>CM064487.1:109866698-110182607 GCA_032716605.1 Paralithodes platypus
AACTTGACAATAATCTGGACCCCTTAACTGTTTATATCTCAAAATGAATGAAAGCATCGGGCTGAAATTCCTCTCATTTGGGAAGAGTCCATTAAGTAATAGGTGTGGATATATACAGCCAGTTTGCTCTAGCCCCTTTTGAGTTACGAAGAGGTCAGGCATCTAGATTTTAGTCAAGTTAGTTGGTGGTATCATTAGTCTTCAATATGTTAAGTATGTCAGCATTTGTCATCATGGGGTCTTTCCTATTAACATGAATTAATATTACCATGACAAATGCTCAGAAGTTATCGATTATCCCGTTCAGTACCGTTTTCCATTGGATTCTGGTAAGCAATTGAGTCAGTTTGTCGCCTTCTAATTGATAGACATACTTCCTAAGCTGAAGAAACTCGTCTAATAGTTACCAGAAGAATATGTCGTCACGGGTACTGGATGAGTTAAGGGGGGTGACCTGTTTTTGTTCTGTCCTTTTCACTCTTTCTCTGGCTTGTATCCATTTGGCCCCATTCAGCCTACTGTTTTAAGATGTTTATCCTCATCCAGGTGTCAATTTTTTACTGGTGAGCGGTAGCGAACCAGCATATTTTTTATTTTTGTTTGACAGCAGGCTAAATTTGTACATTTTTCGATAGAAAAATGTCTCCGGCGAAGCCGGATTTCTTCATATAATGCTGGCTCGCTATCGCTCGCCAGGAAGAAATCGACACCTAGATGGGGATAAACGTCTTAAAATAGTTGGCTGAATGGGGCCGAATGGATACCAGCCAGAGTAAGAGAGAAAAGGACAGAAATAACTAAAAGCAGGTCACCCCCCTTAAGGAGGGATGGGTGTATTTATGTGTTCATATATGTATCTTTGTATTCATTGATTGGTTTCCTCCGTAGACCTCCATGAAGCTAAAAAAAAACACCCGCTCAAGACTCTCCTTCAAGATAAATTTGTAAATTTTTCGATAGAAAAATTTCCCGGCCGAAGACAGGTTCTTCTAAATATACAGGCTCGCTATCGCTCGCCAGGAAACAATAATCACCTAAATGACACAAAAAGTCTAAACATTGACAAATAAATGGGGGCGAAAAGTCATAAGATCGCCAAACTAATGGGCCGAACGTCTTAAAATCTGAAACCTAATGGGGCTAAGCATGAGGAAGATGGGGGACCAGACAAACGACCCATCATATCCCTTTAATGAAGCAATTATCTGTCTTAGCAACCAAGAGGATACCCAGGTTGGAAAGGCAACAGTGTGTCTTCCTTATTTTACGGCCCTGCTAATGACCTGAAGAAAGCTTTTAACGTTCCCTTGACATATCCTCAGAAATTCCTCCCTCTCTCTGAATAGACCGATACCCCGCGATAAAGATCTTGTTCCCGGGCCGTAAATACAGATTCTTTTCGTTTAAGGGGGGTGACCTGTTTTTGTTCTGTCCTTTTCTATCTCTCTCTGGCTTGTATCCATTTGGCCCCATTCAGCCTACTGTTTTAAGACGTGTATCCCCTTCCAGGTGTCAATTTCTTACTGGTGAGCGGTAGCGAGCCAGCATATTTTTTAATTTTTGTTTGACAGCAGGCTAAATTTTTAAATTTTTCGATAGAAACATTTCTCCGGCGAAGCCGTATTTCTTCATATAATGCTGGCTCGCTATCGCTCGCCAGGAAGAAATCGACACCTAGATGAGGATAAACGTCTTAAAATAGTTGGCTAAATGGGGCCTAATGGATACAAGCCATAGACAGAGAGAAAAGGACATAAATAACAAACAGCAGGTCACCCCCCTTAAGCCTCTAACTCCGAAAATGAATTGGTTATCGAAAAACCTTGAAAAACCCTGCAGGAGCGGAAGATATGGAAATAAATGAATAAGCTTCAGTTAACCCTAACATATAAAGGAGAAAGCATCAATACGATCTATTGATTAGGACCAAAGTATTATCAGGGCAGCTAAGCCATGAAGGACGAAAGAGTGTGTAATATGACAAACTAATACAAATATAATACATTAATTGAGGTTAGATGTTGTAGAAATAGATACCTATTGTACAGTCAGATGCCATAGTCTCTAGCCCAATCATAAATATACGTGGACTTCACCTATTTATAATTATGGAAGTATATCTCTGGAAACTAATGTATCAATATTATGTTCCATATGTCAACTACAAAACTATATATAAAATTTATTGAGAAGCAAGTTCTATCCAAAAGTGAATCAAAATAGATATAATTGCATAGAGAAAAACATAGGGGATCCACGAATTCTCCTGAGTGGGCTAGAGACTATGGTATCCGAGTGTACATGACAAGAACATTTTTAATCCTTTCAGCATAAAATAACTTATTTGGTTGATATATTATAATGTGTATTATCATAATACATTATATTGAGTGAGCGGTAGTGGATATCAAAGGGATAATTGAGATGCAATGTACTCCTTTAATATGTTGGTAGGTAGACTAAATTATCGTTAGTGATTTAGAAGAAAGTTTTATAACAATTGGATACAGTCGGCAGTTGGTATGTGGAAAAAACCCAATACATAATTCACCATGCATCACTGAACAAGTTAATACCAAACGGTATAAATAATGGCATTGGTTCCCTGACTAGACTCACGATAGTTCCAGTTAATAACAAGGTCTACATAAAAACATAGACCAGGAAGACCCATTCCACTCCAGTACCTTTGGTTAATAACAAACCTTGAACAAAAAGCAATGTGTGATAGCTTCCAATGTAAAAGCAATGTGTGTTAGCTTCCAATGTAAAAGCAATGTGTGTTAGCTTCCAATGTAAAAGCAATGTGTGTTAGCTTCCAATGTAAAAGCAATGTGTGTTAGCTTCCAATGTAAAAGGAATGTGTGTTAGCCTCCAATATAGAAGAGGGGCAGATTGGAAGGCTTCTTGGGGTCGTGACGATCATTTGGAGATACAGTGGAATGGTGACTCCTACAACCCTCAGCTAATGTTTGGTTAAGCATGACTGTAGTTTATATGAACAGGAAATCTGAAATTGAGCGTAAGGTGTTTTTACTTATCCACCTGTCCGTTACAGTATATGCCAGGTAATGTTTATCCACCTGTCCGTTACAGTATATGCCAGGTAATGTTTATCCACCTGTCCGTTACAGTATATGCCAGGTAATGTTTATCCACCTGTCCGTTACAGTATATGCCAGGTAATGTTTATCCACCTGTCCGTTACAGTATATGCCAGGTAATGTTTATCCACCTGTCCGTTACAGTATATGCCAGGTAATGTTTATCCACCTGTCCGTTACAGTATATGCCAGGTAATGTTTATCCACCTGTCCGTTACAGTATATGCCAGGTAATGTTTATCCACCTGTCCGTTACAGTATATGCCAGGTAATGTTTATCCACCTGTCCGTTACAGTATATGCCAGGTAATGTTTATCCACCTGTCCGTTACAGTATATGCCAGGTAATGTTTATCCACCTGTCCGTTACAGTATATGCCAGGTAATGTTTATCCACCTGTCCGTTACAGTATATGCCAGGTAATGTTTATCCACCTGTCCGTTACAGTATATGCCAGGTAATGTTTATCCACCTGTCCGTTACAGTATATGCCAGGTAATGTTTATCCACCTGTCCGTTACAGTATATGCCAGGTAATGTTTATCTCACAAAAATATGGGGCATGTCATACACAAAAACAGGTTTCATAATGTATACTTTGCGATTTAGTTAACAGCCAAACAAAGTAATATATATATACGGTATATATATATATATATATATATATATATGTATATATATATACTGTATATATAATAATAAGACCAATATTTCAAAATATATAGCTAGACGTATTAGTTCACATACCTGGCTTGATCGTGTTGTGCCTAGTTGGGTGTCGGGGGTGTGGAGGAGGCGCCTTGGGGGACATCTGGTGGTGTAAATATGAGGCAGCCAGACACCATGACGCCTGCACCATAACTCAAGGCACCATCATTTCTGCTTAGGGAACATGGAGAAGTTTGACGTATATATTTATAGCTAGCCACTAGATCAGAACCAATTGATTTTCTTTATCGTTATTAAACTTTAATTTTGCATTATTATTTTATATGTTTTAGCAATGGAAAATTAATGGTAAAGTTGCAAGATAGGTTAGCGATATATTGGCCTATTATTTATACGAAATTCACGATTAGCTGTGGGCCATTATATATACTGTATATACCGTATATATTAGCTGTGGGCCATATATATACTGTATATACTGTATATATTAGCTGTGGGCCATTATATATACTGTATATACCGTATATATTAGCTGTGGGCCATATATACTGTATATACTGTATATATTAGCTGTGGGCCATATATATATACTGTATAGGTCTATGGTATATACCGTATATATTAGCTGTGGGCCATATATATACTGTATATACTGTATATATTAGCTGTGGGCCATATATATACTGTATATACTGTATATATTAGCTGTGGGCCATTATATATACTGTATATACTGTATATATTAGCTGTGGGCCATATATATATACTGTATAGGTCTATGGTATATACTGTATATATTAGCTGTGGGCCATATATATAATGTATATACTGTATATATTAGCTGTGGGCCATATATATACTGTATATACTGTATATATTAGCTGTGGGCCATATATATACTGTATATACTGTATATATTAGCTGTGGGCCATATATATACTGTATAGGTCTATGGTATACACTGTATATATTAGCTGTGGGCCATATATATACTGTATATACTGTATATATTTTGTTTCTATTGTTTTTCATTGATACATTTTTTATATTTTATATTCCTTAGAAGCTAATTTGATTTTGAAAATTGATACTGACATACAAATTATTGATTTTCATTAATAATTTGTATGTTACTATCAATCAAAATCCCAATAGTTTATAAGGAAAAACGTATATAAAATGGATTACTTGAGGTAGGATTTGTATATAGCATATGTATGTACTGTATATACCGTGTTGGTGGTGCGATGAACGCAGGCAGGCAAGGTGGTTCTATCAGTCAAATATACATAAGGGCCTTATACGTTATCCACCATGTAAACAGAGCCACCGGGTATAACTTTAGAGTTTGTTGTTATATTGTTCAGTTCCCTGCACAAGCTCCGTTCATGTCGGAGATTATATTCATGAAATTATGAATAGTATTATTGAATTAGAAGAGTTTGTGCTATATAGTTAATAATTCAACTTCTTATGCAACTGTTGAATATAATACTTTACTTAATATTTAATTATGCTATATTTACTTCCATTAATATAATCTCAGAGATAAACGGAACTTGTGCAGGGAACTGTAGAACAAATAGGAAATTCTATGTGACATTTCATACATCTAAAATTGCATTTACCTCCTGCACTAGGACTGCGTCAATCTTATTTTTGTCGTAGTTATCATTAGGTGATTTTATAAATTCTAGGATTTATGATTGCATTGTGTGAGTAAAATAAACTTGTAATTCATTATATAACAACAAGAGGTGCATCTGAAGTTGAATATATTGTCCGAGTGCCAACCAGAATATTATGATCATAATGTAAAAGTAGGAAATACTATAGTATATTAATTATAATTAGGCCAAACAACTTGACCATTAACCTCCATAACTCATAAACGACTAGAGTAATCGAACTAATATTTCTAGCATTTACGAAGGGTGAGCCATGGAACAGGTGTGGGAATTTACAGCTCATTTGCCGTAGCTATTTTGTTAGTAACAGAGGTGAGTGATAGCGATTTTTGGCCTACCTATAATGATTGGACTATATACTGCAACATTTACTCAAGACCATTCTCACCCCATGGCCAAAGGAAGATAAATTCCAAAGATGTTCTAGCTGTTTTTGAGTTACAGAGGTTAGATGTACCGATGTATGGCCTATATATACTGAATACACTGCAGGAACTACTCAAGAACATTCTCACCCCATGGCCTAGGAAAGATGAATTCCAAGATCCAAATAACCCTCCAAAGTTAGCCAATACCCAACGCCAAAGTAAGTTATAAATTCCAAGCTGCAAATAACCCTCCAAAGTTAGCCAATACACAACACCAGAGTAGGTTATTACGTTAGTGAAAGGTTTGTAGAGCCTGGGAAGAAGTGTTGGCTCGTGACTGACACCTGGGCTAACAACACACAGCAGGTAGAAACATGGTGCCTTAAGTTATGACCTAACCAATACATCTAAGTCTATTCTACTTTTGAACACACTCCATCTATCGAATAGTAATTGGTCTCTCCGCTATAGTCCCCTGCTTTCAGCTCACAGTAAATTGCCATGTCACCATAATAATTACTTAGCTATACCGAAGTTTTTGTAGCGAAATACCATTTTAGTTATGAAAAAATGCATGTAAATAATGCAAAAATATGGAAATCTCACATGTTCCCATTAATTATAGAATGCTTAATTGTTTAACGACTAAACTTTGCACCAAGTGTATTTTTATAGCAAATACTTTGCACACGAAAAGTCTCGCAAATTGTTAAACCCTGAAGATAAATAATATGATGTTAGCCAGCATTGTATAGAGAAATCCGGCTTCGCCGGACACATTTTTCTATCGAAAATGTACAAATTTAGCTCGCTATCAAAACAAAAAAATATATATATGCTGGCTCGCTGCCGCTCGCCAGGAAAATATTGACACCTGGATAGGGGTAAACAGTAGGCTGAATGGGGCCGAATGGATACAAGCCAAGAGAGAAGGAGAGACAGAGAAAAAAAGCGAGGTGGGCTCCCTTAACGGATTTTTATATGTAAAAGGTAGCCCGTTTTCTCTGGCGCTTGTTCAGTAGGCCATGGCTCTGTAATTTCCAGTGCGAGACAAAGGTTCTCGTGAGGCTGCGGAATTACACTTGGGTTCTCTATTCAGTGGTGTGTCACGGCGGGAGTAGAGGGAAACGTGAATGCCCGCTGATCAGTTTTTGGCGAACCAAACTCATTCAGCATAAATTTTTTCTTAAAAAGAAAACAAATGTGTGTGTAATATACAGTATACTGTTTAATATATATATACCGGTATATGTAAGTAAACTTATATATGCTCAATGAACAATCAAGCGCGTGTCCCTGCATTATTAGGTTTCATTCTAATGATTGATGGTTCTAGAATCATTATTATTATATCTATATATATGACGTATGATGTTACAATATATATATATTAACCATTTCAGTACGGGGATATAATTTATGTAATAATTCTGATTAGTACTAGACGACATTATTCAACTTAAAAAAGAAAACTGTAGAAACTAGGAGGGTTTTAAATATCACATGTATCCTTTATGACTCCCTTAGAATCTTCGTAAGCCGCATAGTCAAAAGTAAATAATTATAGTCTTAACGCAAACACAATGACGTCACCCGTAGAGAATGGGTTACATATAGATAATGCTGGCTTCATCATATATGCCGTTTTTTTTTCTATGTGAATGAGGGAGACAAAATGCATAACTGCCTGCAAGCGAGTGCCTCCCCCTGAGTTGAAAGAGTGACAGGGCCAAAATCAAGGGACGTTCAAGCTAAAATGCCTGGACACACGGAGTTTGAAGCAATATAAGTCATAGGAAGAGGGAAAGACTGATTCTGGGAGAGAGTTCCAGAGCTCAGCAGTTGAATAATAGAAAGTCTGAGAATAGTGTTTCACTCTTGGGTTGGAGAGTTGCACATACTGTTACATTATGATTGTAATTTGGTATACGAATCCCATATATTCTTAGAGACCCAATGCCATCCGAGTTTTAATGCACCAAGATGTATTTATATACGCAATTGGATAAGTACACACATTGTCTTTGTTATATTAGCACTTTGACCACTGTATTTCGTAATTTCACTGATGGCCACACACGCTGGGATTCATATACCTTTACTTTGTTCCAGTGATCAGATTTTAATTAGTAATTATTTTATTCTCAATATGTATTTGTGTCATATACCGTACTTCCAAAATATGGTTTTTGACTGCGATTGACAGAGTAATTAGTGAGATATTTAAAAATATATATATTGGTTAAGCAATTACCTATAAATGTATATACCTCATGCTTCCCAGTACCCTGGAAAGAAGCAAACATCCATCCAGTTCCTAAAAAAGGTGCCTCTTCAGATCCATCAAACTACAGACCAATAGCTATAACTTCCACTCTTGGCAAAGTTTTTGAAATTATATTAAATAATCACATAATTAAGCATCTGGAGAATAATAAATTAATCAGTGATAGGCAATATGGTTTTAGACGATGTCGATCAACTGCAGACATTCTTTGCCTTCTTACGCATCAAATCAACCAAGCTACAGACCAACATGGTGCACATACAATAGCACTGGATATATCAAAGGCATTTGATAGAGTCTGGCATCAATCCTTTTTGTCGAAGATGTCACACTACGGCCTTGCATCATTAGTTCCACTAATTTCTTCTTATCTTCATAACAGAAAAATACGTGTAATGGTAGATGGCCTTTATTCTCAATTTCACTCAATAAATGCTGGTGTTCCCCAGGGATCAGTTTTGGCCCCAACTCTGTTCCTCATTCATATCAATGATCTCATATCTACCACTCATAATCCAATACATTCCTACGCAGATGACTCAACACTCCACAGTTCCTTCACATTTACCAATTCTTTCACCCAACCCGATCTTATAAATTCAAAAATAAACACTGCAATTTCTCTGAACCAGGACCTTTCTAGAATTAATGAATGGGGACAAGAGAATCTAGTTTCCTTTAATGCACAGAAAACCAAGTACATTCAATTTTCTAACCGACAGAATCTCACTGACTCCCATATATTTTTTAATGATGTAAATATTCCCACTTCCCCTAGTATTGACATTCTCGGTGTAACATTAACTACTAACTTGAGCTGGACACATTATGTTAGAAGCATTGTTAAGAATGCCTCTAAAAAACTGGGACTCCTGTACAGAGTTCGAGAATTCTTCACTGACGAGCAGTTGGCCGTAATATATAAAAGTCATGTGCGCTCTCAGATGGATTACTGTTCACCTCTGTGGGGTGGAAGTGGAGTGGTTGCATTGAGGCAGTTGGACAAAATTCAAAATAAAGCTATTAGATTAATCAATAACCCTGCAATCACACAGGACCTTCCTACATTAGCCATACGAAGAAACGTTGCATCCCTTGCATTATTCTACAGATATTTTCACAGCAATTGTTCCGAGGAACTTGCTTCAATTGTGCCGCCTCTCCACATCTTTCCCCGTAGAACTAGGGCAGCTGAGAGCGCCCATGAATTTACACTTTCTCCTCCACAATGCAGAACTTCTGCTTATCAGAATTCATTTATCCCCAGAGCTACTACTCTTTGGAATTCACTTCCCTCGAATTGCTTTCCACAAACTTACAATCAACAAATGTTTAAATCCAGTTGTTACAAACATTTTATGAATGGAGGATGCCTTTAGGCACATGGACCTGTTTGTTTTATCTGTGTTTTTCCTTCCTCCGTTCATTGTCTCTTAAAAAAAAAAAAAAAAAAAATAGTTCATGATCAATAAATTTATCTCTCATTACTTAATACATGATAAATTGTTTGTTTGTAGCCAAAATCATACATAAATGCCCAATAGAAGCAGAATCTTGAAATTTGTTTTTGAAACGTTATATTTGAGCTCATTTAGGCCATGTAAACTCTTTCGCATGTCGACTTAAGCCCTAAAATATCAAGATACAAACTTTAAGAATGTATAGGCCATTCCTTATAGACTGGCAGGATATTGTGACCCCTAACCTCTATAAATCAATATTGGTTGGAGCAAATGGGCTGTAAATCTCCACATCTATTCCTTGCCTAACTCTTCCCTAATGATGAAAATACTAGCTTTATTACTCTAGTCGTGATTGTTCTATTGGTGATGGGCTGGTCTATCAGAGTGAGAGCTGAGCGTTCTCTGCCATACCCATAGCTTACTCTGACTGTTCCTTTTACTTTACTTTATGGCTCAAACTTTCCTGTCATTCTCATACTAAATATTTCTGTGCTGTCTATCTTTCCCCTAACTCTACCAACTTTTCCAAATTCTTTGACTATCTAAACTCTACAGTGGAACACATTCTATCCATTTCTCCTTTCTCAGAAATCTCCATCTTAGGAGATTTCAACGTTCACCACCGCCAATGGCTCTCCTCTCACACTACTGATTCACCTGGTGAACAAGCCTACGTCTTTTCTATTATAAATGACCTAGAGCAGTTAGTTCAGCATCCCCCCCCGTATCCCGGATCGCATCGGAGATCGGCCCAACATTCTTGACTTGTTTCTAACTTCTAACCCTTCTTCTTATACTGTCAATCTTTTCTCTCCTTTGGGCTCCTCCGACCATAAACTTATCTCTGTCAACTGCCCTATCTCTCCAGTACGACCACCCGATCCTCCTAGCCGGCGGCGCTTGTGGCACTTTGGCGCTGCCGACTGGGAGGCAGTACTTCTTTGATTTCCCATGGAATTATTTCTGCTTCCGTGGCCGGGGACCCTCGGAGAGTGCTGAACGCATTACCAAGGTAATCCTATCGGGCATGGAAGCATACATTCCATTCTCTTTCTCTCAGACTAATGCTAAAATATCTTGGTTTACTCACGCCTGTTCTACTGCTGTCCGCAATAAGGAGGAAGCATTCAAACGGTACCGACGCCTTAAAACTCAAGACTCTCGTTCTTCCTATGTTTCTGCCCGGAATCAAGCCAAATCTGTTCTTCGACTTGCCAAACACTCTTTCATCAATAATAAATGCACTGAACTATCCAACTCTAGCTCTTCCCAAGCTTTCTGGCATCTAGCCAAAAACCTCTCCAACAATTTCTCTTCCTCGTCTTTCCCTCCCCTTTCCCATTCTGATGGCACAACCGTCACTTCTTCCTCTGACAAAGCTAAACTCTTCGCTCAAACGTTTGCTAGAAACTCCACCTTGGATGATTCCGGTGCTATTCCTCCCTCTCCACCCTCCTCTCTCTTACTTATGCCTAATATCCTTATCTCTTCTAAAGATGTACTTTCTACCCTCTCTGGGCTTAATACTAATAAGGCGTACGGGTCCGGACAGTGTTCCTCCTGTTGGTCTCAAAAACTGTGCTTCCGTGCTGACTCCCTGCCTAGGCAAACTCTTTCGTCTCTGTCTATCCTCTAACGTCTTCCCTTCATGCTGGAAGTTTGCTCACATTCAACCTGTCCCAAAGAAGGGTGACCGCTCTCAACCCTCCAACTATCGTCCAATTGCTCTCATCTCTTGTCTTTCTAAAGTTTTTGAAACTATTCTTGCGTCCAAATTTCTTAAGCATTTCTCTTCTCATAATCTGCTCTCAGATCGCCAGTATGGCTTCCTTAAGGGTCGCTCTACTGGTGATCTTCTTTCATATCTTACTAACTCTTGGTCATCCTCCTTTCGGGACTCCGGTGAGACTTTTTCTATTGCAATAGACATATCGAAAGCCTTCGATAGAGTCAGGCACAAATCTTTAATTTCTAAACTACCCTCCTTCGGTTTCTATCCCTCCATCTGTGCCTTTGTCTCTAATTTCCTTTCCGGCCGTTCCATAGCCGCGGTTGTGGACGGCCATTGTTCACTTCCTCACCCTATAAACTCCGGTATTCCTCAGGGCTCTGTCCTATCTCCTATTCTTTTTCTAATTTTTATAAATGATCTCCTCAACTGTACCTCAATTCCCATCCATTCATACGCAGACGACTCAACCTTTCACTACTCCATTAGTTTTTCAGAACGCCCCAGCCAGCAATCCCTCAACGACAAACGTAATGAAGCCATAGAACTATTAAATTATGATCTAAATACTATCTCCAATTGGGGCAGAGAAAACCTTGTTGCCTTTAATGCTTCCAAAACCAAATTTCTCCATCTTTCTACCCGTAAGGAACTCCCAGCGGACTATCCCTTATTCTTCAACAATACAAAAATCAATCCTTCATCTTCTCTCAATATTCTTGGTGTCTCCTTTTCTTCTGCTCTTAGTTAGAAGGACCATATTACCAGTCTTGCTAAGGCAGCCTCCCAGAAGCTGGGTGTGCTCAACCGCCTTAGGGGGTTCTTTTCCCCTGCACAGCTTCTTGCTCTGTACAGGGGCATAGTGCGTCCTTGTATTGAGTATTGTTCACATGTGTGGGGAGGTTCCTCTCACACTGCTCTCCTAGACAAAGTTGAAAAGAAGGCCTTTCATATCATTAACTCCCGTCCACTCACCAACTCTCTGCAATCTCTCTCTCTCCGCCGCAATGTTGCATCTCTCTCGCTATTCTATCGCTACTATAATAATCAGTGTTCCTCAGAGCTTTCCCAGTGTATACCACCTCCTTTACGTAGGGCACGTGGTACCCGTCTTGCAACTCAATCCCAGCCCTACTCTGTGCAACTCTCCAACCCAAGAGTGAAACGTTACTCTCAAACTTTCTTCTACTCAACAGCTGAGCTCTGGAACTCTCTCCCACAATCATTCTTTCCCTCTTCCCATGACTTAAATTGCTTCAAACTCAGTGTGTCCAGGCATTTTGGCTCGAACGTCCCTTGATTTTGGCCCTATCACTCTTTCAACTATGGAGGAGGCACTCGCTATAGGCAGTTCTCCTAGACAAAGTTGAAAAGAAGGCCTTTCGTATCATTAACTCCCGTCCACTCACCAACTCTCTGCAATCTCTCTCTCTCCGCCGCAATGTTGCATCTCTCTCGCTATTCTATCGCTACTATAATAATCAGTGTTCCTCAGAGCTTTCCCAGTGTATACCACCTCCTATACGTAGGGCACGTGGTACCCGTCTTGCAACTCAATCCCACCGCTACTCTGTGCAACTCTCCAACCCAAGAGTGAAACGTTACTCTCAAACTTTCTTCTACTCAACAGCTGAGCTCTGGAACTCTCTCCCACAATCATTCTTTCCCTCTTCCCATGACTTAAATTGCTTCAAACTCAGTGTGTCCAGGCATTTTGGCTCGAACGTCCCTTGATTTTGGCCCTGTCACTCTTTCAACTATGGAGGAGGCACTCGCTATAGGCAGTTCTGCCTTTTGCCTCCCTCAATCACATAGAAAAAAACAAAAACAAAAACATTATATATTTTCTAGATCTTAACTTAAGTGACAGCGTCTCTTCCATGGAATGACCTCCCTACTGCCAACCTAGAGGTTGGCAGCCTGGGAGCCAAAGCGTCACAATTGTCCTTTTCCCCTCAACTTTCCCTTCATAATTGCTGAGGGGCACAGGGCCGGGGTAGGGCTTTAGTTTCCTGGGCGTTTCCGCACCCTCCTCAGCTCCCCGCCTTGGAGTGGCTTCGGTCACCTGGGCTTTATTAGTGGTAAGCAGGGAGGATTCTGTGGGGGCGCTCGTTTAGTTAAGGCCTTGGCCTTGCTCGGGACCTTGGGGCTGCTCGGCCAGACAGCCTGGGGAACAGCAACAACAACAACAAACTCTAGTCGTTTTTAGGTACAGAGATTAAGGATTGCGATTTCTGGCTAACCTATAATGAATTAACTATACCATGGACCATCACTTCCATGAACTGAGAAATATTGTGGGACGCTATGCCTATAGTGAGAGCCCATTTTAAATCATCTTTGTAGGTCCCAAACACAAATTATTACAACTTGCCTTATTATATTACGAAGCCTTCTTTGAAGAGATACGATTTCCGACCATCCAACCTAATAATTTCAAGAAATTTGATGTGCAACTCATTAAGGCGCAATCACTAATATCAGGCCCAGACCGGTTATCCCCCGCTAAGTCTTTTTGGCTCACCTGGTCGCCGCCCCTAATTACCTCCAGATACCTGACTGATACCACCTGTTGCCTCTCCTCACACCACCCACAGATTCCACCACCCGGGCATGTGGGGAAACTCCCTTAGAATACAGATTAACCACAGAATGTTTTACAGTGTATATATATAATTATATACGGTATATATATACTGTATATATACCGGGTATATATATATATATATATTTTTTTTTTTTTTTTTTTAATTCACATCATCATCAATAAGCACTAAAACAGTATTTAAAACATCCTTCGCTTTTTGAGTGATATGTATTGACATATAGTGCTAACTTTTGGATTGTGAGTGATATGCAGGTAACAATATAATTCATGGGTAAACATTCAGTTCTTATTAATTGGGTCACAATTACAACTGACACTCTTCAACATGTTTAGGAAAATTGAATTCTGACACTGATAATAAAACACTGCATTTAAGGTTTATGCTATAATATGTAAACATTTAAGGAAGCCATTCACTACTGCCTCATATTCCTATGGCAAAATCTTAGATATTTGCTCTCTGCAGTTACAACGTCAGCAGTAATCCAGTTTTTGTATAGCGAAAGCTTTCTAGGTTAAGAATTCTGGGATGATTATACAAACCAGAAAGTAAAGTTAGCCATCCTCCTGAACTGTTCTCTGAAAAAAGTATTTCTTCAACCCGTTATATGCTCTGATTATTTAACTTTATATTTTACCATATCCCTGCATATTGGTCCTTTCTCGTTCTTCCATCTAATTAAAAAAGATAATCGGTGTTTAATGATTCTGTAACTAGATTGGGATTCCTTTACCATATACTGAACCATAGACTACAGTAGATCGACTGAACCATACTATTTAATGTTTGCAGAGTACAAAAATGGTGGACACAAGTTATACTCTTGCCATCTTTGTAAAGCAAAGCTACAATCTGAATTTTTGCAACAAGAAATTGTATTATGTAATTGAAATGAAATTTCAACCGTTTATCATTGTGGTATAGAGCCCGTGATTAAGGTTTAAGTATTAATCATAACCTGGACACAATCTACTTACCCTATTGATTAAGTATAGGAAAACACATGTGCTACTGGTGTAGCTGGCATATTAAGTGTGATTTACGAAAAATTAATGTGCTCCCCCCAAAAAAAATAAAAAATAAAAGTGTGTGTGTGTGTGTGTGTGCGTGGGTGAGTTTATGTGTATGTATGAGTGTGTGTGTGTGTGCGTGGGTGTGTTTATGTGTATGTATGAGTGTGTGTGTATGCGTGTGTGTGTGTGCGTGTGTGTGTATGCGCGTGTGTGTGTGTGTGAGTTAGAATTAGAGTTATTCCAATCTTATGACAGAGCACTACTAACAAAATACCTGTGCCAGTAAAGAAATTACGGCTGATACGATCATACTGAATAAGATAGTAATTAGTATGGTTACTGTGATAAAAAGAAAATATGTAATTACGTTCTTTTGGATATAATGCCTTTAAGTCATAAACTTATATATAATGCATTTTCCTACACTTTTTGGGAACTAAATGCCCTAGAGTAGCGGTGCACATTCTTTTATAATCATGGTATCTTAGTTGGTTAAATTCGAAAACTTCCACGGCTCAAGTTTTTATATTCACTGATCGATAAGAATATTGAAATTCTGTGTTAGCAGCGCCGGTGTTATCGACAAACACGGAGCACTGGAGCAAGGGGTGGGGCATTAAAAATAGATGAGAGAGAGAGAGAGAGAGAGAGTGTGCAAACTACTAGTGGACGGTACGTGTGCGTGTATGTATGTGTGTGTGTCTGTTGTGTGTGTGTGTGTGATCAAAAATAATTCTAACTCTCATCATGTGAAATCTGAAGTTCACTATATGGATTGAATTATAGGGCCATATTTATACGGAAGGGTTTCCTCTCCTCTTCTCAATGCCATTCATATGGATACAGAAGGAGAGAGAGTCTTGCCTATATGTAACCCTTTTAGTACAGGTGCCGTTCTTTTAACTTTATTTTGGCTACTATTAGACGATTGTAGTCAGTTTAAAAAAGGGCCTCCAGCAATTAACAGGCTTCGAACTATCTCACTTAACCCTTTTTACTACCAGAGGTCCTTCTTAAACTGCGCAAAATTGCCTACGTATAGCTAGAATAAAATTAGAAAGACTTTGCCGGTACAGAAGGGGTTAAGGGGAGAATTAATTATTTAGTGACTTATATATTTATCTATTTGTTTATTACTCTCATTCGCTACCCCCTGTGCGTCCATCAAGCTTAACAAATACCCCCAAGAACTTCCTTCGAGATAAGGTCTTAAAATCGCCAAACTAATGGGGTGAATTTCTTAAAATCTCAAAACTAATGGGGCTCAATGTGAGGGAGAAAGGGGGTCCTGAAAATCCCCTCCTAAGATTGCGGAGGTTTTTAGTTTGTTCCCTAGACCTCCATCAAGCTTAAAATTACACCCACTTGGGCCACTTTCAGGATAAACTTGTACATTTTTCGGTAGAAAATTTTCCCGGCCAAAGGCCGGTTCCTCTTAAATTGCAGGCGCGTCATCGCTTGCCAGGAAAAAATCGACACCTAAATGGCAAGAAAGGTCTAAAATTTGACAAAAATGGTGGGAAAGGTATTATAAACGCCAAAATAATGGGGCGAACGTCTTAAAATTTCAAAAGCATATTACTTAGGGGGATGTAATTAACACGATGGCATGACAAATAATGAAACAAAATGACACCATTGATTAACCCTTAGAAGATTACAACGCAATTTGACAGTTTATTTTGGTTATCATTAGACGATTTTATACAGTTCAGGAAGGATCTGTGGGAGACAATAGGGTATAGATTATCTCAATTAACTCGCCGACATCCATATACCCTTGCTAATCTGAATAGAATCGTCTAATGATAGCCAGAAAATAGAACACATATACGTCATGGTATTTTAAAAGGGTTATTGGTGTATTTTCGTAACTTTCAAAACAACTAATTGCTTTCCCATTACACTTTATGGTTACTCTAGCCTCGTAAATCACTCTTCACAGAACAGACAGACTAGCCGTTATCTGACTAAGAAAACCACCAAGTATCATCACCATTAAAAAAGGCCGACGGTAAAACCCATCTAGATAAACCCAAGAGATAGTCCAGGGACACCACCTCAGCTCCTCCCCCTCTCTTAAAATGAACTTCGATAAATTGACGGAAAGTATACGAACACCATTTGCGGAGAATCACTATATTGACAATGTTTCGCAGATAGCTTCTTCAGGCCATGAACGGTTAGTGCCCTGAAGAAGCTATCTGCGAAACGTTGGCAATAGAGTGCTCCTCCTCAAATGGTGTTTCTATTCATCCTGCCCCTCTCCACCCTACTACCAGACCAGAAACACCACCTCAACTCCTCCCCATTTCCACCCCATTATACCAGAAACTCCACAACAGGTGCTTCCCCACTTCCCCCTCTCCCCGCTACTATCAGACCAGGAAAACCACCCCAACTCCTCCCCATCTCCATATCGACAATATGAACTGTAGTAAGTACTTCACTATCGACCAATCTAATTACACGCGGGGAAACCGGTGCAAAATTATTGGTAAATCTTTTAACTCACACGAAGCTAAAAATGTCTTCTTCAATCGAGTTGTCAACTTATGGATGTTATAGACTGCAGCACCGTTGATTCATTTATACTTCGCCTAGACAAATATCTCGCATCAAACCCGCGACTGACTGCGTTTGTAAATGAATAACTTTCTTTTATCCTCCCCTCAGTTACTAACCCATCTGTCCCCTACTAACTTCCCAATCCTGCCACGGACATTAGTTCCAGGGCAGTAGTTCCCTTTCCAATGTTCCCATACCCACTCTAAACCACTGTTTGGACACTTGATCCTCAGTGTTTTGGAGGACAAGCAGCCTAGAAGGGTCACTAGATCTGTTGTTGCTTGATTTCCTTTGTACTCCTTTGTACTCTTTGTACTCCCTCTCCCCCCCCCCACTACCAGACCAGGAATACCACCCCAGCTCCCCCCCCCCCCCCCCTCCACTACCAAACTGACCATCCCTGGGGTCAGCCTGGGGTTCACGGGGTTATCACTGTCTGGGAGGCAATATTTACCTGTTATTGGCAAACTCTTCCTTCCTGCGGTATCAGATTTCACCTTCCGTTGATTTACTGCTGGGGTCTTATCGCTTGACTTACCGCTGCCTGCTTTGGTTGGTTGACTGGCTGGCTGTAGTATATTCGCTGTAAGTAGGCGAGACA
This sequence comes from Paralithodes platypus, assembly GCA_032716605.1. Lineage (NCBI taxonomy): Eukaryota > Metazoa > Arthropoda > Malacostraca > Decapoda > Lithodidae > Paralithodes > Paralithodes platypus. The sequence goes on from CM064487.1 coordinate 109,884,799, forward strand.
TCATGACCTCTAACCTCTGTAACTAAAAAACGACTACAGTAATTGAGCTAATATTTCTACCATTTGGGAAGAGCCGGTCAAGGAATAGATGTGGAAATTTACAGCCAATTTGCTTTAGCCCTTGTTTAGTTACAGAGGATAGAGGTCATGATTTTTCGTCTACTTACAGCGAATAGACTATAGTTGGCTAGAGGGTTCTTGTGTCCACTCTACCTCACTATATTGTTATCTCTACCTGTATATATGGCGAGCATTTCCAATTGCCGAAATTATAATTAGAAAATAAGCCTCTGGAAACACTGAAATACATTATTTGCAATCTCTAATTGGATAACAATTATCGTGATACGCTTTTGTATTATGTATCTTAATTTTGGTTGTTCAAAAATTACATTAATTTCTGCTTTAATATACAAGTTAAGAAATTGACTTGCGTGGAATTCAAGTACGCCTTCGAAGAGGTCGTCATTTATGTTCTGGTCTATAACCAATCTTCCTCTCCACTTTCCCTCCCTCCATTACTGACTCAAATCATACCCGTCCCGAGGAAAGCCTTCATCCTGAAAGCACCGCAGCAACCGAAGAAGCCGAGAGATTACCATAACAGAAGGGAGGGGCCATAAAGCTCTCATTTATACATTAATTAACACAGACCTTATACCGATTACCAGGACTAGTGATATAAAAGAATACTCAGTATTTCAAACCGACTCTCTCTCTCTCTCTCTCTCTCTCTCTCTCTCTCTCTCTCTCTCTCTCTCTCTCTCTCTCTCTCTGCTTTCATCACTTACTTCCCTCCATCAATAAACTAATTAAATGCGTCATAATCTTCAGAGAGTTAAGGAGAGAACACGATCATATCCACTTCAAGCAACATTTAATATGTTTGTGATATGACCCAGCCAGTGCTAGAACCCAAGCCAGTAGTGCAGCACTCCAACACCTTAAGGGGAGATTTCCACTTGAGGGATTTTTTTCTTGACCCCTTTCTCCCTCATGTTTAGCCCCATTGCTTTTCAGATTTTAAGACGTTCGCCCCATTAGTTTGGCGATTTTAAGAACTTTCACCCCATTTGTCACTTTTAAGACCTTTCGTCCCATTTAGGTGTCGATTTTTTCCTGGTGAGCGATAGCGAGCCTGTAATTTAAGAGGAACCGGAACCGGGAAATTTTTCTACCGAAAAATGTACAAATTTTTCTTGAAACGGGGTTATGGGGGTGTAATTTCAAGCTTGATGGAAGTCTAGGAAACACACTAAAAACCTCCCCTTAACCACTAGGCTACCGAGGAGCTTACAATTAATTGTGTTATTCTAAAAGGCTTGCGATATTATTCTATGCAATTATGACTATTGAAGCTTATGATCTACACAATTGACAATAACACCACAATGAAACCCAAACCGCCTTATAAGACACTGTTGTCGTTATGTGTCTGACTTGTACGCTGGCGTTAATAAGTCATGTCCCAGCTGGCATTACGTTTGGCTCGTTCTGTGCTGTATTAATGTCTGTCAGATGTTGAATAAGGGGGGTAAGTGTGGGAACATGTTTGTATATTTCACTCGATATGAAGAAATGAAGCATAGATATTGCTGATGTGAATTATTGATCAAAACATGAATACTGTTCTAGACACTTCAAAGATATTTCCATTTAACTCGGCCTAGGCCGAAAAATCGTCTGTGGTATGTATTTAGCTGTCAATCAATTAAGGGCTTAGAGGTATGTGTTAATATAGCTCTAGTTCCTCTGTGTTCCATCTTCCTTTACATGTTTTCAATGCCCAATGTGCTCATTTTTGTTTTTCAACTTCCTCATTTAATAACTAGTAGCACCAACACCCAAGAATACCTTTGGCAATTGATGACCTACTGTATAGTGCTTATTTTTTGGTCTATTTATTTGTGTATTAATTTATTTTTGAGTTTCCTCGCTAGACCTTCATCAAGCTTAAAAAAAAACTTAGATCCCCTCTCAAAATAAAAGTGTATATTTTTCGGTAGAAACATGTCCCGGCCAAAGGCCGTTCCCTTCTAAAATTACAGGCTCGTTATCGCTCCCCAGGAAAAAATTGCCACCTAAATATTACGGAAGGTTTTGATATTGACAAAGAAATAAGGCGAAAGATTTCAAAATCGCTATTCTAACAAAACGAACGTCTAAATAGCTCAAAGCTACTATGCTAAACATGAGGGAGAAGGGGGGTCCAGAAAAAGCGACTACCTCCCCCTAGAGCACCTCCCACCAGACGCTGTTGGGTGTGTTGGCCGTGACTGTGTGGATTTTTATGGTGTGTGGGTCGTGAGGCTGAGGAAGGGTAGTAGAGGAGGGGGCTATCAGGAAGCTTTATCAGTAACCTCTGATCCACCTCTGCCTTCTCCATTCCGCCCCCTTGGTTCTTATTTCAAGTCGTGTCTTAATTTGGATGGTTTGTGTGTGTTTGTGTGTGTGTGTTTTTTTTTGTTTTTTGTTTTTTTTTAGATTGCTTTAGCTTTGATATTTTCTTACACATTAAGAGGGAAAGGTTTAGGTTGAGTATTTCATATATATATATATATATATATATATATATATATATATATATATAATTATATACAGTATATATTTTTTTAGTTTCCTCCCAAGACCTCCATCAAACTTTAAAAAAAAACATCCATTAGATCCCCCTTCTAGATTAATTTGTACATTTTTTGGTAGAAAAATGTTCCGGCCGAAGACCGGTGGTTCTACCAATATTCCAGGCTCACTATCGTTCGCCAGGGAAGAAAATCGACACCTAAATATGACGAAATCTCTTAATATTGACATAGAAATGGGGCGAAAGGTCTTAAAATCGACAAACTAATGGGGTAAACATCTTAAAATCCGAGAACTCATGGGGCTAAATATGAGGGAGAAGGGGATCTAGAAAAACGACCCATCTTCATTTAAACTGCCCTAAAGAAAGTTTCCCACCTTAAATAGAGTTGCCCTCATAATACTCATCCATACCTCATGATGTGCATAACCATTATATAATTGTATATTGCTTTGGCTACATACGCTATCTTAACACTTCACTTTATATTAATATTAACTTTTGCCCATCCCTTCTGGCTGCCTTTATATATACATTAGTTCCTCCTGACCCGCCATATGTCAGGGAACGTGAGGTCAGCTTGAATAGACCGGTGTAATGAGATTATCGTCGTGAACATTATGTGTCTAAAGTTTATTATGTGACTAAGTTATATTTCTTATGCATTGCAGCTGAATTTATACCAAGATTTCAAGAGTTATCGCACAATAATCTTTGAGCTTTTGAATAGGGGCTTAATTTCCACTTTCGAAATATATTTTACTTAATCTTAAACATAGTTCCTCATATTCCGTTGCTATGTTTTACTTTCCAGATAAATTATATCTAGCAAGCGCAGACAACCCATATTAACTCACGCTGTTAACTGGGAAGAAAATACTCATATATAGGCTACTATATAATACTCATATATAGGCTACTATATAATACTCGTATATAGGCTACTATATAATACTCATATATAGGCTACTATATAATACTCGTATATAGGCTACTATATAATACTCATATATAGGCTACTATATAATACTCATATATAGGCTACTATATAATACTCATATATAGGCTACTATATAATACTCATATATAGGCTACTATATAATACTCATATATAGGCTACTATATAATACTCATATATAGGCTAGGCTACTATATAATACTCATATATAGGCTACTATATAATACTCATATATAGGCTACTATATAATACTCATATATAGGCTACTATATAATACTCATATATAGGCTACTATATATAATACTCATATATAGGCTACTATATAATACTCATATATAGGCTACTATATAATACTCATATATAGGCTACTATATAATACTCATATATAGGCTACTATATAATACTCATATATAGGCTACTATATAATACTCATGTATAGGCTACTATATAATCACTATTCTCTGAATGACATGATCCCAATTTTAAGACAATATAATAATCAAAGTGTCCCAATGGATACATGATTTTCTTAGAATTTGTATTTTAAGATTAGGGTAGCAAATATTTTAAAATTTCAAAAGAGGCGTTTAAAATGTGATAGAATGACTTATTTGATCATTGTAACCACAATGTATGTATGTAATTATTTTGTATGTAATGGTATGAGGAATAATGTGTGTGTGTGTGTGTGTGTGTGTGTGTCTATGTGTGTGTGTGTGTGTGTGTGCAATAGTATAATGGGATAAATTTAGCATGTGTTCTTATGATAGCAACTATAATTATGATAAGAGTGCACAGCATTACAAAAATAACATCCTATTTGATATGAGAGGAGAGGTAATTAAGACTGTAGATCTTCCGTGTCCTTTGGAAATTCTAGCTTAAATATATTGAACATTTGTTTGTATTTTTTACAGTTACTATATTGCTTTGGATCATATAGGTTATCAACTGTTTGTCGTTTAGATGACACGTAGGAGTTTAAGCATGGTGTCCCATCACAGCATTTGAAAGAAACACTGCCTATTATTTCTCAAAATTATGTAACTGTCATCTATGTTCTAAATTATTGCATAATTCTAAAGTTACCTCATATGAATACTGTATGTTAAGCTTTATTAGAGGCCAGTGCTTAATTCTCAGTACTTTTATTTTATCAGCACAAACTTCCAGCACCAAGCCCCTTGATAAAATAATACTGCAACACCCGCTGACCCTCTCCCGTTCATTATTTGTTGACCTCCTGTGCCGGTAATTGTGTAAGTGACCTCTAACCCCCGAGTGACCCTTTCCTGTTCATTATTTATTGACCTCCTGTGCCGGTAATCGTGTAAGTGACCTCTAACCTCCAAGTGACCCTTCCCTGTTCGTTATTTGTTAACCCCCTGTGTTGATAATTACGTACGTGACCTCTGATCCCCGCCTGACCCTTTCCTCACACCGGTGGATAGGTTTACCTGCGTCATCCCCTTCACTCACGTTGCGTCATCACACTCCGCCATTGTCTACCGGGATTGACACCATTACAAACAGACATTATATAATACAACTTACAACTGCATCCACTGCACATTAATATTGTTTTATTTGTATGGACATTTATTAAGAACAATTACATACAAAACACGTTCATTAATTGATGTGTACTTGTCTGATAACATAAATGTTATAATATATTTGTATCATACTTTTGTTACAGCTGACCAAATAAGTGTTGACTCCATAGTGTTGTCTTCATCACGTCTGTCATCGATCCTCTTCACTAGTGGCAATTGCACAGCACTGACACCTGAGAAAAAGGATAATTGTATGACATAAAACCTATGCAAAATATTGCTATAATACATGACTGTGTAACACATAAATTTGTATGACAAACAAAACTAATTGGAGTTGATAACATTTAATTGAGATAAAAAGCAGAGGCAGCAGAGAAGGAAAGCACTCACACCTGAATCAGCCTAGCGTAGTGGCAGATTGTGATGGTAGAGGAGTTTGAATATCGGGTTTCCATATTATATCAACTGATCTCTTATTCTCTTCACAACTTGTTGAAACCTTATTTCTAACATGCATGACAGCATAATCCTACAAACTCTATCAAGTGTTTTACTATTACCTCGAGAACTTAATATTTATTCCTTAGCCGAAATATGTTGTCCATGCTACATCATAAACACATTATTTAGTGCAGGAGAGAGTCATTATAGGACGGCTTATTAACCCGTACAGTACCAGTGACGTCTTTTCCATTGTATTCGGGCAACTATTACGCGATTTTATTCAGCTTCGGAAGGACCTTTATCAATAATAAGTCTTCAAATGATCTCAACCAACCCTTTTACTTACCACAGATCCTTCCTAAGCTGCATAATATCGTTTAAATATAGCTAGAATAAAATATAACACACGTCGCTGGTACTCAAAGGGTTAAGACCATTATATAAACTATAATATACATTATGATATATTGATTGAAAACAAGGCATTCCACATAGGTTATACTTGTTTTCCTTCCCTCCGTCAGTTTTTGTTTTGTTTTACTAATTAATGTTGCATACGGAATGATCTTTAGGTATCAAGAAGGCAAATTAAATTAACTTATAATGCAGTTTTCGTTATGAGTATTTCAGTGAAAACAAATATTAGACATATTTCATTTATGTGTGTGCGAGTATTTTTTCGTTTTTCTTCAAAACAGCTACAGTACTCTTTGCTATTGTCTTATATTTTATCTTTGTTTATTATATTTGTTTAAATTGCTTGATTTATTGTCCATAGATAGTTAGTATTTTATAATCAACCCCTTGAAGCTCTGACGCGTCTTAGCTGTTTATTTTGGCTATCATTAAACGATTGTATGCAGCTTAGGAAGGATCTGTGGGTATTAATAGGGTACAGACTATCTCAATCAACCCTCTGACTTCCATATACAGTTACTAATATAAATAAAATCGTATAATAGTAGCCAGAAAACAGAAAAGAAACGCATATTGGAACTTGAAAGGGTTAATTCAGGTTTCTCTCCACAGTCACCATCCTTAATAAAATCAGTCTAAGTTTTACAAGTTGAAAATAGAAAGGCTCCAACACTGTCAGCTTATCAGTGACTGTAGGTTCTCTACTCCGCCCAACGTCAGGGTCCACGTTGAAAGGGCGGGAGCTATTACTTGTAATCAACAAACGCATAATCAGATTACTGCTAAGTGGTGAGGAGCTTCTCTTTTGGATGACCTGGAGCGAGGGTAGTGCTTAGTGTTAGGGATGTACAAGGATCATACGTCATCCGAGTGGCAACATGTTTTGCATTTACATTTTGTTTTCTTTTGCAAGCCGTCATTGTCGATTTGAAACCATATAATGTAATTTGCAGTAACTATCCAACATCAACATATATTAATTTAAATTTTATAGCATTTGACTCAATTTACAGCATTAGTGACACGAACCATTTACATTGAAAGCAATTTAGCGGTAAACGGTACAGTAATCAGAGCAGACTAATGTTCCATATAACATGTATACTGTGTATATAATAATTAGCTAGTAGGCCATGTTTTTTCCCTTTGTGTATGAAGGAGACTTAAGGCAGGTTGCCTGTAGCGAGTGTCTCCCCAAAAATCAAAAGAGTGACATAGCCAAATTCATGGGACGATGGGGTCAACATGCCTGGACACACGAAGTTTAAAGCACATTAAGTCATAGGATTAAGACAAAATTAAACTGAACATAACTCCTGAAGCCTATAGAAGTAGTATTTGGAGAGCGTGGTATATGTTATTATATATTATTATATATCGGCATACTCTGTGTTTCATATAACAAAGTTATAATGCAAGTTTGATAACATTGATCATTTTATATTCAATAGACATTCACCATTGACTCATAGAACAATTGTTATATATCAGCCACATATAACTTATCTAAACATGAGAGGTAATTCATACGCCAACGTACTTCATACTTAACAAACAGGGAATATATACATAATAAATACATATTTATCTTTTTACCTCAAAATCAGTTTCGTTCCAATGCTATTACAACATCATGTATGTCACTGAATGGTGAGATAGAAGAAGCAACATCATGTATGTCACTGAATGGTGAGATAGAAGAAGAACTACAACTGTTTCTGACTTGGGCTAAACATAATATACAAACGCGTGGATATTTCCGAGAAGAGAAAATATAGTTAATAATAAGAATACGATTTAATTTTGTAGAATAGACAACTCTCGAGCTCTTGAATGTCATGTTCACTTAAAACTATCATGTCAAAGCTATTGATACAAAGAGTTTATAAAAGCATAAATAATAATTATAACGAATGCCATTAAATAAGAGAGCCATAAAATGACTTTGTGAATGCAGACAAAGGGCAATAAATATATTGTATTCCATTCGTCATTAGAGTCGATTTTGGATCTTTCTATACTGCTCATTACCTATTCAATCCTTAATAATGTATTGAATAACAAAGTAAAATTACCTTAAGACAGTGTGAGCTGGTCGCAACTACGAACGCATTATGTTGATAATACAATATTTTGGCAAAAAATCATTCATATTATCTTAACATAATTGCATGTCAAATTTATTCAACTGTTACTGTTTATATTTAATTGTGCATTAACTAACACACTAAGGGAATAGTATAAAGGCAATGCACAGCCAAGAGCATAAATGGCGACGCACCCTTATTTGAATCAGTATCGAACACAAACGAGACAATACAATACATTATTATAGCCCAGATGCTTCAGAACTTGGCTTTAAATGTTCAAAGATTCAAGCTGGTGTAACTTTATATATGCCGAGAACTGCATAGTTGCCCACATAAGTTCTGTTCCTCGTCGTGATCTTATATATGAAAGTAATATTGCTATGAATGAATTGTGAGTGTGGTTTATATTCATTGTTGGTTGAGTAGTCAGATGAGTTTACCACTGGATTAGAAACTATACGCTCTCATACTTCAATGATGTGCTCTATAAACTTTCCATGCATAAGATCACGGAGAGGAACGGAACTTATGTGTGGGGAACTGTACCTTAGCCTGAATACTTTGCCAATCATTATCCTCTGCCCTTTCAATTGAACTTGCCAGGTTAGGTCTTCGATGCAGCCGGTACAACTAGTTTCCAACCAGGTAGTATTGTTTCGTTATCAAGTCAATTTGTTCCCTGTCTCTATTTGTTACTGCAGCGCTCCGTCTCTGCCCCATTAACACGCTAACAGATCCGCTGATACAAATTACAACCGGGGATGAAAGGCCTGCCGATTAAATTGCGGTCTATTGCCTCTGAAACTATTGAAGACGTTTCTTTAAGGGGAGATCTCCACTTGAGGGATTTTTTTTCTTGACCCCTTTCTCCCTCATGTTTATCCCCATTGCTTTTGATATTATAAAACGTTTGCCCCATTAGTTTAGCGATTTTAAGAACTTTCACCCCATATTAAGATCTTTCGTGCCATTCAGGTGTCGATTTTATCCTGGCGAGCGATAGCGAGCCTGTAATTTAAGAGGAACCGGCCTTTGGCCGGGAAATTTTTCTACCGAAAAATTTACAAATTTATCTTGAAAGGGGGTCAAGGGGGTGACATTTTTAGATTGCTGGAAGAGTAGGAAACAAACTAAAAACCTCCCCTTAAGACTCTGCACACTGCACAGGTCGGATTTCATTCCATTTAATCTTTTAAACTATTTGCTTGCTAACTCCAGAAGATTTGCTATTGCCAAGAAAAGAAATAGCAATGAAAAGGGTTATGCAAAGTACCTCACTTCACATTGTCCAGAGAGTGATGGATGTTTACATAATTCCTTTCCTCTACCTCTTAAGGGGAGGTTTTTAGTTTGGTCCCTAGATATCCTTCAAGCTTAAGATTACACCCCCTTGAGCCCCTTTCAAGATAAATTTGTACATTTTTCGGTAGAAAAATGTCCCGGCTGAAAGCTGGTTCCTCTTAACTTACAGGCTCGCTATCGCTCGCCAGGATAAAATCGACACCTAAATGGCACGAAAGGTCTTAAAATTGACAAAAATGGGTTGAAAGTTCTTAAAATCGTCAAAATAATGGGGCAAACGTCTTAAAATTAGAAAAAAAACAATGGGGCTAAACATGAGGGAGAAAGGAGTCAAGAAAAAAAATCCCCCAAGTGGAAATCTCCCCTTAATCCCTTCAGTACCGGTGACATCCTTTGCATCATCACACTGGGGCAACTATTAGACAGCTTAGACAGGATATCAGCCACCCACTACAATATTACAGACTATCTCAAGTAATCCTTTTAGCTACCATATATAAGAACATAAGAAAATGGGAGTCTGCAGAAAGTCGATTGGCCTAAGCAAGGCAGATCCCTGTCCCACACAACCCCAATTACAAAGCCCAATTATAGGCTCAACACTCTAATACCCTGAGGATCATCTTACCAAAACGGTTAGAGATTAACGCAGGATTACGGGGGTCTGCAGAGCGCTGATTGGCCCAACCCTGCTGATCCCCCTTCACACCCAACCCTTCTCGTCCATATGCTTATCCAATTTTATCTTTTTATCCTTCCTAAGCTTCATAAAATCGTCTCAATGCAGCTGGAATTAAAGCAAAATCGACGTCACCCCGCCGTATTGTAAGAGTTAATTGTATGAACATTGAAGAGAGGAAGCCGTCGTAAAGCAGTTGTGTATATCGGTTCCCAAAATGCCTATACCCCGTTCATTATAGGTAGGCCAGAAATAGTGAACCCTAACCTCTGTCACTATATAAGGGCTTAAGGGGAGGTATTTAGTTTGTTCCCTAGACCTCCATCAAACTTAAAATTACACCCCCTTGAGTCCCTTTCAAGATAAATTTGTACATTTTTCGGTAGAAAAATTTCCCGGCCGAAGGCCGGTTTCTCTTAAACTACAGGCTCGCTATCGCTCGCCAGGATAAAATCGACACCTGAATTGCACGAAAGGTCTTAATATGGGGTGAAAGTTCTTAAAATCGGTAACCTAATGGGGCAAACGTTTTATAATATCAAAAGCAATGGGGCTAAACATGAGGGAGAAAGAGGTCCAGAAAAAAATCCCTCAAGTGGAGATCTCCCCGGTTTTCTGGGCCGGTTTTCTGGACCATTTTCTCCCTCATGTTTAGCCCCATTAGTTTTCAGATGTTAAGATGTTTGCCCCATTAGTTAGTCGATTTTAAGACCTTTCGCCCTATTTCTTCGTAAATATTTAGACCTTTCGTGCTATTTAGGTGTCGATTTTTTCCCTGGCGAACGATAGTGAGCCTGTAATGTTGGAAGAACCGGCCTTTGGCCGGGAAATATTTCTACCAAAAAATTTAGAAATTAATCTAGAAGGGGGATCTAATGGATGTTTTTTCAATTTGATGGAGGTCTAGGGAGGAAACTAGAAAAATAATGAATACATGCACTAATCACCCAAAAAGTGAACCATCCCCCCTTAAGTAAATGGGCTGTAATTTTCCACACCAATTCCCAGGGCGACTCTTCCCAAATGGTAGTAACATTATCTCGATTACTTTAGTCGTTATTTAGATATAGACGTTAGTAGTTCGGAATTATTATAGTTAACTTATAATAACTGGACTATAGTTAACCCTTTGAGTACCAGCGACGGGGGTTATATTTTGACGATATTATGCAACTTAGGAAGGATCTGTGGTAGTTGAAAGGGTTGGTTGAGATAGTTTGAAGCCTTATTATTATTGCTAGAGGTCCTTCCTAAGCTGAATAAAATCGTCTAATAGTTGCCAGAATATGATGCAAAAAGACGTACAGAATGCGTTAATTGTATCATTAGGATCACAATTTGACAAAACAAAAAAATAAAATAAAAGTGGGGATTGGGCCCGAGTAAAATAATAGATAGATAGATAGCTAGATAGAACTAAATATAATTATTATCAATACTATGCACTTGTCTTCATTATTTATCTATATGGGCTATTTATTCATGCAGGGTCTGGCCTGGGTATCTCATGTCATCTGGCCGCACCACCCTCCTCTGCTCTCGTCAACTCTCTAACGTATATATTTGCATATCCCTTTAACCCTTTGAGTACCAGCGATGTATGTTATTTTTTATTCTAGCTATATTCAGACGACATTATGCAGCTTGGGAAGGATCTGTGGTAGTTCAAAGGGTTAGTTGAGATAGTTTGAAGCTCTATTAATGCTAAAGGTCCTTCTTAAGCTTAATAAAATCGTCTAGTGGTTGCCAGAATGTGTTAAAAACAACATCCCTGGTACTGTATGGGTTAAAGGTGATATGCAGTTTGAGAATGCCTAGGTATTATGGAAAATAGTTATTACAAGATACGATGACGCATTTGTGTTTGTTTTCTGGCTATGATTAGACGATTATTATTCAGACAGTCAGAGGGTTAATTGAGACAGTCTTAACCCCAATAATTGCCACAGATCCTTTACAATAGTATATATTCGTCTAATGATAGCCAGAATATAATGTCAAAATGCGTCATTCACTACAGATGGTTAATAACACAGTACTGTATATGGTTCCCAGTTGGCTCGCAGTCACAAAAATCTGTGCGAATTTTGCTGAACGATCTTGTCTTAGTTAAAGTCTACAATTATATTTTTGACATTATTTGATGTATTACGTTATTTACTAGACTTTGATATCGTATGCATAAAACAGTACTGAGATATAAATGACTTTGAAATCGCAAATATAAAAGATGTATAAATCTGTATCATAACCTTTCATACCCTTTACGAAATACATGCTCATCAGGTTATGTCCTTGTATATAACTTCAAACACTCTTATATGGACGAGGTGAAAGATGTTTACCATGACAATCGTCGGCGGCGCGGGTCCAGTTATTCCGGCACTCTCCCTCATGCTTAGCCCCATTAGTTTTGGAATTTTAAGACATTTGCCCCATTAGTTTGACGATTTTAAGACCTTACGCCACATTACTATCAAATTCAAGACCTTTCGTGCCACTTAGGTGTCGATTTTTTCATGGAGAGCGATAGCGTGCCTATACTTTAGGAGCTGGTATTTGTCTACCAAGAAATGTACACATCTGTCTCGAAGGGGGGGGGGGGGGGTCCTGTGGGTATTTTTTGTTAAGCTTGATAGAGGTCTTTTGAGCAAACTAAAAACCTCCCCTTATATATTGCTTCAACCCTTCTATAATGGACTCACAAATGGACGAGGTGAAAGGTGTTTAGCATGACAATCGTCGGCGGCACAGGTCCAGTCGTGGGTCCAGTTACTCCGGCACTTGCACGAAAGGAGCCACGGAGAAATATGGCGGAAACCTGAGCATGGAAAGGTTAAATATGTTGTTTTATGCAGAGTGTGGCCATTGTGGAGCTGTAAAGCCACGCAAATAGAACGAGTGAAAAATGAAGTCGATGTGTTTGTAAAGTTGTGTTGGTCAGGGTAGTGCAAGAAGCCATAACATTGTCCTCCTTCGTTGGCTACAGTAGCAAATATGTGTGTAGGCACCAACCAATAATAAAAAACAAAAATATATAAAAATATACTAATAATATAAAAAAAATCATAATAACAACAATAATAATAACAATAACACAGAAAATAAATAATAATACACACAAAATCATAACTTCTTGACGTATAAAATGCATATATTAATTTTGTTACTTCATTATGTCATGCAGTTATTAAGGGGAGGTATTTAGTTTGTTCCCTAAACCTCCATCAAGCTTAAAATTACACCCCCTTGAGTCCCTTTCAAGATAAATTTGTACATTTTTCGGTAGAAAAATTTCCCGGCGAAAGGCCGGTTCCTCTTAAATTACAGGCTCGCTATCGCTCGCCAGGAAAAAATCGACACCTGAATTGCACGAAAGGTCTTAATATGGGGTGAAAGTTCTTAAAATCGCTAAACTAATGGGGCAAACGTTTTATAATATCAAAAGCAATGGGGCTAAACATGAGGGAGAAAGGGGTCAAGCAAAAAATCCCTCGAATGGAGACCTCCCCTTAAGTACATTATTCCATATCGATTATCATAATGACAAATCATTATGATATTATGCCACTCAATATCAATATTATTGCATAGTACTACTCGTGGGCAGCTAAAGCAATGTTTCCTGACATATTGTATTTTGTATATATATAGCTTTTATATATGTGGTGATATTAACCATTTAAGGGGAGATTTCCCTGTGAGGGACTTTTTTCTGGACCCCTTTCTCCCTCATGTTTAGCCCCATTGCTTTTGAAATGTTAAGACGTTCGCCCCATTAGTTGGATTATTTTATGAACTTTCGCCCCATTTCTGTCAATGTTAAGACCTTTCGTTCCATTTAGCTGTCGATTTTTTCCTGGCGAGCGATAGCGAGCCTGTAATTTAAGAGGAATCGGCCTTCGGCCTGGACATATTTCTACCGAAAAATGTACACATTTATCTTGAAAGGGGGTCTAGCGGGTGTAGTTTTAAGATTGATGGAAGTCAAGGGAACTAACTAAAAACCTCCCCTTTAAGGATAAGAGCATATTGTTTAATTATAATCTTTGGATACTATTAGATATTGTTATTTAGATTTGGAACGGTAATTGTAAGTCAGAGGCCTAATTGATAATCATATCCTTTAACCCTATAATTCCCACAGATCCTTCCTAAATGTATGTAATCTTCTAATGATAGCCAGAATAAACTGTCAAATTGCGTCATAATCCTCAAGGGATTAAGGGGAGGTATTTAGGGTGTTCCCTAGACCTCCATCAAGCTTAAAATTACACCCCATTGAGTCCCTTTCAAGATAAATTTGTAAATTTTTCGGTAAAAAAAAATCCCGGCCGAAGGCCGGTTCCTCTTAAATTACAGGCTCGCTATCGCTCGCCAGGATAAAATCGACACCTGAATTGCACGAAAGGTCTTAATATGGGGTGAAAGTTCTTAAAATCGCTAAACTAATGGGGCAAACGTTTTATAATATCAAAAGCAATGGGGCTAAACATGAGGGAGAAAGAGGTCAAGAAAAAATCCCTCAAGTGGAGATCTCCCCTTAATCATATAAGCATTTAAGGTAAGGGAAGATAGACAGTTATCACTTCTATAATTATGTGACTCGTAATATTTTTGCATTTGTCTTTGGATTGGTCTCTGAGCACACTTGTTTCACGAGCAATGAGAACAACGTCAAATCAGACGAGGGAGACTAAAGTTAATCAATTTGAAAAGATGACGCCTTACGAACCACACACACACACACACACACACACACACACACACACACACACACACACACACACACACACACACACACACACACACACACACACACACACACACACACTCACATAAATAAAGTAGTGATATATTTGACTTGCGACTTTCCATACAAAAAATATTCACAATTGAGATAAGTTAGGAAAATGCCAGACTAGGGACATAGATATTTGCCGAGACACTCATTAAGGGGGCCCACCGCGCTTATTTTCTCTTTCTCTCCCTCTCTCTTTGGCTTGTATCCATTCGGCCCCATTCAGCCTACTGTTTTAATACGTTTACCCCCATCCAGATATCAATATTTTTCTGGCAAACGGTAGCGAGCCAGCATATATATACTTTTGTTTTGACAGCAAGCTAAATTTGTACGTTTTTCGATAGAAAAAGGTCTCCGGCGGAGCCGGATTTCTCCATAGAATGCTGGCTCGCTATCGCTCGCAAGGAACAAATCAACACCTGGATGGGGATAAACGTCTTAACACAGTTGGCTGAATGGGGCCGAATGGATACAAGCTAGGGAAAGAGAGAAAAGGAGAGAAAGGTCAAACAAAACCGGTGACCCCCCTTAAGCTGAGCGTTACAGCCACTAACCTATATTAATTCAGCCCCATAAACCACACCTATCGATCACCACCATCAGACATGCAAAGTGCGGCCCCACAACACAAACCGGCCCCCAGGAATGCAAAGTGCGGCCCCACAACACAAACCGGCCCCCAGGAATGCAAAGTGCGGCCCCACAACACAAACCAGCCCCCAGGAATGGATACGTCTAATACTCAACCCTAATACATCACCAGCGAACAATAAGAGAAAACAGCAACACCTGATTACTTAATGGGGGAGATCTCCACTTGGGGGATTTTTTCTTGACCCCTTTCTCCCTCATGTTTAGCCCCATTGCTTTTGAGATTTTAAGACGTTCGCCCCATTAGTTTGGCGATTTTAGGAACTTTCACCCAATTTATGTCACTGTTAAGACCTTTCGTCCCATTTAGGTGGCGATTTTTTTACTGGCGAGCGATAGCGAGCCTGTAATTTAAGAGGAACCGTCCTTCGGCCGGGACATTTTTCTACCGAAAAATTTACAAATTTATCTTGAAAGGGGGTCATGGGGGTGTAATCTCATGCTTGATGGAAGTCTAGGAAACACACTAAAAACCTCCCCTTAATGGGGGGATGTGCGTATTTTATTGCTCATTTATGTGTATTTTTATTATGTTTTTAGTTTCCTCCCTAGACCTCCATCAAGCTTAAAAAAACACCCCCTTAACCCCTTTTCAAGATAAATTTGTACATTTTTCGGTAGAAAAATTTCCCGGCCAAAGGCCGGTTCCCCTTAAATTACAGGCTCGCTATCGCTGGCCAGGAAAAAATCGACACCTAAATGGCACGAATGGTCTTAAAATTGACAGAAATGGGGCGAGGGTTCTTAAAATCGCCAAAGTAATGGGGCAAGCCTCTTTAAATCTCATAAGCAATGGGGCTAAACATAAGGGAGAAAGAGGTTCAGAAAAAAATCTTCCAGGTGGAAATCTCCCCTTAAAGACACACCCGTCTAAGATACTCCTTTAAGATAATTTGTTTTCATTTTTCTGGCCAAAGGCCGGTTCCTCTTATATTTCTGGCTCGCTACTGCTCGCCAGGAAAAAATCGACACATAAATAACACGAAAAGTCTTGATATTGGCAAACTAATGGGGTGAAAGGTCTTAAAATCGGCAAATTAATGGGCCTAACTTCAAAACCTAATGGGGTTAAACATGAAGAAGAAGAGGTACCAGAAAAACGATCCCCCCCCCCTTAATACAGCAAACAACCAGGGCAACATAATACTTCTATGGTTTTTGTTTTTTGTATTATTATTTATTATTGTATTTAATACTAGTATATATATATATATATATATATCCCTATACCTCGATCAAGCTTGTAACATAACTACAAGATCCCTCTTCCAGATAAATGTGTACATGTTTAGGTAAAAGTTACAGGCTTGCTATCGCTCGCCAGGAGCAAATTAACATATAATTAGCCCTAAAGGTTATGCATTGGACAACAATTGGGGCGAAAGTTCTTAAAGTTACCAAACTAATGGGATGAACGTCCTAAGATTACAAAACTAATGGGGCTAAGCATGAGAGAGAAGGGGTTGGGGTGAAAACAAAGTAAAATGGAAAACTACTTATATAAACATTGTAAACGAGTAAGAAGGGCGAAGAGTTGAACAGGTCAAAAGTTGAACAGGTGAAGAGTTGAACAGGTGAAGAGTTAGTTGAACAGGTGAAGAGTTAGTTGAACAGGTGAAGAGTTGAACAGGTGAAGAGTTAGTTGAACAGGTGAAGAGTTAGTTGAAAAGGTGAAGAGTTGAACAGGTGAAGAGTTGAACAGGTGAAGAGTTGAACAGGTGAAGAGTTGAACAGGCGAAGAGTTGAACAGGCGAAGAGTTGAACAGGTGAAGAGTTGAACAGGTGAAGAGTTGAATAGTTGAACAGGTGAAGAGTTAGTTGAACAGGTGAAGAGTTGAACAGGTGAAGAGTTGAACAGGCGAAGAGTTGAACAGGCGAAGAGTTGAACAGGCGAAGAGTTGAACAGGTGAAGAGTTGAACAGGCGAAGAGTTGAACAGGCGAAGAGTTGAACAGGCGAAGAGTTGAACAGGCGAAGAGTTGAACAGGTGAAGAGTTGAACAGGTGAAGAGTTGAACAGGTGAAGAGTTGAACAGGTGAAGAGATAGGTTTGACTATAGACGGAGCTGAGAAGGTTAAGGGGGGTGACCTGATTTTGTCCTGTCCTTGTCTATCTTTCTCTGGCTTGTATCCCTTTGGCCCCATTCAGCCTACTGTTTTAAGACGTTTATCCCCATCCAGGTGTCAAGTTTTTACTGGTGAGCGATAGCGAGCCAGCATATTTTTTATTTGTGTTTGACTGCAGGCTAAATTTGTACATTTTTCGATAGAAAAAATTCTCCGGCGAAGCCGGATTTCTTCATATAATGCTGGCTCGCTATCGCTCGCTAGGAAGAAATCGACACCTAGATGGGGATAAACGTCTTCAAATAGTTGGCTGAATGGGGCCGAATGGAAGCCAGAGAAAGAGAGAAAAGGACAGAAATAACAAAAAGCAGGTCACCCCCCTTAACAGCTAAACCTACATATGAAGAGAAGCAGTTAGTTCTTGATCGCGATTTTACGTTTAACTATAATTTGATGCACAACAAGATATAATTATATATAATTTAGTTAATTCATATCTGATATATATAATATATATATGAGTTATTTGAGAATTGCGTGCGGAGTTAAATGGAGGGATAGACAGACGAATTAGGAATTACGAGAGCGGTGTGGTGTGGATGTAGATGTGCTGGAAAGTGTGAAAAGAAACACCTTGAGATGGTTTGGCCATGTGGAACGTATGGGAAGCGAGAGAATGACAAAGAGAGTGTACGAGATTGAGGTGGAAGATCAGAGAGGGAAAGGTAGCCCGAGAGAGAAGTGGAAGGATGGAGTTAATAAGTGAAAAGCGGTGCTGGATGGGAGGAAGGGCGTCGACTGACTGGGCACAGAGTTGCTTGGGGGCGTTTCGTTTGTGGCCTCACCTTCGGGTATGATAGCGTCCGGCAATTACATATATACCGGTATATATATATATATATATATATATATATATACAGTATATATATATATATATATATATTGTATTTACAGTATATGCTCAATAAGATAGTAGTGCCTACTTTAATATTATTTTTTTTATTTTAACACCACGGCTCTTTCTGTTGATATACATTTCTCATTCGTTTAATTCGATTTAGCTATATTTGGCTCGCTCATGAATTGCGTAAACATATTGCAATGTTTGATAATAGTACATATAATTAAGATAATTCAAATTAGCGCCATAACAAGAGGACTAATTAATTGATAGCGTTTCGGAACAAAGCTGTATGCGAAACGTTGTCAAGAAATTGGGCCTCCTCGTATTCATTCTGTCAATTAAACATTAACAATTTTCTCAAATTGCTTTGAGAGAAAATATATATCAATAGTTCAAAATTAATGAAGTACCAACTATAAAACTAAACATTTCAATCTAACACCACTGCTTTGTTTTGCTGATATACAAAATACAGATCCATCATTCAGTACATGTGACTAGTGGGGTTTTTTTCTCAATTAAGGGGAGGTTTTTAGTTTGGTCCCTAGATATCCTTTAAGCTTAAGATTACACCCGTTTGAGCCCCTTTCAAGATTTATTTTTACATTTTTCGGTAGAAAAATGTCCCGGCTGAAAGCCGGTTCCTCTTAAAATACAGGCTCGTTATCGCTCGCCAGGATAATATCGACACCTAAATGGCACGA
The DNA here is from genome assembly GCA_032716605.1 of Paralithodes platypus. NCBI lineage: Eukaryota > Metazoa > Arthropoda > Malacostraca > Decapoda > Lithodidae > Paralithodes > Paralithodes platypus. Next base: position 109,903,957 of record CM064487.1, read on the forward strand.
AAGGTCTTAAAATTGACAGAAATGGGTTGAAAGTTCTTAAAATAAGTCAAAATAATGGGGCAAACGTCTTAAAATTAGAAAAACAATGGGGCTAAACATGAGGGAGAAAGGAATCAAGAAAAAAATCCCTCAAGTGGACATCTCCCCTTAAACACCACTGCTACTTACTCTGCTAATCTAGACCGGTTTGTGTCCGTTCATTTTAATTGTTACCTCCACCAATGAAGCTGGTAGAAGGTCATGCATACACTTTTTGTATTTCTGTCTTGTTGTTTACTGTTTGATTACTGTTTATAAATGTTCTAATTTAATATTAGGTCACCTTTTACAGGTAATATATATATTAACTTAAATGTTGATTATATACAGTATCATGTGTTCCTTGCTTGAATTGAATACTCGATTATTACTCACACCAAACTGCCATCAATTATATTTGGAATCATGTATAATTACTCTGTGTAATGATAAGTACTTGTACATCTACAGTAGATCTAGGAATGCTTAATAACGGGTATTTGTAAATATATCAAAGTTTCTTTCTGGTTTCTGAGAGGTCAGCAAAACGGAGAATTAACCTGAATACCAAGAAAGTCCGTTATCACCAATAACTGTCTTAAGGGGAGATTTCCACTTGAGGGATTGTTTTCTGGATCCCGTTCTCCCTCATGTTTAGCCCCATTGCTTTTGAGATTTTAAGACTTTCGCCCCATTATTTTGGCGATTTTAAAAACTTTCACCCCATTTCTGTTAATTTTAAGATCTTTCGTGCCAATTAGGTGTCGATTTTTTCCTGGCGAGCGATAGCGAGCCTGTAATTTAAGAGGAACCGGCCTTCAGCCGGGAAATTTGTCTACCGAAAAATGTACATATTTATCTTGAAAGGGGGTCTAGGGGGTGTAATCGTAAGCTTGATGGAAATATAAGGAACACAGTAAAAACCTCCCCTTAAAAGTTAAGTGAATGCGTTTTACTTAAGGTAGCCTAGTTCTAATGCGAAACGATGTATTGTTAGCAATGGTTCTATTAATAGGTGAATAAATCTAAATACAATTGCTTTTAGTTTCATTCAATATTTCCAAAATAAGTATCAAAACTGAAGGCTAAGAATGACTAAACACAAGCTAAATGTTATCACCTACTATCAACACAAGAACACGTGATCAAGGAAATATTCCAAGTTGGACTGTTAAGGCGAGATGTCCACTTGAGGGATTTTTTTCTGGACCCCTTTCTCCCTCATGTTTAGCCCCATTGCTTTTGAGATTTTAAGACGTTTGCCCTAGTAGTTTAGAAATGTTAAGACATTTTGCCCTATTTCTGTCAATTTTAAGACCTTTCGTGCCATTAAGGTGTCGATTTTTTCCTGGCGAGCGATAGCGAGCCTGTAATTTAAGAGCAATCAGCCTCCGGCCGGGACATGTTTCTACCGAAAAATGTACAAATTTATCTTGAGAGGGGTGAAATTTTAAGATTGCTGAAGGAGTAGGAAACAAACTAAATACCTCCCCTTAATGGGGTATCACACGAGAGCTTTTATCGTCAACATTTCTATATAGCATTTCTGGGTTACTTAGCTTTGGTATCGGCAACTATACTGACAAATATTAATATATAGGTGGCACAATGATCTAAATAGTTGACCTAATAATCTGCCAGCGTAGCGTTAACCCCTCCTGTACCGGCGACGCCATTTATATTATAGTTCAGCTACATTTAGACGGTTTTATGAAGCTTAAGGAAGGGTATGTGGTAGCTCAACGGATTAATTGAGATAGTCTGTAGCCATTTAATGAGTAGACGTCCTTCCTAAGCTGTACAACATCGTCTAATAATTGCCAGAATATAATGAGAAGTACATCACCGGTACAGAATGGGTTAATGAAAATGTTAAAGAGGGATGGTTCACTTTTTGGGGCGATTTTTGCATAAATTCATTATTTTTCTAGTTTCCTTCCTAGGCCTCCATCAAATTAACAAAATAACAAAACATGCATTACATCCCCCTTCGAGATCAATTTGTAAATTTTTTCGGTAGATAAATGTCCCGGCCGAATAAAAAACATCCATTTACAGGCTCACTTTAGTTCACCAGGGAAAAAATCGACACCTAAATAGCACGAAAAGTCTAAATACTGACTAAGAAATGGGGCGAAATGTCTTAAAATCGACTAAACAAATGGGGCAAACATCTTAACATCTGAAAACTAATGGGGCTAAGCATGAGGGAGATAGGGGTTCACAAAACCGGCCCATCTCCCCTTAAAGGGAAAAGCGCTCGTGTGGTACCGGCTTGCGATGAGCGTGAGATAACGTTGCAAATCAACCTGCAGCCCACGACTTTCTCCTCGAACATGCACAAAATCCGTAGGTTGGAGTGAGGGATGGAGTTTGGATTCAGGGGTAAAGTGAAATTCGAGAGCGCTGTACAATTACGAGTAATTAAGGGGAGATTTCCACTTGAGGGATTTTTTTCTTTACCCCTATCTCCCTCATGTTTATCCCCATTGCTTTTGAGATTTTAAGACGTTCGCCCCATTAATTTGGCAATTTTAAGAACATTCACCCCATTTATGTCACTTTTAAGACCTTTTGTCCCATTTAGGTGTCGATTTTTCCCTGGCAAGCGATAGCGAGCCTGTAATTTAAGAGCCACCGGCCTTCGGCCGGGAAATTTTTCTACCGAAAAATGTACAAATTTATCTTGAAAGGGGGTCTAGGGGGTGTAATTTTAAGCTAGATGGAGGTCTACGGAACACACTAAAAACCTCCCCTTAAGGGGGTAGTGCTTGGTTTTTGGTCTATGTATTCATACATATATTTTATTTTATATTTTCCTCGCTAAACCTCCATCAAGCTTAAGAAAACACCCCCTAGACCCCTTGTTAAGAAAACACCCCCTAGACCCCTTGTTAAGATAACACCCCCTAGACCCCTTGTTAAGATTTATACAGTATTTGTACATTTTTCGATAGAAAAATGTCCCTGTTCCCTCCAAATTCGCAGGTTTGCTATCGCTCATCAGGAAAAACATCGACCCCTAAATGGCACAATAGGTCTTAATCTGGACAAAGAAATGGGGCGAAAGGTCTTAAAAGCGCCGAAATAATGGAACGAACATCTTAAAATCTCAAAACTAATATGCTAAGCATGAGGGAGAAAGGGGTTCAGAAAAAGCGACTACCACCCCCTTAATAACGTGTGCTTCGCTCAGGTTCATCCTGGCGAGTTAATGTCCAGGTATTCCTTTATTATATTAGTTTGCAGAATTCCAATACAGTGTGTGGTAACTATTTGTTTGAGAGTAATATAAATTATGTTGTGTAGTTCATAATTGTATATTGATAACAAATTGAGTTATTTATTATATTTTAACGCTTACAATTTTCTAGAATGAGAATACAATGAATTGTATAATGTAACGTAGAGTCCTAAGAAATATAGTGTTTTTTCCTTCAGAGGGACGTGCACTTACACATGTGAGATATATAATTATATATACGGTATATAAATATATATATATATATATATATATATATATATATATATATATATATATATATATATATATATATATATATATCTACTGTATATATACATATATATATATTATTTATCAATAATCGGAGTATATCAATGCTTACAATATTGTATTTCCCAAGCGTGATTATTCTCAAAGTGTCCGTTAGATGAGCCTTCTTAGACACGAAGACCGCCCGCAGCAACATATTTAGCCACCCGAGTCTACGATATCGCCCCAAGACCTGATATCATCGTCACGACCAGCCCTAGTCATGAAGAAAAATCGTATATTGGGAACATGACCACCAACAGAGATTTAATAGGAGATTTGTTTTATGCCTGGTGTATCTACGCCTTCCAGAGAGAGAGAGAGAGAGAGAGAGAGAACAAAGGAATACAAAGGACATCAAGCAACAACAGGTCTAGTGACCCCTCCAGGCGGCTTGTCCTCCAAAACACTGAGGATCAAGTGTCCAATCAGTGCTTTAGTGTGGGTAAGAGAAAATTGGAAGGGTTCTGTATACTGCCCTGGAACTACTGTCCGTGGTAGAATTGGAAGGGATCTGTATACTGCCCTGGAACTACTGTCCGTGGTAGAATTGGAAGGGATCTGTATACTGCCCTGGAACTACTGTCCGTGGTAGAATTGGAAGGGATCTGTATACTGCCCTGGAACTACTGTCCGTGGTAGAATTGGAAGGGATCTGTATACTGCCCTGGAACTACTGTCCGTGGTAGAATTGGAAGGGATCTGTATACTGCCCTGGAACTACTGTCCGTGGTAGAATTGGAAGGGATCTGTATACTGCCCTGGAACTACTGTCCGTGGTAGAATTGGAAGGGATCTGTATACTGCCCTGGAACTACTGTCCGTGGTAGAATTGGAAGGGATCTGTATACTGCCCTGGAACTACTGTCCGTGGTAGAATTGGAAGGGTTCTGTATACTGCCCTGGAACTACTGTCCGTGGTAGAATTGGAAGGGTTCTGTATACTGCCCTGGAACTACTGTCCGTGGTAGAATTGGAAGGGATCTGTATACTGCCCTGGAACTACTGTCCGTGGTAGAATTGGAAGGGATCTGTATACTGCCCTGGAACTACTGTCCGTGGTAGAATTGGAAGGGATCTGTATACTGCCCTGGAACTACTGTCCGTGGTAGAATTAGGAAGTTAGTAAGGGACAGATGGGTTAGTAACATAACACAGTTATAAGTGATCTTTCTTATGTCTGGGGAAAGAGAGTTACGTCTTAGTAATATATTTACGCAATAATCCTTGATGAATTTGAGAGGGGAATAAAATAAAGTTATTAATTTACAAACACAGTCAGTCGCGGGATTGATGTAAGATTTTTTGTCTAGGCGACGTTTAAAATAATCAACGGTGCTGCAGTCTATAACGTCTTGGGGAAGCCCATTCCACAAGTTGACAACTCGATTGAAGAAGAAATTCTTAGATTCGTGTGAGTTAAAAGATTTACCAATAATTTTGTAACCGTTTCCCAACGTGTAATTAGATTGGTCGATAGTGAAGTACTTACTACAGTTCATATTGTCGATGCCTTTGATTATTTTTAACACTTGAATTAAGTCGCCTCTTAATCTGCGCTTAGTTAAAGGAAATATGTTTAATTCTCTATGACGCTCCCCGTATGGTTTGTTCTTTAGGCTAGGTATAATTTTGGTAACTCTACGTTGAACTCGTTCTAGCTTGTCTATATCTTTTTGGTAATAAGGGCACCAGGATTGAACACAGTATTCCAGAAGAGGGCGGACTAAGGAATTGTAAAGAGTAAGGATAACTTCTTTGGATTTATGCTCAAATGTCCTGCCTATAAAGCCAATTATTTTGTTTGCCTTCTTAACAAATTCTGAACACTGTTGACTCGACGGTTATAGGTTACTCGCTATTATTACTCCCAGATCGGTTTATCTGGCTACACTCTTAAGCTGAGTACCATTCATTGAATAGCTAATTGCTTTCTCATTTCGGTAACCTATATGTAGTACTTTACATTTATCCGCATTGAAATTAATTTGCCAAATTTGGACCCAACATGACGAGAGAGAGAGAGAGAGAGAGAGAGAGAGAGAGAGAGAGAGAGAGAGAGAGAGAGAGAGAGAGAGAGAGAGAGAGAGAGAGAGAGAGAGAGAGAAAAAACAATCACGGTTCTAACTTGAGCATCTCGTTCACAACATTATACTTTCACAAGAAATAACTACTGTATATAATGCAACTTTACAACGTATAGCAAACAAAATTACTTATGTAGTAAGTAGTAATTTATTGATATAATCGAAATGAAAAAACAACATTCAAAGTTGTGAAGATGTGTTCATAACCTTGAACTACGATAGTATTTTATTTCATTCTGAATAATTAGTACATAAATTAGGTTTATCAGTCCAATAAATTGTTATCGATGATCAGAGGGAAAAACAACTAGCAACCGGGGCCGTTAATAAATTTAACCTACCGTTACCGTACTTCCTCGACTACCCGTCAAATACCAACTTGTATTCCTTAATTAGTCGCTGATGCTCCGATACTGCAGCCTGTTTTTATCCAACTGATGATGAAATGATATGTCCCATCTTGATTACTACGCAATTACGAACATTTATTCTAATTCATTAATCTATCTCCTGTTACGTCCTGGGATATATAAACCCTGGGCTCTTTCTATTGGACTAGGTATGCGCCAACAAGCAACAACGGAAAATGCTAGATCCAACCCTTATCTATAAACCCAGGCAACAAACCACCCTAAACCGTCAAGAGTCCTGCCTGGACAACAAGGTATCCTATGACTCGGTTACAGGGTGCACGCACTATAGACTGCTGATAGTCAAGCAGGCTATATAAAAGATCACACAATTAAGTTGACTTAAAGCTTCAAGGAAAAGATAGATAACGGAATTAAATTGCAGAAACAATTTAATAACAAACTAGAAGAAAGTACATTTAACGTTACGTTAATTAACACCACTAATCACCCCTGCGTGAAAGAAGGTGAAAGCAAACAGTCCTCAAAACATCGTACCGGTAGACAAGATGCGGGTTTCTAAACTGCATGCGGCTACTGTAGGATCTGATGCTTAGCAAAGAAAGTACGTTACGGATTTAGAGAACTCTTAACTCATAAGCAGGAATAAATACTAGTGATAGGCCATACAGTGTATAATGGCATAGGTATAATTAAATAAAGGCAGCAACTCGCAACATAACCACATACAGGTGTGCTTCTCACTCTTAGTAAGGCAAGCCTGCTCGGACAGAGTCTCTAAGCCACACCCTGACTCACAATGCTCACAAAAAACGGTAAACTGTGGCACAATAACAAGCATACAGAAATAATAAACCCCTAGAGCTGTTAATCTGCCAGGTGGCAGAGGTCTAGCCGGAAGGATATAGGCTTCGGATACCCGGGCTGAGCCACCTGCTCTAGCCTAGGGACGTTCCCAAGTCTGTGCGCCAAATTACTCTAATTGAAAGGGTGCTCTCTTGAGAGACTCAGATCGCAAGTATCTGACTCTCTCCTGGCGACCCTAAAACAAAAGCAAGACGTGCTAGCGCAGTGCTGAGTGGACTAGGCAAGGGCCCTCACACAACACAACACTAGACACACAGGGACACAGACAAGAAAATGCCCCCAGACTCCCACGGGTATCCTAGTAAAGTCGTGCGGGTCCACAGGACTCGCACCAGCAGACTTTACTTAAAGGATCGCAAAAAGCCTCCCCTCCGGTCTAGCCCCTGCTAACCTGACACAAGAACACACTAGCAAGCATGAAACCACCAAATATGAGACAACAAAAAAGCTTCCTAGGTCTCATTAACATTTACATCTCTGCATAAGGCCCAAAATCCTATCTAGTTATCTGAGAGCTCGTCGTTAATACAATAATAGATATAAGGTCTATCAAGGGGATGGGATAATTAAATAGATTGGTGAAGTAGTGGAAGGAAGGTATACAAAGTAAGAGAGAAAGTTTCTAAGTGGGGTTGAGAGGGATAGATATCAAGGGGGTCCGAAGGGTACGACAGTGAGGTGAGCTCTGAGTCTTGAATCTGTCTGGACCCCGCCCTAGGCATGCAGAATACATCCCAGGCTTGGCAACACTCAACACAGTTGCCGGGTCAAAATCGTCTACCCCGTGCGTGAGTCGAAACTAAGCCTAACGTTGCAATCGGATGCATATGGCAACGCTTCAGGCTCGTCCCAAGCTAGACTCTCCGCGCGAAGCAACGTCTCCCAGCCGGTCTCTCTCTCCCGCTCGTCTCCTCCCACTCTCACTAGACTTACATCTTATATATTATAATGAAACAATCAACTATCGAGAATAAAATATACTAAGATGCGTTGGTTAAGAATAAGGGCAGCTACAAGCTCTGAAACAACATAAGAATATCCCAGACATTAGTTACATTGTCGTAGGATATATACTAAGGAAAAGCCGGCCGGCCGGCTGCCGCCAGCCGGTTTCTAAACGGCTGGGCAGCCGACGCGCGCGCATGCCCGCACGTGGCTACTATCAGAAGCGTCACACCTCCCCCAAGATATAAGACCCTTGACTAAGTTCTTCATATCTAACAGAATGCTTCTCATAGTACCACACACTGTTGCGACACAAGGCACTATATATAAAAAAAAATAAAGACTGTTGCGCTCCACCGAGCAAGTTCAACTAACTTAGCGACAATAAGCGAAAACATTCAACTTAGATACTGCTACAACATCTTATACAAAATTTTACACGTTATAAAAAATAAAGAGTTTTTTTATAAGGTTTTTGCTTTTTTATTTTTATTTTTTTTTCGGCTGAACTACAGTGACAGCCTATTTTCCTCCACACTCAACCCTCAATCCTGTGGCAGTCTAACCAACATCATCCACCCTTGATAGACAATCCGCTATCACGTTATCAGAACCGGCAATATGGCGTATGTCCAGATTATACTCCTGAAGCATGAGTGACCACCTGGTCAGCCTCATATTCCGGTTATGAAACTGATTCAAGAATTTCAGAGGGTGATGATCGGTATAAACCACTACGACTGGTCCGAAAGCAGGAACATATACATCGAAGTGCCTGAGCGCCAGCACTATCGCCAGGAGTTCTTTTTCAATTACAGAGTAATTCCTTTGTGCACTATTGAATTTTTTACTGTAAAAGCTCACTGGATGTTCGATACCGTCATCATCTGTCTGTAACATGACAGCCCCAGCCCCTACGCCACTGGCATCAGTCGCCAGCTGAAAAGGTCTGCTGAAGTCCGGGGCCCTGAGTATGGGGTGGGTACATAACAGGTGTTTCACCAAGGAAAACGCCTCTGCACACTCAGGAGACCACCGGAACTTCTTGTCCTTAGCTAATAAGTCAGTTAAAGGTGCAAGTACAGTCGAATAGCCTTTGATGAAGCGATGATAATAGGCTATCATACCTAGAAACCGCATGATTTGTTTCTTAGTCGTAGGCTGGGGAAACTGATCAATGGCTTTGATCTTTGTCTGTGGAGGGTACACCTGACCCATCCCCACCTCGAATCCCAGGTACAAAACTGTGGCTTTGACAAAATCGCACTTACCCAGGTTTACCACCAAACCTGCTTCATTCAGTTTATTAAAAAGCTGTCCGATGTGAGCACAGTGACTGTTAAAATCATCGTCGTATATTATGACATCATCTAGGTACACCGTACAGTTGGGAATGTCGGCTACAATGTCGTTCATTAATTTCTGAAACGTTGCAGGGGCATTTTTCAGCCCGTATGGCATAACATGGCAACGATATGTGGCACCGTCCACCACAAACCCACACACCTCTCGCGCTCGCTCAGACAAGGGCACTTGCCAATAACCCATAACAAGGTCTATCTTAGTGAGGAACTTGGCTTTTCCTATCTTATCCACACTGTCGTCCACGCGAGGGAGAGGGTAGGCATTTGTGGGGGTTAAACCATTCAACCTGCGGAAATCTATACAAAACCGCACCTTGCCATCTGGTTTGGGCTGCAGTGTGACTGGGGAAGTCCACCTTACTGCACCCTCAGAAATCAGCCCACGTTTCAGCATATAATCCAGTTCTTCCCTAAGTGCTGGTAATTTAATAGGGGGAACACGGTATGGCACTGATTTAACCTAACAAGTGTGCATGGGGGTAATTGGAAACGTCCCCCTGTGCTGACGTATTTGAGGTGTTTCCGTCACTAAAATATTCATTGTACCATTAATAGCATTAATACTTATCCATATGCACCTATTATGGGTTGATTATAAAGGTATTAACCTGAAACAACAATAAAGCGAGTGAAAACAGCGTTTGGATGGTCAAAATCGGAGATATAGCCCACGAGTTGTATAATGTATGGGTGAGGCAAGCTGCTTTCCCGCCAATTTCCCCCAAGGCCACTGAGACACAGTCGATCGATACTCTCTCTCTCTCTCTTGCATTCGCTTTCTATCAGTGATGACCACACCCTGTAACCGGATTTCTAATGTTAGCACAAACACATACCTCAGAATAAGGGAATAACAGGGAAAATAGGTGATAACTGAAGGAGAGGAGGAAAGTGGGGAAGGAGGGGAGGTAGAGGACTGAGATTTTGCATGGCCCAGGGGCCCAAATTTTTTTTTTTTTTTTTTTTTTCGATGTCAAAAGTTGATTTTTTTTTCTCTGACTCTTAAGAGTCTCCCCGCAGTCCGCCGGGGAAACTCTTAAGAGTCTCCCCGCAGTTCCCGGGTTAAAGGGCGGGTGGTCCCCAACATCGACATCGTGCACCGCTTGAGTAGTGAGGCCAGGATGCTCCGCGAAAACAGCTGGGTTTGAATCAAACAAGTGCTGCACAGCTACACGCTGTTGCTCAGGCAGGTGAAATATCAACTCGTGAGCCACTTGTCTAGAATTCCCCGCCCACTGATCCGCGGAAACATGACAATCCCAATTATCCTCCCCCGCAGCTTGACTGTCCCTTCCTCCTTCTCCACCACGATCGCTGCAGATCAACACCGGGACAGTGAGAGGCTCGGAGGGGCGCCTCACATACTCTTTCATCAGATTTACATGGCAAAGTTGGTTCTTTTTCTTACGATCAGGAGTAGCTACTAAATAGTCGAGATCAGAAACCTTCCTTACAACTCGATACGGACCAGAATACTTGGCAGACAAGGGGTGTCCCACCAGAGGCAGTAGTATCAGTACCTCCTGATCTACTTCAAACTCCCTCAGCTTCACCTTCTGGTCGTATCTGTCCTTCATCTGAGCTTGTGAACTCGTAAGGTTCCGACCTGCTACCTCCAAGCTCTTTAGCATTCTCTCACGGCTTTCAACTACATACTTTAGAAGCGAGCATGGATTTGTGACTCCCTCCCAGATCTCCTTGACTATGTGGAGGGGCCCCCTGACCCTGTGTCCAAAAACCAACTCGTTCGGGCTAAATCCCAAGCTCTCCCCAGGTACTTCTCTCGCAGCAAATAAAACGTATGGGAGACCTAGATCCCAGTCCTTCCCATTTTCCATGCAATAACACCGCAACATACTCTTGAGAGTCGAGTGCCAACTTTCCAAAACTCCCTGACTCTCGGGATGGTAGGCAGATGACACCACAGACACTATCCCATGTTGCTGCATGGTCTGCTTAAACAGAGCAGAAGTAAAATTGGATCCCTGATCAGACTGGATCTCCCGAGGGTAGCCATAATGAGAGAAATAGACAAGTAGGTTTTTGACAACAGTCTTAGCCATCCCGTTGCGCATGGGGTTAGCATCTGGATACCGTGTTGCTACATCCATTACAGTTAGTAAAAATTTATTGCCGGCACTAGTGGGGGGCAATGGGCCAACCATATCGATAACTACTTTGCTGAAGGGCGGCCCAATGACAGGGATGGGTTGTAACGGGGCTCTCGGGATGACCTGATTGGGTTTCCCAACAACTTGACAAGTGTGACACTGTGACACCCATGACATGACACTCGCCTTTAACCCAGGCCACCAGAAAAGCTTGCTCAGAGCTGCCTCCGTCTTACGTACCCCCAGGTGCCCTGCCAAAGGCACATCATGAGCTAATCTCAATAAGCTATCACGGCACACCCTCGGTACAACTAACTGGTCCACTAATCCTGACCCGCCATCCCACTTTTTCTTGGGATCCTGATGTCTCCAATACAAGATCCCCTTGGACAAGAAAAAATCACCAGGCTGTGCATCCCCATCGCTCTCCAGTTCGACAGCACCATTACCACACGCCCTGACTTCAGGATCTTCCAGCAGCAAGGAACATATATCAGCAGGTGCGAGATTATCCAAGTTCATCTTAAATAATTTATTTCCACCTCCAATGTCCCGCTGAGCCATCCTTTCCTCACGCTGCGCATAACGATGCTGTCGCAGAGTCTCTTCTTGCCCTGCACCTGCACTAACGGTGACAGGCCCCGGGGCCTCTCCAGACTCTAACATAGGTGCCAATAATGAGTCACCAAGAAACACTGCCGGCTCAAAACTCTCCAATTGACCAAGACTTCCCGTTTTCTTGTGACCTTTCCTCCGCGGTTTGATAGACTGAGGTGGTGGCTGCAAGGCTCCGGATGTCTGAGAACGCGTCACAACACACGCCATGGTTTGTACGCTACACTTCTCAACCCACTCCTGTTCCTCCCTACTAACGTCGGCCGCCTTCTCGGCAACGACCAAGGGGGAAACCTTAGAAGCAGGCACCGCAAAGTCGTTGCCGAGGAGGAGGTCGACGCCCCCAACAGGCAAGTTCTCTACAATTCCTACATCCAGCTCCTTCGCCACACCACCCTCCTCCAGCTCCATCCGCACCAGCGGGTAGGACTTCGTAGTATTGATCCCCTGAACTACCACCACCCGAGCAGCGTTAATCGGTCTACCAGTAAAGTTCTTTAACAAGGTCTGAGAAGCCCCCGTATCACGCAATAGCTTAACTCCTCGCCTTTCGCCAGCCCACCTCACAAAACCATGCCCTCTATGACCCCCAAAGACATCGCGGACAGGGTTCGAGCCTTCCGGACTCTTGAACACAGGCTGTGTCCCAACCTCTGATGAACTACCCTTGGCAAACTCAGAAGATATAGGCGACACCCCTATGCTGCGGGCCAATGACACAACCTTGTTTGGTAGCTTGTTTGGACAAGCATTTGCAAAGTGACCCTCCTTGTGACATGCAAAGCACTCTTTACTCTTTGGTTTCCCTTGGGAGTGGGAGGTACCATTAGACTTCTTATACGGGACGGTATTTGGTTTATGTTCAGTTTTATTGTTAGAGCTAGATGGTTTTGTGTATTTATGTGTATCAAAATTCTTGGGAGGGGGAGGGGTATGATCCTTTGCACCCGACTCACTCCTAGCTGCTGCTCCGCACCCTCGAATTAATGACAGTCGGAGGTCAGCCATTTCTGCTGCCTCCTGGAGAGTTCTAGGATTTTTTTCCTTTATATTTAATGTTAAGTCCCCGCCTGTGCACTTGAAGAACTGCTCCAAGAGAACCAGCTCACTCAACTCCTCAAAAGTAGCTGCCCTCTCAGAACGCAGCCAATGTCGTAGTGCATCAGACAAGTCCCGGGCGTGTTCTAGGAAGGTACTATCCTTGCCCTTAGTAACACCCCGAAACTTCAAGCGGTAAGTTTCTGGTTGTAACTCATAGGCCCGTAGCACAGCCTTCTTTAGCTCATCATAAACTACACAGGACTCTAAAGGTAGTGTATCATATGCTTTTAGCCCCTTTCCTAGGAGTCTTGATGAAACTAATGCTGCCCACTTTTCCTGAGGCCACTGGTGTTCCTGACACTTCTTCTCAAATCGCATAAAAAACTCAGCCACACCTAATTCATCGAACACAGGAACTAGTTTAAGCAGGTGCGACAATGATTGGTCCCGATGTCTGTTACCTCCCCCAATATTTCGCCCTGTTACCTCCACTCGAGATCTCTCCAGCTCCCTGTCAGCCCGATACCTAGTAGACTCTGCCTGCAGTTCAGCCTCTCGTATAGCAGCCTCAGCCTGAGCTATAGCAACCTCAGCCTGCACACTAACCTGTCTTTCGGCGGCCTCAACCTGAGCTCTATCGGCCTCAACCTTGGCCATCTCAAGCCGAAACAACAAGTCTGGAGTCAACCCTTGAGGAGGGGAAGGTGCATTTAATGGAGAGGGTCCCTGTGATTGAATTCCACGCTGCCATTGACCATGAACTTGGGGGTATGTACTAAATTCAGGCATCCTGACGTTCGATATGGGGGTAGAGTGGAGGGGGGGCTGGGGACAGGGTCCCCCAGTCGCCTCTCCGCTCAGGTCTCTCCCTTCTAAACCCAATATCAAAGTCCTCAGCTGATCTTTCCTCATGCCACTTAAACCCTGGTGACCCTGAAGACCTGCCACACACTTTAAGCCATACTTATTCAGCTTCAACACCCTGGCAGCGGTAAGGGGCACCTCTAAAAATCTTCTAGCACCCTCCTCGCTATCGACTAGCCACTCCACAGGTCTTTCTAACCTCCGAGCTCGTATCGTGACCTGACCCATCACTGTGTTCTGATGTATTAGACATGTTTGTGTACTGCAGTAACTATCACGGTTATAGAATGTGCCTTATCTCCTATGCAAATATGTATATACTAATGTTATTTAAAGTCTTTAATGAGTTATATTGGTTGCTCCAAAAAAAAAAACTATGTCCACTGTATTCCTCTAATCATAAGGAATCTCAAAACAAATGACCACTATATTCCTCTGTTCAGTAAATCCTATGCAAGTTCGCCATTTGTTACGTCCTGGGATATATAAACTCTGGGCTCTTTCTATTGGACTAGGTATGCGGCAACAAGCAACAACGGAAAACGCTAGATCCAACCCTTATCTATAAACCCAGGTAACAAACCACCCTAAACCGTCAAGAGTCCTGCCTGGACAACAAGGTATCCTATGACTCGGTTACAGGGTGCACGCACTATAGACTGCTGATAGTCAAGCAGGCTATATAAAAGATCACACAATTAAGTTGACTTAAAGCTTCAAGGAAAAGATAGATAACGGAATTAAATTGCAGAAACAATTTAATAACAAACTAGAAGAAAGTACATTTAACGTTACGTTAATTAATACCACTAATCACCCCTGCGTGAAAGAAGGTGAAAGCAAACAGTCCTCAAAACATCGTACCGGTAGACAAGATGCGGGTTTCTAAACTGCATGCGGCTACTGTAGGATCTGATGCTTAGCAAAGAAAGTACGTTACGGATTTAGTGAACTCTTAACTCATAAGCAGGAATAAATACTAGTGATAGGCCATACAGTGTATAATGGCATAGGTATAATTAAATAAAGGCAGCAACTCGCAACATAACCACATACAGGTGTGCTTCTCACTCTTAGTCAGGCAAGCCTGCTCGGACAGAGTCTCTAAGCCACACCCTGACTCACAATGCTCACAAAAAACGGTAAACTGTGGCACAATAACAAGCATACAGAAATAATAAACCCCTAGCTGTTAATCTGCCAGGTGGCAGAGGTCTAGCCGGAAGGATATAGGCTTCGGATACCCGGGCTGAGCCACCTGCTCTAGCCTAGGGACGTTCCCAAGTCTGTGCGCCAAATTACTCTAATTGAAAGGGTGCTCTCTTGAGAGACTCAGATCGCATGTATCTGACTCTCTCCTGGCGACCCTAAAACAAAAGCAAGACGTGCTAGCGCAGTGCTGAGTGGACTAGGCAAGGGCCCTCACACAACACAACACTAGACACACAGGGACACAGACAAGAAAATGCCCCCAGACTCCCACGGGTATCCTAGTAAAGTCGTGCGGGTCCACAGGACTCGCACCAGCAGACTTTACTTAAAGGATCGCAAAAAGCCTCCCCTCCGGTCTAGCCCCTGCTAACCTGACACAAGAACACACTAGCAAGCATGAAACCACCAAATATGAGACAACAAAAAAGCTTCCTAGGTCACATTAACATTTACATCTCTGCATAAGGCCCAAAATCCTATCTAGTTATCTGAGAGCTCGTCGTTAATACAATAATAGATATAAGGTCTATCAAGGGGATGGGATAATTAAATAGATTGGTGAAGTAGTGGAAGGAAGGTATACAAAGTAAGAGAGAAAGTTTCTAAGTGGGGTTGAGAGGGATAGATATCAAGGGGGTCCGAAGGGTACGACAGTGAGGTGAGCTCTGAGTCTTGAATCTGTCTGGACCCCGCCCTAGGCATGCAGAATACATCCCAGGCTTGGCAACACTCAACACAGTTGCCGGGTCAAAATCGTCTACCCCGTGCGTGAGTCGAAACTAAGCCTAACGTTGCAATCGGATGCATATGGCAACGCTTCAGGCTCGTCCCAAGCTAGACTCTCCGCGCGAAGCAACGTCCCCCAGCCGGTCTCTCTCTCCCGCTCGTCTCCTCCCACTCTCACTAGACTTACATCTTATATATTATAATGAAACAATCAACTATCGAGAATAAAATATACTAAGATGCGTTGGTTAAGAATAAGGGCAGCTACAAGCTGTGAAACAACATAAGAATATCCCAGACATTAGTTACATTGTCGTAGGATATATACTAAGGAAAAGCCGGCCGGCCGGCTGCCGCCAGCCGGTTTCTAAACGGCTGGGCAGCCGACGCGCGCGCACGCCCGCACGTGGCTACTATGCAGAAGCGTCACACTCCATTCTGAAGCTAATTATGTTGTTAATCTTGAAAAGTTGGCAATATTATGAAGTACAAATAGAACAGTTTATATTATGCCAAAACAAAGGAAAAGTGGGGATTGGGCTTGAGTATATAGAATGGAATAGAGTTATGTATCGATAAATCAGTTGCTATGGGATTCGATTTACCATCAGCTGAAAACAATCATGCTAGACCGGTACAACAATGTATGTTGTCCATTATGGCTCTGGCATGATTACACCGTCCAGCAACAGTAACCATAAATTGATTCATCCGAAACAACACAATGTTATCGGAACAATTCAATTACGGCATGCAGATAAAAACCCACTTATTATAATGAAGACATGAGGGTGGCTTGTAAGGCATTGGGCTGGTAGGTTGGGTAATCATGCAAGGGTTTAATTCCACTTTGCTTAGCTGGTGTCACACGAGAGCATTATCCCTCAACTTTTATGGACAACGTTATTCTGTCAACTTCTAAGGTATGCATTTATACTACTGTTTTATCACCCAAAGTCTCCTATCTTGAGTCTATTAATTTCCCAATTTCTATCTCATTGTTCTTCAGCATTAAGACATTTACTATTTGTGTTACTGATATCCTCTTCCTTTACAGTGGGTAAACTTGGATTTATCTGTTATCTCAGCAGCTGCTCTTGTCAAACTGACGAATTTACATTTCCTCCCTGGACACTAATAGCAAGTGAACCGAGTCACATTAACACAGTAATTGTCTGGTTCTCACAAGGTCTGGACACACAGGGGGGCAGTAATCGCCTACATACCTCTGCACTACTTTTTCCCCCGACAATGACTTTGAATAGATAACATTAAGGGGAGACTGACCGTTTGTATGGTCTTTTAAATAATGTATTCATAAATTTGTTTAGTTTCCTCCCTAGACCTCCATCAAGCTTAGAAAAACACACCCTAGACCCCCTTTCAAGATAAATTTGTACATTTTTCGGTAGAACATTTTCCCGGCCGAAGGCCGATTCCTCTTAAAATCGACACCTAAATGGCACGAAAGGGCTTAAAATTGACAACGAAATTGGGCGAAAGGTGTTAAAATCGCCAAACTAATGGGCCGAACGTTTTATAATCTCAAAACTAGTGGGGCTAAACATTAGGGAGAAGGGGGTCCAGAAAAACGGTCTGCCTCCCCTTAATTGCTCCGTCAGGCCAAAATTAACTTTTTTAAAGACCAAGGCCAGTGTACTACACACTAAAGCTAGAGTTGCATACTTACAGATCAGAAACGCCAGATAAAGCCTAGACTCTTAAGGGGAGGTTTTTAGTTGATTCCCTAGACTTCCATCAAGCTTAAAATTACTCCCCCTTAAGCCCCTTTCAAGATAAATTTGTACATTTTACGGTAGAAAAATGTTCCGGCCGAAGGCCGGTTCCCCTTAAATTACAGGCTCACTATCGCTCGCCAGGAAGAAATCGACACCTAAATGGTACGAATGGTCTTAAAATTGAAAGAAATGGGGCGAGGGTTCTTAAAATCGCCAAACTAATGGGGCGAACGTCTTAAAATCTCAAAAGCAATGGGGCTAAACATGAGGGAGAAAGGGGTCCAGACAACAATTCTCCAGGTAGAAATCTCCCCTTAATTGTATTACGATAAAAAATAACCCATTTAACCCCTTCTGTACCGTGACGACGTCTTTTTAACTATATTCAAGCTATATTTAGACGATTATATTCAGTTTAAGAAGGATCTGTGGTAGTATAGAGGGTTAAGTGAGATAGTTCAAGGCTTGTGAATTGCTGGAGGCCCTTTTTAAGATGAATAATATTGTCTAAGAGTAGTCAGAAAAAGTTAAAAAGACTTCGCCGGTATAGAAAGGGTTAATTAACCCTTAGAAGATAGGATGATGCATTTGTTTTCCTATCCATTCATATGCAGATGACTCTACCTTACGCTGTTCAATTAGTTTTTCAGAACCCCCCAGCAAACAATCCTTCAAAGACAAACGTAATGAAGCCATACAACACTTATCTTCTGATCTAACAACCATCTCCAATTGGGGCAGATAAATCCTTGTTGCCCTTAATGCTTCCAAAACACAATGTTTCCCTTTATCTACCCGTCGTGAACTCCCAGAAGACTATCCCTTATACTTCAACAATACAAAAATTAACCCTTCATCTTCTCTCAGTATTCTCGGTGTCTCTTTCTCTTCTGCTCTCTCTTGGAAGGACCATATTACCAGTCTTGCTAAGGCGGCCTCCCAGAAGCTGGAAGTGCTTAATCGCTTCAAGGGCTTCTTTACCCCTGCACAGCTTCTTGCTCTGTCGAGGGGCACAGTGCGTCCTTGTAATGAATATTGTTCACATGTGTGGGGAGGATCCTCTCACAGAGCACTTCTAGACAAAGTAGAGAGGAAAGTCTTTCGTATCATTAACTCCCGTCCACTCACCGACTCTCTGCAATATCTCTTTCTTCGCCGCAATGTTGCATCTCTCTTGCTATTTTATCGCTACTACAATAATCAGTGTTCCTCAGAGCTTTCTCAGTGTACTGTATACTACCTCCTCTATGTCGGGTACGTAGTACCCGTCTTGCAACACAATCCCACCCCTACGATGTGCAACTCTCCAACTCAAAGAGTGAAACAATACTCCCAATCTTTCTTCTATTCAACAGCTGAGCTCCGGAACTCTCTCCCGGAATCCATCTTTTCCTCATCCTATGACTTACATTGCTTCAAACTCCGTGTGTCCAGGCATTTTGTCTCGACTGTTCCTTGATTTTGGCCCTGTCATTCTTTCAACTCTGGGGGAAGTACACGTCATAGGCAGGTCTGCCTTCTAGATTTATTTGTTTAGCCTACGTCTTTATATTAGGAAGAGTATGTTGAAGTCAGAGGGTTAATTCCCCCATATCCTTCTTAAGCTGTATATAATTGTCTAATAATATGTAGAATAAACTGTCATAAAGCGGGATACTCATCAAAAGGTTAATCATAAGAAACATATACTTATAAGACAAAGTACAGATGGTTATCAGGTCATTCCAGAGAAGCCTGGAATGTGCTTTACCGAGGCTAACTCTTCACTAAGGAAGTTAACGAAATAATTACGAGGTTAAAGGCATGATAAAGAAAAGCTATCCTCCCACCGTAAAGATGGTATCTCGAATACTAAACAGCTTGCCGGGAAGCGGTTATGAGGGACAACGGAGGAGAAAAGATGAACGCGATTTGGAAGGTAGAGGGTATTTTTTCCATTAAATTTCAAATCGGAAAAAAAACCAATAATAATAAAATATATAAATCAATCAAAATATACAATTGAAAATAGATAAATAAAAATAAAAGTATAATAAATAAATAATATGAATAAAACAAAAAAGTGTTGTCGTGAAACAGTTTAGGAGAGGCGTTAAATCTTGAAGGATCTTAAAGTTAAAGAGATCAATTATTGAACTATAGTGAAGGGATGGTGAAAACATGCATTTGGGGAATGAAGGATAATCTAACCGAGCTTACAAACTGGATAAATAAATGGAGATACATGGATAATGAGGGCAGAAGATGTAGGAGAGGAAGGGATGATAAATAGGAAGATAGAAGGATAGATAGAATAGGCTGGGAAGAGGGGCAGTAAAGAAAGATGAACGAAGGCAGACGGAAGATAAGAATAGTTTAGAAAGTTGTTGTAGGCAGGGTGTCAAACCTGGGTAACATGATTTAAAGTTTGGATTTAATGTGAGAAGGAGTAGGTCGTCCACCGTGTCTTGCTGATATCCTCTCCGAGTCATCTTTCTTCTCCGTTGACCATGTAATGTCTTTCCTTTCTTCTCTCCGCCTCCTTAACAATATTTAAGTTCCCTTTTCTCTAACCCAATCAGTGTTCTACTTTAGTGCCATGGTGCCATACTCGTTGCTTGGTGCTAGAAGTTTATTAATGTTATGCTGCTATGTGCGAAGGAATACAATAAATTAACACAATATTTTATTGTTTCGGCCATTTGATCATTTCACATGACATAATATTGATATGTAAAGTATACTTTCACCTTTGCCTATACAATAATTAAGATACAGAAGTAGGAACTTAGTTTTCGTTCGGCCCCCTGGTTCTAGGCACTGAATCTCGGGTAAAGGAAAGCGAGAGAAGCGTGAGTTCAATAATGGCCGAGGAAGAACTTAACCCTTAGAAGACTACGACGCATTTTGATTTTTTATTCATTCGATGATGTTATACATTTTTGAAAGGATCTGTGGAACTTGTAAGGGTAAAGACTATCTCAATTAACCCTCTGACTTCCATGTATCCTGCCTAACTTGAATAAAAATCGTCTAATGACAGCCAGAAAACAGAAAAGAAATGCGGTATCGTATTTTCTAAGGACTAATGGCCCCATTGTTTGTGTCATGGTAATTCTCTCCGGCTACTTCTATTTCCACAGTGCCTTCACAGCTAACGCAGCCTTCGGTTGAATATGAATAAGTAAAATACACCTTAAAGGGACAATACATTAGAAGAATATGAAAGGGATGCTGCCGATCACTTCTTTGCCAGTGTTTGGTTTCGAAAGTTTACTTAGACCTCTAAAACCCAACTGTTGTCTTTAATTATAGCTTGAAGCAAACGTGATTTTAATTAAAAATTTGTTAGATCCTTGTGGTGCAAAATAAATGCATTCAAAGTATGTACTATATTTCTATTAATATTGTAATTGCTATACTCTATTTCTATAGGTTGGAATTACATCTTAGCCAAAGGATTACCATGGCTAGGTTTAATAATGTATACTAAATGAGTAGGTGTTTATATCAAACCATATACTGTATAAACGGCAAGAGTATTCTTTGGTGTGAAAAGCAAAACAGTCAGAAAGTTAGAGTTCCTTAAGGAACGAATCAGAGATTTATGCCATCAATGAAAATTATGTTATGGTATATCACAATTTGCGTATGCGTTTTGTTTGCTGCTACTTATAAAAGTCGGTTATATAACGTAATATGATGGGAAAATGAAGAAAACAGATATTTACATACATAACTGGATTACATTTTATATTTCTGTGCTATATGTACAGTAATTTAAAACCATTAATCGTAAGGAATAATTATATTAATAACCTCAAAATTTAATGAGCTATATGGAAATGAAAGTATATGCCTTTTATCCACTACAACTGGCATCATCGGTTTCTAAATATTTGGATCATAGTAGGTTGCAAACATGTATAGTGAAAACAGTTGACAGTATTAGGATATTATGAGTTATTTTTTTCATACACAGAGAACCACTTTACACCCTATATAATTCTTCATCAATGGTCAAAGCTTGTCTATAAAGGAGTGCTGAGGGAGTGGGCTCTTCCTGACACACACAGGATGGATCATCTGGGTGTGACCAGATGATACGGTCTGTGTAGAGGGAGAGAAGGAGGGGGTCAGAAAGGAGAACCTGTCAGTCCATAGATATTTATGAGTTATATTCAAAATACAATACTTTAAGAAGGATTCAGAGTGAACAAATTTCCTAAGGCAGGTTCCTCTTGAATTACAGGCTCGCTATTGCTCGCCTGGAAAAGATCGACACCTAAAAGTTCTTAAAATCGACAGAAAGGGGCGAAAGTTCTTTAAATCGCCAACCTAATGGGGCGAACGTCTTAAAATCTCAAAAGCAATGAGTCTCTAAACATGAGGGAGAAAGGGGTCCAGGAAAAATCCCTGAAGTGGAAATCTCCCCTTAATACTAGCATTACCAAATGAGACTAGTGTGCTACTAGAGTCAGTTGTATATGCATTGAATATAAAGCTATGTATAAAAACCAAGCCATGTAAGAGAGGATATAAAAGAAAGAAGAACAAAAGGGTAATTCATAAACATGCAAGTAATGGTCGCTCTTCTGTAAATCTAAATTTGATTGCCGCCGCCATTTACCGGTACTTAAGAATGGGAAAAGGGTGGGACCTTCTATTTTTGTTCTTACATGTTAAAAAAGAAAAACAAATGCGAAAACGAAATCATAAACAAGCCTGCAGTAGCGTCAGGAGATAAGGCCGCACCACTAAGTCAACACAAACTGAAATATGACACCAAGCCAAGGAAGAGCTTGCCAGTAACAGGTAAGCATTATTTCTGAACCACTGAGAACCTACGAGCTCTAACGTGACCTTTTAATATGGTACACTAAGGACCGGCAATCCACCTGATTCTATTCAAGAGTTTATGCTTATTGGGTAAAAATAGGTACAGTAGCAAACTTATATCTGCGAAATACATCATGTGCTGTCATCAATAAAACTGAAGCTGTTTTTGTAAGAATGCTAACATTTTTCGACAAACAAATCACTATAAATCTTGATAAAAGAACAGAGAAAGAGAGAGAGAGGACAAAAATCCCTCTATACTGTACAGAGAAAGATGGGGCCGCGAAGTGGACGAATACGTTGTAATCATTCGGTGTCATTATCTAAAGCACCTGCCTCTCCACAATTATATATGTATCTTATCTTTTAATTAGCCTCTTACCGGTAGTCCAAACTGGCCATTAAGGTGACTGGCTGCCTCTCTTAGACCAATAATGACTGGCTCCCGATACAGTCAGGCCGCTCCTCTCCTGCTGAAGTGGGGATCATTTGGTATATTCAAGTCGTTGAAGTCGGCCTGCTTTAGATCATAACGCCACAACAGCTTCTAATCTCCCTATGAGGTGGGTGCCCAACCCTGAAAGGAGTTGAAATAGGGGAGCTATAGCTATATCCCTGCGCCAAGGTGGCTTTCTAGGGCCTTTCCTAGCTGATGCTGAGAGGATTGGGTTCTAGTCACATGGTGATGGAGTGGTCTATCCGAGTGACAGCTGAGCGATCTCTGCCATACCCATAGCTTACTCTGATTGTTCCTTTTACTTATATATTTTCTAGATCTCAAGTGGCGGCGTCTCTTCCATTGATTGACCTCCCTACTGCCAACCTAGAGGTTGGCAGATTGGGAGCCAAAGCGTCACATTTATCCTTTGCCCCACAACTTTCTCTTCATAATTGCTGAGTGACACAGGGCCTTGGGTGGGGCTTTGGTTTCCCGGGCATTTCCGCACCCTCTTTAGCTTCCCGCCTTGGAGTGGCTTTGGTCACCTGGGCTTTATTAGTGGTAAGCAGGGAGGGTTCTGTGGGGGCGTTCTGTTATGGCCTTGGCCTTGCTCGGGACCTTGGGGCTGCTCGGTCAGACAGCCTGGGGAACAGCAATGACAACAACAACAACCTCCCTATGAAGTGGGTAGTTTATCAATCCCTTCTGCACCGCTATATTCTGGCGAAGATTATACGATTTTACTCAAATGTAGAATAACCTATATGAAATATTGGAGCATAAAGTATCACAACTAGCTTTTCGACGCCCACATAACTTTATCTAACCATGACTAAAGAAAATTAAGAGACGTCACTGGTACTGAAAGGGTTAAGAGAGTTATCCACATTAGCCCCGAGATAGCGAGTGTTCAGCATTATAATAATAAGATGAATAAACTCGTCTAATCCATCATTATATACTGAAAGGCTGAAGTCTAGAAAGCCTCAATTCAGTGAACCTCATACATTGTAAGAACTCGGAGGTAAGAAGAAAGGTAAACATATTCAAGTTGGGTATACTGATACAAATAAAACTTTGATAATTTGATATACCTTTGTATTATTACAAGGCGAGATATCCTCTCTCTTTGCGGGCATATCCTTATCCCATGATAAGAAACTCTACGAGGTTTATATTCTTGTAACAACCCATGTGATTATTTAGTTGTGTGTTTACTTTTATGTTACTTCGCTAAAACATATCCCAGTTACCCCCAGAATACCTCAAACAAATATAGCCTAGATTTCGGGCGCAAGAGGAACTAAAAGAAGCTCTACAAATATTATATTTGTTATATATTTGGTATGCATATTGTCGGCCAGAGTGAACAGATGGGTGCTGAGCTGGTATGGTCATGTTGAACGAATGGAAGATGGAATGACTATAGATCAGACAAGGGAAGTCGTAATAAACAGGAATGAATGGAGAATGCTTGTGAATAGATGAATGTAAACACGGTCGTTTGGGAGAGAGGGTCATGCGCTAATTGGACTAGATAGTAGTCCATCAGGCGCCTGGCCTGGGCAGCCGATGGTAATGAAGGGTGCGCCTGGACGCAATGTGGGCGGGTTTGTGGTGGTGAAGCTTCGCTGTGGGTCTGCTCTCCGGGGGATCTGGGACCTGGGAATATTTTGCTGGGGACCCCAAATGGGCCAGGGTCTCTGGGTATTTCTCCTGGGCAACCTAGATGTGTGTGATTTTGTGCTTTGTTTTGTTTCGTTTTGTTTTTCTGATATGTTGTGATGTCCCTGTTCGGGCTCTGTCTCGAGTCGGCCACCCCCATTTAAAAAACAATATATATATATATATATATAGGAAAACTGGGGAAGGTTGCCTGAGTATATACAGTAGATACATACACATACACATATTAAAGGATTTTTCACTACCATTATATATTTACGAGGTTAAGTATTATTAATGCTTCAATACCTTTTGAATACCTTCTTTATATCAATAACTTTTAAGTGTTTAAACTGGAATTATCAGCTTAAAACTGTGACCTTCCCGATATCATTGTACTCGAACTATTTTCATTTTTAACAATACTATCACGGTAACCGATCCTAACCCTGTATAACCTATCTATGCCCTGTTCAACCTCACGTCAATGCATAACCAAACCCTAACCTATTATGATATTGCCTAACATAAACTGACCTGGCTTAGCCTAACTTCATTATATTTTCCTGAAGCTCACCAAAAGGGTTTTAACTTATCTTTAATATGATTGGAAAGATTAGTATTAGATAGCATAGAATGGACACTCAAAACGAGGAGAAAGGAGATACTCCTTTCCCGATGGAGTTGTCGGCAAAAGGTCGGTGGGTGAGCTACGAGGGTGTTATTTGGGGATAAAGATCTTTATAGCCTGGACCAGGGTAATGGAACCAACAAGCTTACTTTTTGGAAGCACACTCCAGGTCCTGTTTGTTTATACACCTACATGATGTGTACCTTGCGCTCTGTTTCATTCCATTAAGGGGGGTGACCTGCTTTTTGTTATTTCTGTAATTTTCTCTCTTTCTCTGGCTTGTATCCATTAGGCCCCATTCAGCCAACTATTTTAAGACGTTTATCCCCATCTAGGTGTTGATTTCTTCCTGGCGAGCGATAGCGAGCCAGCATTATATGAAAAAATCCGGCTTCGACGGAAATATTTTTCTATCGAAAAATGTACAAATTTAGCCTGCTGTCAAACAAAAATAAAAAATATGCTGGCTCGCTACCGCTCACCAGTACAAAATTGACACCTGGATGGGGATAAACGTCTTAAAACAGTAGGCTGAAAGGGGCCAAATGGATACAAGCCAGAGAAAGATAGAAAAGGACAGAACAAAAACAGGTCACCCCCCTTATAGAAGTTATTCTTACGTTCCCCATTATATACCCTGTTAGTAATATACCCTGTCAGTAATATACCCTGTCAGTAATATACCCTGTCAGTAATATACCCTGTCAGTAATATACCCTGTCAGTAATATACCCTGTCAGTAATATACCCTGTCAGTAATATACCCTGTCAGTAATATACCCTGTCAGTAATATACCCTGTCAGTAATATACCCTGTCAGTAATATACCCTGTCAGTAATATACCCTGTCAGTAATATACCCTGTCAGTAATATACCCTGTCAGTAATATACCCTGTCAGTAATATACCCTGTCAGTAATATACCCTGTCAGTAATATACCCTGTCAGTAATATACCCTGTCAGTAATATACCCTGTCAGTAATACCCTGTCAGTAATATACCCTGTCAGTAATATACCCTGTCAGTAATATACCCTGTCAGTAATATACCCTGTCAGTAATATACCCTGTCAGTAATATACCCTGTCAGTAATATACCCTGTCAGTAATATACCCTGTCAGTAATATACCCTGTCAGTAATATACCCTGTCAGTAATATACCCTGTCAGTAATATACCCTGTCAGTAATATACCCTGTCAGTAATATACCCTGTCAGTAATATACCCTGTCAGTAATATACCCTGTCAGTAATATACCCTGTCAGTAATATACCCTGTCAGTAATATACCCTGTCAGTAATATACCCTGTCAGTAATATACCCTGTCAGTAATATACCCTGTCAGTAATATACCCTGTCAGTAATATACCCTGTCAGTAATATACCCTGTCAGTAATATACCCTGTCAGTAATATACCCTGTCAGTAATATACCCTGTCAGTAATATACCCTGTTAGTAATATACCCTGTCAGTAATATACCCTGTCAGTAATATCCCCTGTCAGTAATATCCCCTGTCAGTAATATCCCCTGTCAGTAATATACCCTGTCAGTAATATACCCTGTCAGTAATATACCCTGTCAGTAATATACCCTGTCAGTAATATACCCTGTTAGTAATATACCCTGTCAGTAATATCCCCTGTCAGTAATATACCCTGTCAGTAATATACCCTGTCAGTAATATACCCTGTCAGTAATATACCCTGTCAGTAATATACCCTGTCAGTAATATACCCTGTTAGTAATATACCCTGTCAGTAATATACCCTGTCAGTAATATACCCTGTCAGTAATATACCCTGTCAGTAATATACCCTGTTAGTAATATACCCTGTCAGTAATATACCCTGTCAGTAATATACCCTGTCAGTAATATACCCTGTCAGTAATATACCCTGTCAGTAATATACCCTGTCAGTAATATACCCTGTCAGTAATATACCCTGTCAGTAATATACCCTGTCAGTAATATACCCTGTCAGTAATATACCCTGTCAGTAGTACTAGGAATCGTTATCAATTATGCTTCCGCTTACATTAGATGACATGTTCTTAAAATGATCTCACACAGTTAAGTTAAGAAAAATGGTCTCGATTAAGTCATTATTACGACCAATATTTCCATTATATGTTTGACAGGCAATGCTATGGTGCATTAATAGTATCGATGTGAGTCAGCGGTGTCATCGAATTAGTTTTTATCCATGTACATTTCATATTTTGTTTTCCCAAGATTAATACAGTACAATACAATATAATTCATACAATACAATGGTGGTTGGAATATGATGAAAAGGACGCCATCTATTGAATAAGTTAAGGTGAGGCTGATATGGACTGTTAAGGTTAAAGGGAGATGGGTCGTGTTTCTGTTCCCCTTTCTCCCTCGTGTTAAGCCCCATTTGTTTTGAAATTATAAGACGTTCGGCCCATTAGTTAGAAGATTTTACCACCTTTCGCCCCATTTCGTTGTCAATTTTAAGACCTTTCGTGCCATTTAGGTGTCGATTATTTCCTGGCGAGCGATAGCGATCCTGAAATTTTAAGAGACACCGGCTTTCAGCCGGGACATTTTTCTACCGAAAAATGTACAAATTTATCTTGAAGGGAGGGGGGGGGGGGAGGTCTATTTTGTTTTGTTTTTCTAAGCTTGATGGAGGTCTAGCGAGAAAGAAAAAAACTAATAAACAAAGGAATACATGCATTAATTGACATAAAAAGACAAACAAAAAACGGTCCGTCTCCCTTTAAAGCAATAAGTATACAACATGGCGGATAATATAAAGAAAAGGTGAGCATTCTTCCTATAAATGGTTGACTCATCAGGGTTACATCTGCCACAAGGGTATCTTCAAGTACCTCAGAGCATAATCAGACGCACGAGAAGGAAAGGTTCTAGATAATAAGGGCGGTGTCGAACGAGCGTATTTTCGAGCAATTATTTAAGGGCAATTATGGGTCTGACAACTTCAAATATCAAGTGCTGTCAGATTGCAGCCATCAAAGATAATCCACCCTCAGTCTACTTTCATATACCAATGAAAAAGAACCCCGATATATTGCGAGACAAACTTACTCCTAGAAAATTGCTGGAAAAAGCGTTCGTGTGACCCCAGCTTAAGGGGAGGTTTTTAGTTTGTTCCCTAGACCTCCATCAAGCTTAAAATTACACCCCTTCGACCCCCTTTCAAGATTTGTTTTTGCATTTTTCGTTAGAAAATGTCCAGGCCAAAGGCTGGTTCCTATTAAGATACAGGTTCGCTATCGCTCGCCAGGAAAACATCGACACCTAATTGGCACGAAAGGTCTTAAAGTTGACAAAAATGGAGCGCAAGTTCTTAAAATCGCCAAACTAATGGGGGCGAACATCCTAAAATCTTAAAAATAGTGGGGCTAATCATGAGGGAGAAAGGGGCCCAGAAAAAAAATCCTTCAAGTGTTAATCTTCCCTTAAGGAACGCTATCAGGGAAATTAGAATACCTGGGTTTATCACCGCCGAGCGTCTATAACCTTGAATTATGACTCTACCTGAAACGGGAAGAGATTATAACTATTGTATTCATTCCTTTGTTTCTTACCTTTAATTTATCCTTTGGACCTTTACAAATCTACAGGTATAGTTCATTGGTAAATTGTTTTGATTAATACATAGTTACTACGTAAGAGATTATCATAATATATATATATATATATATATATATATATATATATATATATATATATATATATATATATATATATATATATATATATATATATATATATATATATATGTGTGTGTTTTGTGTGAGTGTGTACAATATATATATCTGACCTTGATTTTCCAAATACACGTTCGCCCAGAAAACAAAATATACGACACCTGAATGGGTCGCAGAGTCTTATCACCAAGCTAATGGAGTGACCCGTCTTAAAATCTTCAAACTAATGGAGTAAGACAGGGGGAGACAAACAATCCATCCCCCCCCCCCCCCACCCCCTCCTTGGTACAAATATGGTTAATGGGCAGGCATCCATATTTGGTGCGGACAAAACCTCCAGTCCTAACCATGTACAGTCGTGGTGTTTATTTCAGATATAAATGAAGCTTCGAAACTATTAACCTTTCTAGTACCGGTGATACATTTATCTTATACTCTAGTTAAATTTACACATTTTTAGGCAGCTTAGTAACGATCTGTGGTAGCTAAAAGGTAGCTAAAGGAGGTTCTTTCCAAGCTTCATAAAACCCGCTTAATAATAACCAAAATGTCATGAATAGGATGTCACCGGTATTGAAAGGGATTAAGGGGAGGTATTTAGTTTGTTCCCTACGTTTTCATAAAGCTTAAAATTACACCGCCTTGACCCCCTTTCAATTGTAAGGGGAGGTTTTTAGTTTGTTTCTTAGACCCCATCAAACTTTATGCATTTATATGTGTATATTTTGTATTTTAGCTGGTAATTCTGCTAAATACCAATGTTTACAGCTCCAACTTCCTTATAGCCTGAAAGTCGCAAGTCGTCAATTACAGATTTCCAAATTGGTGCCTCTAGTAGCCTTGGTCATGCGTCGTTCCAGATAAAATCCTTCGTTCGTGAGATCTCCAATTCCTAATATATAATTCCCACACCCTAATTCACGTCTCCGTACCTTTAGTCTTCTTATCGGTCGCTTCTCCTGCAGCCTCAGGTAGTATCCTGATGACCCCCTCACCTCTCCTGCTGCTTCAGTCTGTATCCTGATCACCCCTTCACCTCTCTCAGGCTATTATCCCCCTTCAGGAAACAGAGGTAGGACAGCACCCGAAATTCTGCGGCTTTCTGTTGAATACATGATTAATTTTACGTAATGGAAAACGATATAATAAAAATACACGCTTTTCTTGTATTACCAAAAACAAAAGCCACTCAAGACATCACTCAATACTCTAACTAATTATTACCAAATTATGTTCTGATATCATTTGATAACCAGAATGTATCACACGAATATCGTGAAATCGAGCAAAGACTTTGCATGGCCAATTTGGATGGTGCGGGCAAGGGGCAGGGGGTGATAGAAGTCTATATATTTGTATTCAGGTACGTAATTTAGTTATTGACGAAATCTCATCTACGTCAGTTAATTAGGTTTTGAGATATCCTACTTATAAACAAACAGACATTCGATGACGGTCACACATGCTCAGCCAAATTCCACTCCGACTAAGATAAAACCTGTGCCTAGTTGGTGGCTGTAGGTGGCTGGTTCCTGGACTCCCGGTGACCCCTGCCTTAACCCTTCCTCCCCACCCGGAGCTTCCTCGTGACCACCGCCCCTCCACACTACAGGCGCCGGACAACTCACAACCACCACGATATTCGGGGGTCTTGAACGCATACTACTGAAATTGGCAGAGTATTTTTTATGACATTACGCCTGAGTTACGTCTGAGTTGAGTCGGCATCACACGAGAACTTTTATAGTCAACATTCGATGATCAATATTTTTCTGGTAACATTTCTGGAATAATGTTCACTGGTATCGGAAACTAGACTAATGGTGGATTAATTTAGATGACAGAAATATTATATATGTTGACCTCATAAGCTGCCACACCAGTGATGAGGATAAATGTTTGAGGGAAAAAGTGCTCGTGTGATACCTGCTTTACGCCTATGAGTTACGCCTTTGATGCATACCACTGAAGTTGGTAGAGTATTTTTGATGGCATATGACTTTGACCTCTGATGCATGCCACTGAAGTTGTTAGAATACTTTTGATGGCATATGAATTACGCCTATGGTTCATATTATCTGGCATATGACATACGCCTGTGATTCACATCATCGGCATTGGCATCCAAAGGTGTTTAGTTGATCATCCACATCGCCAGCTTCATCTTCTACAACAGACCCCTGCAAGTTCGGGATATCCATGAAGAGATAATTAGTATTTTATGATAATGTATCAATTTTGACTGGCAATTGAGGCTGAATGAGAAAGCTAAAAGGTAGGTTGGAGCACTATATTCCCTTTGAGTGACAATAATTAAGGTAGGTTGGAACACTATATTCCCTTTGAGTGACAATAATTAAGGTAGGTTGGAGCACTATATTCCCTTTGAGTGACAATAATTAAGGTAGGTTGGAGCACTATATTCCCTTTGAGTGACAATAATTAAGGTAGGTTGGAGCACTATATTCCCTTTGAGTGACAATAATTAAGGTAGGTTGGAGCACTATATTCCCTTTGAGTGACAATAATTAAGGTAGGTTGGAGCACTATATTCCCTTTGAGTGACAATAATTAAGGTAGGTTGGAGCACTATATTTCCTTTGAGTGACAATAATTAAGGTAGGTTGGAGCACTATATTCCCTTTGAGTGACAATAATTAAGGTAGGTTGGAGCACTATATTCCCTTTGAGTGACAATAATTAAGGTAGGTTGGAGCACTATATTCCCTTTGAGTGACAATAATTAAGGTAGGTTGGAGCACTATATTCCCTTTGAGTGACAATAATTAAGGTAGGTTGGAGCACTATATTCCCTTTGAGTGACAATAATTAAGGTAGGTTGGAGCACTATATTCCCTTTGAGTGACAATAATTAAGGTAGGTTGGAGCACTATATTCCCTTTGAGTGACAATAATTAAGGTAGGTTGGAGCACTATATTCCCTTTGAGTGACAATAATTAAGGTAGGTTGGAGCACTATATTCCCTTTGAGTGACAATAATTACGAAGGTGAACATTTATCGGTTCCCAAGTGAGTCAGTGTATATAATTATTATGAAGTATGACAAAGATAAATGTTGCATCGGTATTCAGTAGACCCTAATGATCTCCCCCAAATGATAGATGTGGAGATTATGAGATCACCGCTGACTGGCTCTTTAATTGTATCTGATTGTCACTAAGATATATTAGGCATTTAGACACACATTTACAATAGATCAAGCTTGATAACAACTGTCGCTTGGGACTTACATGAATTATATTATTATCTTTTGGTTAAGATTAGATCATATTATGTCCCACAAAGTTCCCTTTACGATCATGCACTCCCATTAATTATAATGTTTAGTTTCCTTGCTTTGTTTACGAAATTAATTGTCCGGTTTTCTCCTCATTAATATTTAAAAGAAAAAGAAACAATAGTCACTGATTGTAAGATGCCAATCTGGCTAGACGTTGATACCTCCCATATTACTATGGAAATATATACAAATTATAGTGAGATAATTTAGTTATATTTTTCATGTGGTACCTAAATAAAACATATTATATTTTAGTAAACATGATTTAAATTTACTTCTTAAATTTAATAACTTTCTCCTTGGCACATCCCTTATCTGTCCACCAAATTTCATGAACATCGGTTCAAAACTTATGAAGATATCTTGTTTACAAGATAAAAACATACAACTATACAAACAGAGGCAAATACATAAGTTCCTCCAACCTTGTTGTTGGATGTAATGAATCCCGTTGGTTGTACTTGTATAAAGAAAAACAAAGATCCACGAATGCGCCTGAGAGACTGTACGCTCGTTAGTTAGTTAAAATAGGACTTCAGAGGCTATCAACCCTTCTGGATTATTAAGCCAGCACACTGTAAGTCAAGAATTGCATCAGGACTGAAGCCTCTTATCGAGAACTCCAGTCACTTGAGGTCCGCTCGGTCCAGTCCCTGCGTGCTATAGGGGCCATACTCGTGACCAGTGGCGTGGGGGGTAATGTGGAGGGTGGTGGGAGTGGGGGGGAGGGGGAGAGGGAGGAGGCGCTATTATTTATGATCATTGCAGCAGGGATGAATGAGGCTTCGTGGGCCTGGTGTCGGAACGAGGGAGAGGAGGCGGGGGATGGTACGAACATATTAACCCTTCCAGTACCGGTAACTGTTTTTTTTTCTCTTTTTTTTTTTTTTATGTGGTTTCAGCAATATTTAGATGGATTTATGAAGCTTAGGGAGGATGAATCCATGTTAAAATAATTAATTGAGATAGTTTGTAGTCTTTTCACTGGTAGACGTCCTTTCTAAGCTGACTAAAATCGTCTAATAGTTGTCAGAATATAATGAAACGAACGCTACCGGCACTGGAAGGGTTAACACTATCTAGGAAGACGATTTACGGGGTATTCTGATATATTTTTAGATTAGCATTGGGGGATTATGCTTGGTTTTGCATTTTAGAGCAATGTATATTAGTTTGTCCCCTAGGCTGACAAAAACGCTTTAACGCTTTCCCAGACTTCCTTCAAACGAGGAAGATGAGAGGGACGAAACCTAGAGATGATATTTTATGGGCTTGGAACTTTGAGGTAGAAGGTTGAAATAATAAACTATGGATATTATATGATTCATGACCTCATAAGCTGCCAGACCAGTGTTGAGGATTAATGTTGAGGGAAAAAGCGTTCGTGTGATACCAGCTTAAGGTAAAGTAATCGGCAGATGATAACACAACTGGGATAACAACCAGAGCTATTGACAAATCATCGACGTTTACCTAACCTAATTTATCCGGCACCCATTCCTAACTCTACATACATTAGAATTAAACAATCCTAGTTAAACTAAACTAATTCACTTTTATCCTAGTCAGTCTCATTCTACCTCTAACCTACGTATCTCAACCTAGCTTGTAGCAGTCCAATTACCACACTATTTGGTTATTACTTTCATTATTGTGCATTAACCCTTTCACGCATTTATGACGCAGAGGTTGCCAGATTAGCAATAAGAAATAGAGTTATCTCACTCTTATAATTATCTCTCCAAAATTAGTTTTCTGCCCACAGCTAACTCAAAGACAACTGCAGAGGTTGAAGTAACTAAACTAAGAGTTTCTAAATACCCCTGATGGTAACAAAGGCTTTAAACTACCTCCAATAGGCTCAAAATTGCGTCATATGTCGTCATATGTCACTCATTTGGGCCACACCAATGATATCAAAAACAGCCGGAGAACGAATTGGTCACAAGGGACTGGAGTTCTCGCAGAGAGGCTCCAATCCTGACGTTATTCTTGACTTACAATGTGCTCGCTTAATAATCCAATAGGGTTGATAGCCTCTGAAGTCCTATTTTAACTAACTGAATATTGGTCACTTCCATTATTTCTGTGGATGCGTTTTCATTGTTCATGCATGAGTGTCTTTCTTCACTTTTAGTATGCTTAGTTTGTATGTTTTCAAGTGCGCTTAAGGGGAGAGGGGCCGTTTTTCTAGACCTCCTTCTCTCCTATGTTTAGTCCCATTAATTTTAAGATTTTAAGACGTTTGCCCCATCAGTTTGTCGATTTTAAGAACTTTTGCCCAACTTCTTTGTCAATTATAAGACCTTTCGTGCTCTTTAGGTGTCTATTTTGTTTCCCTGGCGAGCGATAGCGAGCCTGTAATTGTGGAGGAACCGGCCTGAGGCCATGACCTTTTTCTACCGAAAAATGTACAGATTAATCTAGAAGGGGGATCTTATGGATGTATTTTTAAGTTTGATGGAGGTCTAGGAGGGAAACTAAAAGATAAATGAATATATAAATAAATAGACCCCAAATATAACCACTGTTCCCTTAAGTGGCCTGTTGTTTATCTTTTCTATCTTTCTCTGGCTTGTATCCATTTGGCCCCATTCACCCTACTGTTTTAAGACGTTTATCCCCATCCAGGTGTCAATTTTTTACTGGTGAGCGGTAGCGAGCCAGCATATTTTTTATTTGTGTTTGACAGCAGGCTAAATTTGTACATTTTTCGATAGAAAAATGTCTCCGGCGAAGCCGGATTTCTTCATATAATGCTGGCTCGCTATCGCTCGCCAGGAAGAAATCGACACCTAGATGGGGATAAACGTCTTAAAATAGTTGGCTGAATGGGGCCGAATGGATACAAGCCAGAGAAAGAGTCACCCCCCTTAAGTGGCCTGTTGTTTACCTTTTTACCTGATTCGTTTACACCGGTGGTAATAATTCTCCTACCTGTGCCCAACAACACACCTATAACTCTTCCCATCTCAGGCCATCAGTCATAAGTATACCTCAGCAAGATTGCCTTCTGGCGATTAATCTTTCTCCAACAGATCATGACTCTTGCTACTGCCTCTCCATCACGGTGACCGGACAACTCAACCAGTAGATCAATTTATCCAGTAGCTCTCAACCAGTGCCAACTTAATTTTCCAAATAATTGACAATAAAATTCGGAGAGAGTTCCAGAGTTTAATTGTTGTGCAGAAGAAGCACTGAGAAATATTGTTCATTCTTGGGTTGGAGAGCTGGACAGAATAGGAGTGGGATTGTGTTGAAATACGGTTGCCTCCAAACTCATCGTAAAGGAGGGGGTATGCATTGAGAAAGCTCTGAAGAACACTGTTGTAATAGCGATAGAAGAGTGAAAGCGATGTAACATTGCTGCAGGTACACAGATTATGTAGGAACTATAGTCCGTTCATTCTAGGTTGGGCAGATATCGTAACCCCTGACTTACATTATTATTCTATTTCTGTTTAATATCGATGTTTATGGCTCCAATTTCCTTATAGCCTGAAAATCGCAAGTGGTCAATTAAAGGCCTTTGTAGATTGCATATTAACATATCCTGCCTCGCTCACTGTCTTGCTCACTGTCTTGCTCACTGTCTCGTTCACTGTCTCGCTCACTGTCTAGTATATTCGACCCCACCGCGGTTCCGTATTCGGCTCGTTTCAGGAATTTGACTTGCAAAGATAGCTATGGCTCCTAATCTCGCCATATAGTGTATGGCCATCAATAAAATTAATCGGGAAAACATTGTAGACATATGCTACGTGTAGGCTCGCCTATTACGCACCAGTAACGAATGGACAGTTTAACGAAGTCTGCACACCACGCCGGCATAGAGTAAATGTCACACTTTTCTATTACGCCATTAATAACATAACAGAAAATACATACTATATGTTTGGGATGTTGTGATCTAGTCGTTATACTTAGGCCAGCCATCATGAAATCCAACCTCTGTAACGTAAAGGGGCTAGAGCAAGTGGGCTGATTCTTCGCAAATGGTACAAATAGTAGCTCGATTACTTTAGTTCTCGAGTTATGGAGGTTAGTAGTGGAGATTTTAGCCTAATTAAAATTAATATACTATAACTAATATGTGTATAATATTCCGTTAATGTGATAATATACTATTATTATTGTAGTAATAATAATAATAAATATAGTGAAATATTGATGGAACAGTGCCGTTGTTAACGACTCTAACGATTTGTCTAGCTTCATCAGCTTCGTTTTACTAAATGAAGCAATAGATGTTTTATGAATTTCTAGTCAGTTGCAAGCAATTGATAATTATTTTACTGTTTTTAATCAAATACATTAGATATTCATTCAAAATATATTTCTAGTTATACAACGACCTAATATATCAACTGAAAAAAATGACTAAGCTTCATTATACATGAAACCATTGGTAGGGTTCACTATGCTTCGAAACAATAGATGCGAGCTAAATTGTATTTAGATTACCCGAAAAATCCATTTTCTGTCATATACTTTTATCATAACAGAAAATGCGTCGAATTAAAGTGTGGATTGCACGACAGGGCGCGCTGATGATGCTAGTGTTGTTTTTATTTTGAGTGAGAAAAGATGTGCGTTTACCGCCTGCCTCCCGTCGCCTGCCGTATGCCGCCTGTGCTGCCCGTGGTGCCCCTCGCCCAGATGATACTCCTCGCCCTTCTACGACTGGTGATTCCTTCCGTAGTCTGCTACTGGACGCCCTGGATTTACTCGGACTTGGTTAGCAGCCTGAGGTCCTCATGCTCCTGGCCTAGTGTTTTTTAATTCGCTTGTGTTGTGGTAACTAGTGCTTCGCTTGTAATTAGCCCGCCAGGCAATTCCATTATAAACTTACGTGTTATATGGCCAGTATTTCCTTAGTGTTTAGCCCGCCGGGCATTACTTTCAAACCTCAATTGTAGTATGGCCAGTGGAAGCGAGGTAGCCATAGCAGGTAGTCATACCGCCCGAGGTGCCCTTAAATCACCAAGAAGAAGAAGATGATGCGTCTTACTGTACTGTGCTCCAGTGTACTTTATTGCATAACATATATGGTTTACCGTGGTCTGTTGTTTCTTATACCACGTTTAGTGATATCATAACTATCTTGTGATCGATAAGTAGTGTTAATACAATGAAGAATATTAAGAGGAAAATTATACTAACCGATTTGGATGTCTAACATATGCTTTCACATATATGAGCTGACAAAACTGAGATATCAGTGGATGTTGTTAGTAAGGAATTTGATGTTTCATTGACTGAATGTGGAAATGGTAATTGTGTTACTTTGAATCGACATGCGGAATACTAAATGACACTAGTTGATTGTGATGTGATACAATTATTCAGTTAGATAATATTGCGGTGTGGCATAGCAGTGAAAGTTGTACGGTGCACTTAACCCCTTCTGTACCGCCGACGTATTTTTCAATTTAGTCGAGCTATATTTAGACGATTTTGTGCAGCTCAAGAAGGATCTGTGGTAGTATAAAGAGTTAAGTGAGATATTTCGAAGCCTGTTAATTAGTAGAGGCTCTTTTTACAATGAACAAAATCGTCTAATAGTAGCCAGAATAAAGTAAACAGGAAGGCATCGGTACTGAATGGTTTAATAGTGTTTTCGTTGACTAAATAAACGATGATGAAATGCAGAGGAATGGATATATTATAAGTTAGCTTAGGCAATGGTGATCTTCGTCAGAGCAGAGTATCCGGTGTCTTGAAGAGGCCCCAGGAAACCAGCACTGCAGCACAGGAGGTGAGTAAACAGGACTGATGATTTCTTAATTTATATGTGAATACATTATTGGTCTATAATTGTTATCCGGACGATATTCTTTCCAATTTATTGTTATTCATTTTGACGATTCCAGACGTGCCGAATTCTAACCTCCTATTATTCAATGCAGAACAAGTGAATTGATTTAGTGGGTAGGTGGGGTGTCGACGTCAGCCCCTACTTTGGTCACCAAGTTAGGTTAGGTTACATGGTTAGGGGGTAAGATCCTGTGTAGTGGGTGGAACTGTTTTTCAGATGCCTATTTACTAAGAAACATTGAACAATATCTTTAACCTAACCTAACCAAAACCTAACCTAACCTAACCTAACCTAGTATATTAGTGGACTATTTATTAATGTAAAATGTAAACACATATTGTAACATTACCAAATTATTGAGATATATGTACAGGTCCACCCGCTACACAGGATTATATGTACAGGTCCACCCGCTACACAGGATTATACCAAGGGCTGCTAAAGTACTCTGCAACGATATCGTTGAAATAATGAACCATGGCTATAATTTTTGACTGTGACTGTATGAATTACGTGAATGTATGAAATAATAATAGTACGCTTTGTTGTTGTTCCCTAAGCTGACTGGCCGAACAGCCCCGAGTCCCTGAGGAAGGCCATGGCCACGATCGGGCTTTCCCACAAAGCTCTCATTGAGTGTAGATTGTGTTGTTGGCGTAAGTGGTTGTGTGAAATGCAGTCTATGATGTGTTTAATGGTATGGGGTGCTGTGTTGCATCCCGGGCAGGCGTCGGCAACGGAGTCATCCAGTCTCTTCTGATAGCTCAGGAGAGCTGGATGGTGTCCGCATATCAGCCTGGCCAGGTGGACTCTGTCCTCGCGAGGAAGGGAGGATTCGGAAGGATGGATTTCGGGAGGTCGTGCGCTTTGTTATTCACCTTAGATTGGGATATTTTTGGTAGGGTTATCAAGTTATCAAGTACTGTAGGTGTTTGTGCTTATCAACGTAACACTTACCTCATGTTTGAAATTTAAAGTCGATCTTAAAATATATGTGCCATCTCATGTTTCAAATTATTGAAGTTCCCCCTTCCCCTCTCACATACCACACACACACACACATACTCTCTCTCTCTCTCTCTCTCTCTCTCTCTCTCTCTCTCTCTCTCTCTCTCTCTCTCTCTCTCTCTCAGAATTCGAGAACCACAGGGTTTTTTTCTTTCATGAGAACGTTTAGTTTGTACACTTATATTTCACAAATATGAAGAAATATTTAAGATAGCGAACAAATGAAAGACAAAACAAGATAGATCAATTTGAACCGTCTTCCTTAACGATTGTGTAATGACGTTGGATGCCGGGTTATGAAACTATATTACCCTCCCTACATAATATATAAGAGAAAATTCGTTCATTTGACTCTCAGCAGGGGGTCTCTAGTTCCCATAGTAATAAATAGGATACCG
Organism: Paralithodes platypus; assembly: GCA_032716605.1. NCBI lineage: Eukaryota > Metazoa > Arthropoda > Malacostraca > Decapoda > Lithodidae > Paralithodes > Paralithodes platypus. The sequence goes on from CM064487.1 coordinate 109,943,258, forward strand.
GCCACATAAAGCCAGTCTTAATTATCAGCCTTAGAAACCCTTTGGTGAATAGAAATTGAAGAATTGTTAGCCGGTATATTATTACCCGTGAACACACTGTCAACGTTAATTACCTGTTTGTGAAAGTTTACATCAGCTAAAAATGTTGTTCATTGGTATGATAAATTATATTGATAAATGGTATTGATGAAATAAAATTATAACCAAAAAAGAAAATGAATTCACTTCATCGGCATATTATTAAAACATGGTTCTCATTGAGCCACCAAACTTAAATCAGTGTGGTTATGTAATATTTGATAATCTAGCAAAATTCAATGATAGTAATTGAATGTTGGAAATTATATTGAATCGTATTATTCAATGCTTTATTCGTTAACATTTGTGAACCTTTAAAACCAGGGTCTGAATTATTTGGAATGTTGTTGTTGTTGTTCCCCAGGCTGCCTGGCCGAACTGCCCCAAGGTCCCGAGCAAGGCCAAGGCCATAGAGCGCCCCCACAAAACCCTCCCTGCTTACCACTAACAAAACCCAGGTGACCGAAGCCACTCTAAGGCAGGGAGCTGAGGAGGGCGCGGAAACGCCCGGGAAACCAAAGCCCTACCCAAGGCCCTGTGCCCCTCAGCAATTATAAAGGGAAAGTTGAGGGGCAAGGGAAAAATGTGACGCTTTGGCTCCCAATCTGCCAACTTTTAGGTTGGCAGTAGGGAGGTCGATCCACGGAAAAGACGCAGTCACTTGAGATCTAGAAGATATATAAGTAAAAGGAACAGTCAGAGTAAGCTATGGGTATGGCAGAGATCGCTCAGCTCTCACTCTGATAGACCAGCCCATCACCACATGACTAGAACCCAATCCTCTCAGCATCAGCTAGGAAAGGCCCTAGAAAGCCGCCTTTGGCGGGGGGATAGCTCCCCTACTTCAACTCCTTTCGGAGTTGGGCACCCGCCGCATAAATTAGAAAAATTCATAGAATACCAATTATGTAAACCATAAGGCTCAATGCCATGCAGTCATAGCATTATACCAGCTACTAAGCTTATTCAAAATAGCTTAATTTGTACAAGATATCTATTTAGTGCATTACAAAAGAAGCCTAAATATCATTAATTGCAAACCTTCCTTGCGATGTCCGTGTAATTGTTCTTTAAGGGGAGGTTTTTAGTTTGTTCCCTAGACCTCCATCAAGCTTAAATGTCACCCCCTAAGCCCCGTTTAAGATAAATTTGTACATTTTTCGGTAGAAAAATTTCCCGGCCGAAGGCCGGTACCTCTTAAATTAGAGGCTCGCTTTCGCTCGCCAGGAAAAAAATCGACACTTAAATGGCACGAAAAGTCTTAAAATTGACAAAAATGGGGTGAATGCACTTAAAATCGCCAAACTAATGGGGCGAACGTCTTAAAATCTCAAAATCAATGGGACTAAACATGAGGGAGAAAGGGGTCCAGAAAAAAATCTCCCAAGTGGAAATCCCCCCCTTAAATGAATGAGTAGAGAGATCGTACTTTCGTATAATATGGTAGTTTATCGTGTATTTAATATAGAGGACATTGTAGTAATAAACAAACCCTCCATGAAACTAGTACCTTTATAAGTATAGGGAACTTGCTCATCCCTTCTTTATTACAAGCTTCAAGTTAAGTAGGTCTGTCTGTCTTGGGTCTTAATTAATGGTGTTTAGTCGGGGAGATAGATTTTTACAACGGACTCCCATTTTGGTGTGTTATTTAGTTGGTTAACTTTTGTCTCTCTTTCCAAAACTTATGAATATTATTTTCTTATTTCTTTGATTTGCCATAAGGCGATGAAGGGAACTTAGGGTTTTTATCCTTTTCTCTCTTTCCCTGGGAGAAAAAAAAAACACAGCAAATTTGAGAGTATATTATTCAGACAAAATTGAATACAAATAGGTAACTAGGCAATTACATTTATCCTTTTCCAATGTACCGTCTATAGGTCATAAAGGATATTACTTCTTGATCCTTCGAGCTTATTAAAGGAGCCCACCTCGCTTTTTGTTTTCTCTTTCTTTCCCTCTCCTTTGGCTTGTATCCATTCGGCCCCATTCAGCCTACTGTTTTAAGACGTTTACTCCATCCAGGTGTTAATATTTTCCTGGCGAGCGGTAGTGAGCCAGCATATGTATATTTTTGTTTTGACAGCAAGCTAAATGTTTACATTTTTCGATAGAAAAATGTCTCCGGCGAAGCCGGAGTTCTCCATACAATGCTGGCTCGCTATCGCTCGCCAGGAAAAAATCGACATCTGGATGGGGATAAACGTCTTAAAACAATTGGCTGAATGGATACAAGCCAAGGAAAGAGAGAAAAGAAGAGAACGATAAAAAAAAAAGCCGGTGACCCCCCTTAAGCGAACCAGTGAAATATTATTATCAGTGCAGAATTAACAAGGAGATTCAATTGAGGCCGAGATAGCTTCGAAAATTTACTGGCAGTATTAATGATCACGACTGTACATTAACAGAGGTTGTCAAGCTATTAATTATAACGCTGTATTATATTCAGTCCAAGGCTGCAATTCAAAATATATCGCTTAGTAATATTGTGTATTCTAACTTTGCATTATATTCAGTTCAAGGCTGCAATTTTAATTAAATAGCTTAATTTATTAGTACCGGTACTACATTTAGTTGCAACTCTTCGCAGATTGCTACGGGTTGCATTATTTAAGAGGAAAATATGGACAAATTAAATCAAATCCGTTACCACTTTTTTCCACTTAACTCTATGATAAACATAGTACAGATTAATCCCAGTCATTGGGAGTGGGTTGGTATCTCTTGGACTGTCAAAATCGTGCAGTCTTAACCAGATAATGAGAAATAATGGCATAATTGTGCAGCTGGCCTCATGAATTCGCACGGACTCTTTGATTTGACATATGGAAGTGGTTATAAGTGACTTACAATGATACTTTGTTATAATTATAATACTTAATTGACGATATTAAATAACTGCTCCATAACACAGTACACTTGTAAATCAATCGTACTGTTATCCCTTACATACATAAAAATACGGAGGTCGTACGAATTTATGTGAGCGACTGTACCAAGGAAATTACTTGAGGTAGTTTCAAATTTCTCGACTGTATGACTTTTCTCATTTTGGACAATATGGTCTACTGTGCGGCAATAACATAAATATACCGTCTAAACTGAAAGGGTTAACGTGTCAACTGGGCAATATGGGAAAACCTGTTCTGCTTCAGGGAACTTGAGTATAAAGGTTTGAGGCATTCACTATAGTCTATTCGCAGTGAGTAGGCGAAAAATGATGACCTCTAACCTCTGTAACTAAAAAAACGACTAGATTAATCGAGCTAATAGTTCTACCATTTGGGAAGAGTCAGTCAAGGAATACATGTATGTGGACATTTACAGCCCATTTGTTCCAGCCCTTTTTGAGTTACAGAGGATAGAGGTAATGATTTCTCGCCTACTTAAAGCGAATAGACTATAGTTACTGAAGTAGGGAAAAACTGTACACAATAGCAAGGAGGACTGCTCTCCACCTTTACTCTTCTATGTTTGCTATTACCTGTCTATCCCCATCTACTATAACCTGTCTATCCCCCTCTACTATAACCTGTCTATCCCCCTCTACTATAACCTGTCTATCCCCCTCTACTATAACCTGTCTATCCCCCTCTACTATAACCTGTCTATCCCCATCTACTATAACCTGTCTATCCCCCTCTACTATAACCTATCTATCCCCCTCTACTATAACCTATCTATCCCCCTCTACTATAACCTGTCTATCCCCCTCTACTATAACCTGTCTATCCTCCTCTACTATAACCTGTCTATCCTCCTCTACTATAACCTGTCTATCCCCCTCTACTATGACCTGTCTATCCCCCTCTACTATAACCTGTCTATCCCCCTCCACTATAACCTGTCTATCCCCCTCTACTATAACCTGTCTATCCCCCTCCACTATAACCTGTCTATCCCCCTCTACTATAACCTGTCTATCCTCCTCTACTATAACCTGTCTATCCTCCTCTACTATAACCTGTCTATCCCCCTCTACTATAACCTGTCTATCCCCCTCTACTATAACCTGTCTATCCCCCTCTACTATAACCTGTCTATCCTCCTCTACTATAACCTGTCTATCCTCCTCTACTATAACCTGTCTATCCCCCTCTACTATAACCTGTCTATCCCCCTCTACTATAACCTGTCTATCCCCCTCTACTATAACCTGTCTATCCCCCTTTACTATAACCTGTCTATCCCCCTCTACTATAACCTATCTATCCCCCTCTACTATAACCTGTCTATCCCCCTCTACTATAACCTGTCTATCCCCCTCTACTATAACCTATCTATCCCCCTCTACTATAACCTGTCTATCCCCCCCTACTATAACCTGTCTATCCCCCTCTACTATAACCTGTCTATCCCCCTCTACTATAACCTGTCTATCCCCCTCTACTATAACCTGTCTATCCCCCTCTACTATAACTTAACTTTGTTGCACTAGAAGGCAGCATTATCATCATTTGTGTATAATAATAATAATAATTATCATTGTTATTATTATTATTATTATTACAATTGTTATTGTTATTATTATTATCATTATTGTTATTGTTATTATTATTATTATTATTATTATTATTATTATTATTATTATTATATACCGATTGTGTAAGTACAGTTCCCTACACAAGTTCCATTCCTCTCTCATTTTTGTTTTTATTTAAGCAAAAATAATATTATTGAATTAGGATAGTTCCTTGCTTTACGCTAGTTACATCAATAGTTAATACAACTATTGAATGCGATACTACACTCTTAATTCAATTATACTCTTTATACTTTAATTAATATAATCTCAGAGAGGAGCGGAACTTGTGCAGGAAAATTGTATTTATCACTTCCCATCAAAATGAGTAACAAATAGCTCAGCTCTGAGGTGATTTAAGGGGAGATGGGTCGTTTTTCTGGTCCCCCCTTCTTTCTCATGTTTAGCCTCCTTTATTTTGAGATTATTGAGACGTTCGCCCCATTAGTCTGTCGATTTTAGGACCTTTCATTCCATTTCTTTATCGATATCAGGATCATTCATGCCATTTCGGTGTCGATTTTTTTTCCGGGCGAGCTATGGCGAGCCTGTAATTTTAAGAGGAACCAGGACAATTTTGTTATCGGATAATTTACAAATTTACCTTCAACGAGGGACTCTAGAGAGTGTATTATTAAGCTTGACGGAGGATTAGGGATGGAAATTATATATATATAACAATGAATACACAAGCACATAAATGCGCCCGTCACCCCTGAAGATATCTTCATGATCCAGAGCCGACCGCAAATCGTCTACATAGCTAATCAAATTTGCCTTGATATAACCACTGGTCCTGATTCTTCTTACCCTTTCCCGTGACGATCAAGATTACGAGCAACTGATGCAATAAAATTCATATTTGAATATGATAATAACAATGTTTTTAGTTTATATTGAGCGTAAACGTCATATATAATCAAGGAATGGACACTGGATAGAGACACAGTGATCTGGCTAACCCTTCGAGTACCAGCGACGTGTGTTATATTGCATTCTAGCTATATTTAGACGATATTGTGCAGCTTAGGAAAGATCGGTGACAGTTGAAAAGGTTGGTTGAGATAGTTTGAATCTTTATTATTGCTAAAGGCTAAATAAAATCGTCTTATAGTTGCTAGAATATGATAGAAGGGACGTCCCTGGTACTGTATGGATTAACCCATTCTTTACCAGCGACGTCTTGTTCATTATACTCTAGTTATATTTAGAGGATTGCATACGGTTCAAGAAGGATCTGTGGTAGCAAAAACGGTTAACTGAGATAGTTCGAAGCCTGTTAATTGCTGGAGGCCCTTTGGAAACAGTATGCAATCGTCTAATAGTAGCCAAAATAAAGCAAAAAGGACGGGACCGGTACTGAAAGGGTTAACTGAGTAATATAATTTGTTCTCATATAAATTTGATGGCTAGTTCTAGTATAGGGTATAATTTGATGGCTAGTTCTAGTATAGGGTATAATTTAATGGCTAGTTCTAGTATAGGGTATAATTTGATGGCTAGTTCTAGTATAGGGTATAATTTGATGGCTAGTTCTAGTATAGGGTATAATTTGATGGCTAGTTCTAGTATGGGGTATAATTTGATGGCTAGTTCTAGTATAGGGTATAATTTACTTTGATTTAAAACAGGCTGGTACTGTATATGGAAGAAAGCACTTTTAGTCTGTGAATGGTACATTACAGGATTTACAAACCAAATAAAATGCATGCTTTCAATGCTACATCGAATAAAATAACTATAATTTATATCGCAAAAGATCATAGATGAAACTGTTCTCGATCATAAAGCGATGTTGAATTTAAATTGATATTAAATATACACATTATTTTAAATTTGTATTCAGCACAATACCTTAAGAGATATTTTATGAGAGCTGAGAGGATATCTTATTCTCATTCTGATTTAGTGGTTGCAGATACGATGACGCATTTCTTTTCGACTTTCTGGCTAATATCAGACGATTTTATACTGATTTGGAATGGTATGTGGTAGTCAGAGGGTTAATTGAGATAGTCCCTATCCTTTTAATTCCCCCTGATCCTTCCTAAGCTGTATACAATCGTCTGATGATTGCCAGAATAAACTGTCAAAATGCGTCATAATCCTGGTGTTGTGTTATGCGAGGATTTTATTTGCATCAATTGTAGTTGCCTTATGGTTAGTTCCCTCATGCTTAGCCCCATTTGTTTTGAGATTAAAAGACGTTCGCCCTATTAGTTTCGCCTTTCACCCCATTTTTTTGTCAATATTAGGACCTTTCGTGGCATTTAGGTTTCGACTTTTCCTGTCGAGCGATAGCGATCCTGTAATTTAAGGAGGAATTGGCCTTTGGCCGAGAAATGTTTCTACCGAAAAACGTACAAATTTATCTTGACGAGGGGCCTTTTTTTTTTTTTTTTTTTTTAGACTTGATGGAGGTCTAGCGAGAAAACTAAAACGAAACTATAACTAAATCAATAAGCAAACCAAAAATATAAACCCATCCCCTTAAGATATAAACCCCATCCCCTTAAGATATAAACCCCATCCCCTTAAGATATAAACCCCATCCCCTTAAAATATAAACCTCATCCCCTTAAAATATAAACCTCATCCCCTTAAGAAATAAACCCCATCCCCTTAACCCCATCCCCTTAAGATATAAACCCCATCCCCTTAACCCCATCCCCTTAAGATATAAACCCCATCCCCTTAAGATATAAACCCCATCCCCTTAAGATATAAACCCCATCCCCTTAAGATATAAACCCCATCCCCTTAAGATATAAACCCCATCCCCTTAAGATATAAACCCCATCCCCTTAAGATATAAACCCCATCCCCTTAACCCCATCCCCTTAAGATATAAACTCCATCCCCTTAACCCCATCCCCTTAAGATATAAACTCCATCCCCTTAACCCCATCCCCTTAACCCCATCCCCTTAAGATATAAACCCCATCCCCTTAACCCCATCCCCTTAAGATATAAACTCCATCCCCTTAACCCCATCCCCTTAACCCCATCCCCTTAAGATATAAACCCCATCCCCTTAACCCCATCCCCTTAAGATATAAACTCCATCCCCTTAACCCCATCCCCTTAAGATATAAACCCCATCCCCTTAAGATATAAACTCCATCCCCTTAACCCCATCCCCTTAAGATATAAACCCCATCCCCTTAAGATATAAACCCCATCCCCTTAACCCCATCCCCTTAAGATATAAACTCCATCCCCTTAACCCCATCCCCTTAAGATATAAACTCCATCCCCTTAACCCCATCCCCTTAAGATATAAACCCCATCCCCTTAACCCCATCCCCTTAAGATATAAACCCCATCCCCTTAAGATATCGGTATAACTTATTGGAAGAGAGTACTTTATATTCTTTGCATTATTCAAGGAGTTCGAATTAAAGCTCGACTATCTAAAACGAATCAAAGGTTCACATTTCGTATTCACACACACACACACACACACTCACACACTCACACTCACACTCACACACACACACTACCAGTCAATAGTAGTTTCATTTAACCAATATTTATGTTCTACTCTTACCCACTTCCCCCCTCTCCTGGCCTGCTCGTGATGATAATACGTATTTCACCAATAGGTATGTTCGGACACACGTTCATTCGCTATAGTTATAGTTATTTTTCCGATATGTTAAGGGGAGGTTTTTAGTTGGTTCCCTAGACCTCCATCAAGCTTAAAATTACACCCCCTTGAGTCCCTTTCAAGATAAATTTGTACATTTTTCGGTAGAAAAAATTCTCGGCCGAAGGCCGGTTCCTCTTAAATTACAGGCTCGCTATCGCTCGCCAGGATAAAATTGACACCTGAATGGCACGAAAGGTCTTAATATGGGGTGAAAGTTCTTAAAATCGCTAAACTAATGGGGCAAACGTTTTATAATCTCAAAAGCAATGGGGCTAAACATGAGGGAGAAAAGGGTCAAGAAAAAAATCCCTCGAGTGGAGATCTCCCCTTAATACTGATAAGGTTGAACTAGCTCACGATAATGTTAGGTAAAGCTTGAATGAGTTATAGTAGGTTAGATTAATTTGAATAGGATTACACTTAGTAAGGTATAATTAGGTTAGGTATAGCTCCTGGGTGGTCTATACCCTGTTCCAAATAGGTAGTCCAGAAATCGTGAACCCTTACCTCTGTAACTCGAAAAGGGCCAGAGCAAATGGTCTGTAATTTTACACACCTATTCCCTGGCTGGCCTTTCTCAAATGGTAGATATATTACCCGAATTACTCTAGTAGTTTGTGAGTTATAGAGGTAAATGTTCAAGATTTTAACCTACTTCTTTGGAACAGTGTATATTCGGTTTAGTGTTGCATTGCTCCGCTAGAAGCCAGGGTTCAAATCCCGGCCTGGTCATACGTCAAAATGTTACTAGTATGGTAAAGGTATGTTCGGTAAAGCTTGGTTAGGTTCTGTTATATCTGTGTAAAACAAGAGCGAAGACCCTGTCGCATATTATACTACCGTACCTCATTATATTACCACATTATACTACCATGTGGGTTTAATTATCCATGTCGCATAGAGCTTCATTGGACTTATGAAGCTATATGGAAAACGTTGTCACTAATGTGCTCCTCCTCATATGGTGTTTATATTAACTCTACCAACTTCTCTGACTTTAGTTTTATCAATTATTTGCCGGCGAACCCTCCATTGAGGTGCTGACTGACTTCGTGAGGTTAATATATACAGTGTCAGTCAAAATATATCATCGACAACCTTGATAAACGGTGTAATTCGACAAAGTTACAGTGACTTCATATATCCCTCTATGTAGAAGCATTAAGTAGTCCTTTCACGCACCACAACACGAATGTGGCGTTTCAGGGATACTTTGTGATCATCATGGGTGTTTATAAACCTTTAGTTTAGTTACTTCAACCTCTGCAGGTGTCTTTGAGCGATTTGTGGGCAGAAAACTAATTTTGGAGAGGTAATTATGATATTAAAAAATGTGTTTCAGAATACTAAACGGCAAACCCCGGAGCATGAGAGGGTTAAAAGTATAAACCAAGGGAGACTTCAAACGATTAAGGTTTTCATTGATAATATTTGTCGAGTTCTTGCTAGAAGCCTTCTCGTGTTATCTTCATCTTTTTCTTTTTTTAATAGAATGGTAACCTACCTCTCACCCATTAGAGTTTTGGGGTTTGAGTACGTCCAAGACCAAGTATCTATCTGGTTTGCATATAATTGTTGTATTCTGAATGTAAATTAAAGCTCAAGTGTATATTCTAACCTTCACAATTTCATGTTTGTTTTCTTTTTCTCTTGAAACAAAAACAAAACTCCATAGCCTAAGTTAACAAAGCATAAATGTGATGGGTTTCTTTATGCACGGATTATAAATAATGAAGATATGGCCATAGCTGAAACAAGGTACTATCAGTAGTAGTAATATTTATTCGCTTGAGGCCCGCAGAGAGGTAAATTAGGTCATCATAAATGCAAAGGTTGTTGAAGCTTGACTTAGGATAGTATCAGGTAAGATAGAAAAGTATTATCATTCCTGATATTATTTCTGTCTTATCATGAACACGCCTGTACAGCTGCCCACATAAGTTATTTTTCTCGTCGTGACCTTGTGTATGAAAGTAAAATAGCATGAATGAATTGCGAGTGAGGTTTCTTGTAATTAGCAGTTGACTATTCAGATGAGTTAACTACCGCGTAAGAAACTACACTCGTAATTCATTCATGTTATGTATATTATCACGGAGAGGAACAGAACTTAAGTGGCCATCTGTACATGGTCTAAATAAAAGCAGACCCCTTACTGAGCCCTGGACGATGCCTGCTGATGTTGGAATTCGTCTAGGCTTTTGCAGCGGTTGCTTGGATCTGTATCATGAATTGCACATTGTGCTTTACATATCTATTATTTTTATTAGGCAAGCGAGACGTGGCATGGTCAGTAGAGCGTAGGCTGCTGATCTAAGGGTCGGCAGATCGAGCCCTCACTGTCAAAATGTTATTGGGAGAAGTCAAGCCCGGGCAACTTTACGATTCGTGACAAACGCCCCCCTTCTCGGGAATTACGCCGTCTCGCAAAAAAAAATATATATATATATATATATATAATAATAATAATAATAATAGTAATAATAAAATCAATACAACATATATATGCATGCGTACGTAAACTGGTGATTGGTGTTCCTAATGCTAGAGTGTTTGCTTTTGACTGGCAACTATTATATATGTTCTTTCCCTGTCATCATCTGTTGAACTGAATATAACCGTCTAACAGTAGCCAGAATAAAGTTAAAACTGACGTCACCGGTACAGAAGGGGTTAAGTCCTTAGCTTCCCTCACAGTTCCCTCCTTACCTACTGCCTTCGAACAAATTGATGCCTTAATTAGTTTCTTGAAATAGTTCCCACAACGCTCTACTGAAATACATAACAAGTTCATACCCATCATTATTCGTATCATTCGTAATATTCGATGAAGTACTACAAAGGGCAACGTTTTAGGGGTTGTGAAGATATTGTTGGTTAAGGCAAAATACCTACTACCGGTACTATAAATGTATGGTAAGGCAGTGTTGCCAATTTCTGACAGGTGGGTAACCGAATACTGTGCTACGCTGTATATGAACCTACTACGGTATGTATATGAACCTACTACGGTATGTATATGAACCTACTACGGTATGTATATGAACCTACTACGGTATGTATATAAACCTACTACGGTATGTATATGAACCTACTACGGTATGTATATAAACCTACTACGGTATGTATATGAACCTACTACGGTATGTATATTAACCTACTACGGTATGTATATGAACCTACTACGGTATGTATATGAACCTACTACGGTATGTATATGAACCTACTACGGTATGTCTATGAACCTACTACGGTATGTATATGAACCTACTACGGTAAGTATATGAACCTACTACGGTATGTATATGAACCTACTACGGTATGTCTATGAACCTACTACGGTATGTATATGAACCTACTACGGTAAGTATATGAACCTACTACGGTATGTATATGAACCTACTACGGTATGTCTATGAACCTACTACGGTATGTATATGAACCTACTACGGTAAGTATATGAACCTACTACGGTATGTATATGAACCTACTACGGTATGTATATGAACCTACTACGGTATGTCTATGAACCTACTACGGTATGTATATGAACCTACTACGGTAAGTATATGAACCTACTACGGTATGTATATGAACCTACTACGGTATGTCTATGAACCTACTACGGTATGTATATGAACCTACTACGGTAAGTATATGAACCTACTACGGTATGTATATGAACCTAGTACGGTATGTATATGAACCTACTACGGTATGTCTATGAACCTACTACGGTATGTATATGAACCTACTACGGTAAGTATATGAACCTACTACGGTATGTATATGAACCTACTACGGTAAGTATATGAACCTACTACGGTATGTATATGAACCTACTACGGTATGTATATGAACCTACTACGGTAAGTATATGAACCTACTACGGTATGTATATGAACCTACTACGGTATGTATATGAACCTACTACGGTATGTCTATGAACCTACTATGGTATGTATATGAACCTACTACGGTAAGTATATGAACCTACTACGGTATGTATATGAACCTACTACGGTATGTATATGAACCTACTACGGTATGTATATGAACCTACTACGGTATGTATATGAACCTGCTACGGTATGTATATGAACCTACTACGGTATGTATATGAACCTACTACGGTATGTATATGAACCTACTACGGTATGTATATGAACCTACTACGGTATGTATATGAACCTACTACGGTATGTATATGAACCTACTACGGTATGTATATGAACCTACTACGGTATGTATATGAACCTACTACGGTATGTATATGAACCTACTACGGTAAGTATATGAACCTACTACGGTATGTATATGAACCTACTACGGTATGTATATGAACCTACTACGGTATGTATATGAACCTACTACGGTATGTATATGAACCTACTACGGTATGTATATGAACCTACTACGGTATGTATATGAACCTACTTCGGTAAGTATATGAACCTACTACGGTATGTATATGAACCTACTACGGTATGTATATGAACCAACTACGGTATGTATATGAACCTACTACGGTATGTATATGAACCTACTACGGTAAGTATATGAACCTACTACGGTATGTATATGAACCTACTACGGTATGTATATGAACCTACTACGGTATGTATATGAACCTACTACGGTATGTATATGAACCTACTACGGTATGTATATGAACCTACTACCGTAAGTATGAACCTACTACGGTATGTATATGAACCTACTACGGTATGTATATGAACCTACTACGGTATGTATATGAACCTACTACGGTATGTATATGAACTACTACGGTAAGTATATGAACCTACTACGGTATGTATATGAACCTACTACGGTATGTATATGAACCTACTACGGTATGTATATGAACCTACTACGGTATGTATATGAACCTACTACGGTAAGTATATGAACCTACTACGGTATGTATATGAACCTACTACGGTATGTATATGAACCTACTACGGTATGTATATGAACCTACTACGGTATGTATATGAACCTACTACGGTATGTATATGAACCTACTACGGTAAGTATATGAACCTACTACGGTATGTATATGAACCTACTACGGTATGTATATGAACCTACTACGGTATGTATATGAACCTACTACGGTATGTATATGAACCTACTACGGTATGTATATGAACCTACTACGGTATGTATATGAACCTACTACGGTATGTATATGAACCTACTACGGTATGTATATGAACCTACTACGGTATGTATATGAACCTACTACGGTATGTATATGAACCTACTACGGTATGTATATGAACCTACTACGGTATGTATATGAACCTACTACGGTAAGTATATGAACCTACTACGGTATGTATATGAACCTACTACGGTATGTATATGAACCTACTACGGTATGTATTACAGTAGAGCGTTACTACTTACTATGTTTATGGCACCCGGAGCCTGCCATAGAAACGGAACCAATATCATTTACATATGTTATGTTGTAACTACTGTCTGCCGTAAATCAGTATCACCTTATTCAACACCACTCCCGTCCTATCACCATCTGTTCAGGTCAGTTGTCTGGGAAGAGACCACAAGAGGAACGCTATTGACCACTTGCGATTTTCGTTCTATAAGAGTGTTGAAGCTGTAGACGTTGAAACTTAGCAGAATGACCAGCTAATATACGGCTGCAGTGCATTTATAAATACATAACATTACAATCAACTGGCTTTCTATCCATCAGAAACCTACATTATTATTGTATTTCTGATTAGTATTGATGTTTACGGCTCCAACTGCCTCATACCCTGAAATTCGCAAGTACTCCATTGAGCAACATGGGGTACCCTGGCTTTTGGAGATGACTAGGATGCTATTGATTGATTTTGGAGATGACTAGGATACTATTGATTGATTTCTACTTCATAGTGAATATAATACCTACACAGCCTGCCAAACTTTAGTCATTATGCCATACATGAACACAAGAATATTACCTGCAGTGAGTTAGTAACCCATACTCTACCTGATTTTGTGGATAATGAACCAGCTTAATTCATCAATGTTGTTACTTTACTCGATATTTCTTCGATGATACGTAAAATGGACTAGTCGCTAAATAATAGAAGTACCTGTATGTGAGGAGACTGAAGGGATTTTTCACTCTTTCAACTTTTGGAGGGTGTCGGGGGGGATTGTTTCAGGCAGCATTGCCATTTGTGACCTGCATATACAGAGGAAAACAAAATATTTAGGGTAATTTCTATATTTGCATTGTACGTGTGTGTAAAGTCCAACAGAATGTCGTATGTTTGTGGCAATAATACGTAATTACACTGTTAGTTTTATCCAACTAGGTCATTTATAGTAGTGCCATTTTCTTTATTCGGTGGGAATGGGGATATACTCATGAATATTGTGTGTTGTTAGTGTAGCTGGTAACTATCTGCTCCACCAATTTATAACACTATACCCGAGTTGGTCCATTGTTCCCATGATGTAGAGATAGTGATTTAGACCACACCACCATCCATAACTCACACCAACTGCTCCAAAACTCCTCACTTATTGCTGCTGGCGCGATTAGGAATATATTTATGATGCCCAGTTATTAAGAGAAGTCAAATTGTTTCTTGTATTATATCATTCTTATGAGGGACAAAACATGTACTAAGAATCAAACGCACAAGTAAGTTAGGTATTCATTGGGTTACTGGTTTGGCTGTAATAAATGCAATCATCATCGTTATCACCATCACCATCATCATAAACATCATAATCATCATTTCTTCTTTTCCCGGCAATGAACTGTAGTTTTTGGTGCATGTTTTGGTACTTTTGTGTTCAGTATTTCATTTAACAATAATTACTTCCTAACCATAGATACAATTAAGGTATGGAGTAATATGGTATATTAAAACCATATGTAATTTGTGGAAATATATACCCATCACTTTAAAAAAAAAAAAAAAAAAAAAAAAAAAAAATTATAGTCAAGACAACAGTTTCCAGTATTCTTGAATCCTCCTCAGGTGGGGCTCATCTTGAGCACCTGAATAGGGTTCACAATTAGGAGAAGTTGTCGTGTCCCTACAATAAAACACTTTTTATTGTTCAATTTGTGATTTTTTTCCAATTGTCTATGCACGGAGCTGGGAATATTTAACAAATACCAATTAGTATTATTTGTGATTACAATTTAAAACAAAAAATAGCTGCCATGGCAAACCAATGTTAATAATTAAGATGTATCAATGGGCCATATATATTTATGGGGGTTCTAATAGCACAGCTACATTGTCTCCTCGCCATCTCATAAATTCAACAGGAGCCACGATGCACTTTAATTATTATATTTTTTTCTTCGGTAATAAATAGGCTAGATGTTCCTCATTAACACACCAGGGCAAAGTGTTTCTATAATCATACAGGTTAAGTTCAGGTACTTAAACGTGTAATGTTTATTTCGGATTGGGAAGTAAGAAATTAGTTCAATCTGTTAAGGGGAGGTTTTTAGTTTATTTCCTACTCTTCCAGCAACCTTACAATATCACCCCCTTGACCCCCTTTCAAGATAAAAATGTACATTTTTCGGTAGAAAAATTTCCCGGCCGAAGGCCGGTTACTCTTAAATTACAGGATCGCTATCGCTCGCCAGGATAAAATCGACACCTAAATGTCACGAAAGGTCTTAAAATTGACAGAATGGGGCGGAAATTCTTGAAATCACCAAACTAATGGGGCAAACGTCTTAAAATCTCAAAAGCAATGGGACTAGACATGAGGGAGAAAGGGGTCAAGAAAAAAGTCCCTCAAGTGGAAATCTCCCCTTAAGATGCGACACGAACTTTACTCAAAGACCACTTCCGTTCGTCCATAATTGTTTATTTATGACGTTGTGAAAAGAAGGTAAGGAAATATAAAATATATTCCTAATTTAATGTTGCATTATTCTCAACCAGTTAATAAATGTCAACTTCATCAAGAGTAAATATATAACTTTTACTCACGTTTCGTCTACCTATCCTGACGTTGATATTTATTTTACGAAACTCACTTATCGTTGAAGTACTTGCGGAATTGTCTGTATTGAGACATAACAAACTAAGCACAAACATATGTTATTTGTATATTAAGTTTATTATTAGCTATGTTTTCAGGTAGAGATTCCAAAGTCAAATTGATGAGGTTCTCGTGAGTCTGGACAATCTACTAGTTTGTTGATCATCTGACCTCTCACGCCGCTTCATTTTATTCTCCTATCATGTTTCTATTATGGCTATAAATTCTTTCCTCAGATTTCTCTCTACAGCACCAAACATATTTTCCGAGTTAATGGTCTGACATGTTCATAGAAACTTTATACCGACGGGCGGCTTTTCTTTTTCCATCGTCATTAAGGAAGGTCATAATTTACGTTATAGCAAAAATAACTACCGGTACAAGTTTCCTTTTCATTTTAATTAGAAATTAGAGGCTACCAACCCTTCAGGATTTTTAAGCCAGCATAAGTCAGATAACATTCAAGACTGAAGTATCATACGAGAACCCCAATCCCTTGAAGTACACGATAACAACAACTTGTTTCAAATGGTAAGATTGAGAAATGCCCGTTACCGGTACGTGCTTGTTTATGTATTTCATGTTAGAGTGTGTTTAATTTAGGGCACTGACTCTGCTTAAGTATTGAGAGTAGCTACACTCTGATTACAGTCACTATTTTTTATAATTCCCTTAGCTATTAAAATGTCTACCGAATATTTATAAATTTACCTTGAAAAAGGGGTTGGGGGATTTTCATGTTGAAGGAAAACAGGGACGACAAAGAAACATTGTTCGAAAATGGCAAACAGAATCGAACCCTCAATAATAATCAAACAATAGCCAAATTGTAAAATGTAATTCGGTCATATCAAACGGATTATTTGGTTTCCGTAGTCAGTGCTCACGGTTTCGTTTTCACAGTTTCATGTGTAAGTGTTCAAGTACTCTAATCTACATCTGCATAATTTTTACCAGTATTATCTGCACGATTTTGAGAAGAATATTTACGATACACTTCCGTAGTATTGCGTAGGTGTAGTAGCACTGGGCTGAGTATTAATTTTAGTGACTATGGTTTGATTTGCGGTATTTCTAAGATTAATTTTACTTGGAGTTGATTAATATGTACTTAGTCATAGGTCTGGGCATGCAGCACATGGTTATTGTTACCAGTTGAGTACTGCACGGAAGGAAACAGCTAAACAAAATACAAGTGGTAAGAGCAATTGCCAAGCTCGTGGTGTGTTTGAAGGTAGATATTACTCCCCACAAGCATCGAGTAGACAAACTAGAGCCTGTGTCTAGAGGGTTGGAAAAAAAATAAGTTTCACCAACTGCATGGGTTACGTTTCTATATCAAATAGTAATCTAGTCAAACATAACCTAATCCACCCAACCCTTGCCTAATTTAATATACATTTAATTTAGTAGTAATTGAACAAAGGCTGAATCGACCTACCTCCGTTGTATGCCAAAATGACCAGCGAGAAAGCCTAATCGCCTGAGTTCCCAATATGGCGCCGTTTCTCCTCAAGACATCGCTCCAAAAGAGGCCTGGTCAATTTAAGGATATATTAATGGGTTTCAGATTGCTCAGATTTGCTTCAATTGATTATAGCTCTGAAAGTATAGGCGGGCTACGGGTAAAGGTGGTTCTGTGCACGACTTGGCATTGTACTGGTAATAGAAGCAATATGGAGCTTGTCAGTTTACAAAATCAATATCTCCTTTCCGAATGCAGGCTATCATCTAGTATATTGTTAACTTGTCCGAAACACAATTCCAACACCACACTGAAGTTGTTGCCCACATACAATTGAATACAGTATATGTTTTGTTTGCTTACTTGTTTTGTGTGGTTTGCTCATATTCGATCTTTTTTGCAAGGTGTTTTATCAATTGCTCTAATATACAATTGAGCTATTATCTATTAACTTCACTGTAGTGTAAGTATTAGTACCATACCAACCTAATACCAGACTTTAAAAAAACACACGCATAATTAATCATCTACATCATTGCCGTAGATACATACGGTATCACTATAGAACATTACAAGGAGAATGCAGTCAAGGAAGGAACTGTGATATAGATTAAAGTGTTGACAGTATTATAAAAAAAATTACTGCTATAATTATGGTGGATATTTTATTAATGGACATTTTGTAGTCTATTTTTGTAACACGCAATCTTTAGATATAGTCTATAAACATATTCTGCAGTATTTGCACTGTCACCATAAATACACAAAAATATATGAACTCAAATGTAAACTTTAAAAACTCAGGGTTCTGAAAGGCATATTTAGCTTGAGAAATTCGGCGTGATGGATCAGATAGAATACACTGGAATGGATTGAAGGAACCTGTTTTTTCCATTAGATTAATTCGTGCCACTACTGCTAATGATGATGCCAAGTTTAAATAAATAGTTTGTGTTAGCTGGAAGAAACAATAAATTCCTCAATGGATTACATTGTTTAAATTACCAGCTACCTCTATCTTTCAAAATAGACAATTCAACCCTTTTTTATCTTCGACTGCTGCACTTTGTTATTCATTACATTAATTATCCAAACGAGAATTCATTGTTCAATTTGTATCCTCCTGATAATATCATTAACATTACAACCTTCTTTATCTTAGCTAAGCCCTGGTGTTATCAGCATCACTCACAGGCAAATTACCATCATCATAATTAACATCCTGAGTTAAAGGAGCTGGAAAGTTTTTTGCATGTAAATTAAGGGGGTAGTGTATACTCGTTTTTTCTGGACCCCCTTCTCCCTCATGTTTAGCATATTAGTTTTGAGGTTTTAAGACTTGCCTTCCGTTAGTTTGGCGATTTTCATACCTTTCGCCTCATTTGTGTCTCAATATTTAGACCTTTCGTGCCATTTAGGTGTCTATTTTTTTCCAGGCGAGCGAAAGCGAGCCTGTTATTTTAGAAGGAACCGGCCTTTGGCCGGGAAATTTGTATTTTTTACCAAAAAATTTACAAATTCATCTTGAAAACGGGCCTAGGGGGTATTTTCTTAAGCTTCATGGAGGTCTAGCGAGGAAATTAAATAACAAATTACTAAATAAATATATAGACCAAAAACCAAGCACTACCCCCTTAAATAATTTTCCGAACACTCACCGCGGGTCACGATTGGGGTCCATTTAGTAAGTAGACGCCGGACAACTCCAGACATTTTGTGACTGATTACAAGCTTAACCCTTTGAGTGCCAGCGACGTGTTTGATATTATATACTCTAGCTGTATTTAGACGACATTGTGTAGTTTAAGAAGGATCTGTGGCAGTTAAAAGAGTTGGCCGAGTTAGTTTGAAGCGTTATCATTGCTAGAGGTCCTTCTTAAGCTGAACAAAATCGTCTAATAGTTGCAAGAATATGATAAAAAGGACGTCCCTGGTACTGAATGGGTTAATTGATTTTATTTATTTATTTGTTTATGTATTAATTTGTATCATTAAAATCAACGAAAATGTAATTAGTATTGTTCTTTTATAAGTCTGCGACATATTTAATTTCTTGACCGCTTGGTGTATTAACACAAAAGGATTTTTATGACCTGCTCGTGACTCATCTTACTGCGGTAAATGGCGGTGAATTACTGATAGTGAGGATTATTACTGATAGTGAGGATTATTACTGATAGTGAGGATTATTACTGATAGTGAGGATTATTACTGATAGTGAGGATTATTACTGATAGTGAGGAATTATTACTGATAGTGAGGATTATTACTGATAGTGAGGATTATTACTGATAGTGAGGATTATTACTGATAGTGAGGATTATTACTGATAGTGAGGATTATTACTGATAGTGAGGATTATTACTGATAGTGAGGATTATTACTGATAGTGAGGATTATTACTGATAGTGAGGATTATTACTGATAGTGAGGATTATTACTGATAGTGAGGATTATTACCTCGCTAATGTTTCTATCAGTCTGCAGATCCTTGCCTTGTCTGGACTCTAGTGTTTTAGGAGGAAAATATGGAATCATCATTTTACAATCAATTCCTTAATATATGTTCACTGATTGCACAAGGGAACATTACGAATATTATGCTTGTTAAGTTAAGATGAGATAGCAAGTATGTTTTGTTAGTGATTGCTTATGATAATATTGTTATAATGTTTACTAACAAAAATACAATGGGCACACATCAAATTTGCCTTTACACTTTAGGAATTGAATACTGCAGTTACCATTATGATGCACAGTTCCGGACGATTGTCTTCTGATTCTGCTGACAAATTTGTCTACAACAATCATGAGACGGATACTTGATCAATAAGGTTATTGAGAGATATATTAGTCGAGGATATCTATATTTCCACCAAGCGGATAATTGAATCCTTAGCTGCTTAGTTTTCGATACTCGGTGGAAAATGTGAAACTACTAAATACATATAACCTCTGTCCTGTTACTGCCAGGATTTCCTAATTATAATAATAAGTCGTAGGTGTGTGCAAAAACCTTTAACCGTCTTGGTGGTGTAATAGTTAAGGTGTTTAAAAATGTGTGTGTGATAACCCGGGTTCGAATCCTGGTGGATCACATATATGCTTTCATTAATTTCATTGGAGGTGTTTGGTGTTGTGGTGAAATTAATAAAAAATAGATTAGAAGCATATTCCGGTCCAAAATCCGCAATACCTTTGTACAGAAGATGGAGTCATGGCAGCAGACCGTCCGCTGAGAGAAATCGCGAAGTTCTGCGAATTAAATAGGTTATAATATTGATCTCTGTTCTCCACCATACTGGGCCATTGTTTATCAAAATTGTGTTCTCCACCATACTGGGCCATTGCTTATCAAATGGAACTATAATGGAACTATAATGGAACTATAGTGGAACTATAGTGGAACTATAATGGAACTATAATGGAACTATAATGGAACTATAGTGGAACTATAGTGGAACTATAATGGAACTATAATGGAACTATAATGGAACTATAGTGGAACTATAGTGGAACTATAATGGAACTATAATGGAACTATAATCTTGGAAGGCACCTAAGGCACGCCACACCCAACATCAGATAAGGTCCAGATAAGCATCAAGGGCTTCGAGCCCAACATTACAAAACACCTTTTTTGTTTTTAATTTGGCTAAGTAGTGGGTCAGCGAGTGAACCAGATTCCATTTAATTCCTGCCTCTGAAGAGATCGGGGCATGGCGACACACGTAGCATCTAATTATTTAACCTTTAAGGGGGGTGGTTTACTTTTTGGGCGATTTTTGCATGTATTCATTATTTTTCTAGTTTCCTCCCTAGACCTCCATCAAATTAAAAAAACATCCATTAGATCCCCCTTCTAGATTAATTTGTACATTTTTCGGTAGACATGTCCCGGCCGAAGGCCGGTTCCTCTTAAAATGTCAGGCTCGCTATCGCTAGCCAGGAAAACAAATCGACACCTAAATGGCACGAAAGGTCTTAAAATTGTCAACGGAATGGGGCGAAAGGTGTTAAGATCGCCAAACAATTGGAGTGAACGTCTTAAAATCTCAAAACCAATGGGGCTAAGCATGAGGGAGAAGGGGATCCAGAAAAGCGAACCATACCCCCTTAACAACGAGAGCCAAAGCTTTATCTTCGAGTCTTACTAACAATACACAAAAAATAGCTCCTCAAGATTCGGTTTCCCATTTATTTTCTGGCTATTATTAGACGATGTTATTCAGATAAGGAAGGGTATATGGAAGTCAGAGGGTTAATTGAGATAGGCATTATCCTTATAATTTCTACAGATAATTCCTGAACTGTATAAGCTCGTCTAAATCATAGCAAAAAAAAAAGAACAAAAAATCAAAATGCGTCATAATTTTATTGAATTAAAGAATCATTGTAGTTAAAATGTAATAAGGTAGTTTTAAGGCACGTAAATATGAGATATCCTGCTTACCAGAATAAAATAATCGTTAAATATTAATACAAAAAACAAAAAACGCCTGGAAGTACTAATTACATGGCGGTACTGCATTATCTTAAGGGGGAACTACTCGCTTTTTCGTAACCCCCTTCTCCCTCATGTTTAGCATATTAGTTTTGAGGTTTTAAGACGTTCCTTCCGTTATTTTGGCGATTTTGAGACCTTTCGCCTAATTTTTTTTTTTTTTTTTTTTTGTCTATTAAAACCTTTCGTGCCCTTTAGGTGTCGATTTTTTCCTGGCTGTCGATAGCGAGCCTCTAATTATTGAAGGAACCGGCCTTCAGCCACGACATTTTTCTACCGAAAATGTACGAATGTATCTTGAAAGGGGGTCTATGGGGGTGTTTTTTCTAAGATTAATGGAGGTCTAGCAAGGATACTCAAACATAAATTAATAAATAAATATATAGACCAAAAACCAAGCACTACCCCCTTAAATTACGAGGTTGATCCCGAAGCCCGAGAGACATTAAAATCGGCCTGGCGAAGTAATGAGAGGATTCCTTACAGATCCCCCTACGAGATAAGGAGATGGCGTGATAGCGCGATCTGATGCACAGATAACATCCAGGTCAGCCAGGCAGTTAACCCCTTCTGTACCGGCAACGTATTTTTCAATTCAGCTTAGGAAGGACGTCTACCAATGAAAATGCTAGTAACTATCCCAATTAATCCTTTAAACTACAACATATCCTTCCTTACCTTCATAAAATTGTCTTAATGTAGCTGAAATCAAATGAAAAATACTTTGTCGGTATAGAAGAGGTAAAGGGAAGAGTTGTGTGTATTTTTTATATATTTATTCATTTATTTATTATTATTCAAGTTTCCTCCCTAGGCCTCAATCAAATTTCAATTAATACCTCCAAGACCCCCTGCCGAAAAATATATAGGGCATTGTTCGGTAAAACAAAAATAGGTCTTGGCCTAATGCCGGTTCCTCCTAAATTGCATGGTCGTTATCGTTCGCCAGGATAAAATCGACATCAAAATGGCACGAAAGTTCTAGATATTGACAAAAATTGTGGTTGTAAGGTCTTAAAATCTCCAAAATACAAAGGCGAACGTCATAAAATCTCAAAAGTAAAGTGGCTAGATAATTATAAGGGATAATGGCGTCCAGAAAAGAAAAAAAATCATAATTATATAAATCAACTCACCCTCGCCAAGTAATGAGAGGATTCCTTACAGATCCCCCTACGAGATCAGGATTAGATAGCGAGATGTGGAGCAGAGATAAGCCCCAGGTCAGTCAGGTAGTTAATAACGCCTCGTCCCCTATCGGTCTAATCTGAAGGAAACATTTGGTGAAGTAGGATTTTATTTATATTTTACTTTATTTTGTATTTAATGGATTCCGGTTGAGAGAGAGAGAGAGAGAGGGTAATTAGTTTGATTGTCAGAAGCTTTGCCCTTAAGGGGAGGTTTTTAGTTAGTTCGCTAGACTTCCATCAAGCTTAACATTACAGCCCCTAGACCCCCTTTCAAGACAAATTTGTACATTTTTCGGTAGAAAAATGTCCCGGCCGAAGGCCGATTCCTCTTAAATTACAGGCTCGCTTTCGCTCGCCAGGAAAAAATAGACACCTAAGTGGCACGAAAAGTCTTAAAATTGATAGAAATGGGGCGAAAGTTCATAAAATCGCCAAACTAATGGTTCGAACGTCTTATAATATCAAAAGCAATGGGACTAACCACGAGGGAGAAAGGGGTTAAGAAAAAAATCCCTCAAGTGGAAATCTCCCCTTAACCTCTCCAAAATTAATATGGTTGAAATTATCTCTTATTTGCCCTCTGCCACGCACAGATCCTTTCTAATCTGAAGCAAATTGTTGAATGACAGCCAACAATACAGAGGGAAAACATGATCACCTTCAGAGGGTTAGCCAAGCACTAGATAACCAAAGAGTACAAAGGAGTACAAAGGAAATCAAACTACAACAGGTATAGTGACCCATCTAGCCTGCTGAATGTTCTCCAAAAGACTGAAGATCAAGTGTCCAAACAGTGGTTTAGAGTGGGTAAGGGACAATTGGAGAGGGAACTACTGCCCTGGAACTCATGACCGTGGCAGGCTTAGGAAATTGAAAGAGAGAGGTCATGTGCCAAATAGAGAGGGACACGTTAGATATTCCAATATATCAATATTAAAGGACAGTAATAGAGGGAGCCTTTAAAATTGGGAATGAGATCCAATATTATTTTCCAAAGTTAAGGGGAGACTGGCCGTTTGTTTGGTCTATTAATTTATTTATTCATAAAATGTTTTAGTTTCCTCCCTAGACCTCCATCAAGCTTAGAAAAACACCTCCTAGACCCCCCTTCAAGATACATTTATAAATGTTTCGGTACAAACATTTCCCGGCCGAAGGCCGGTTCTTTCAACATTACAGGCTCACTATCGTTCGCCAGGGAAAATATCGACACCTAAATAGCACGAAAGGTCTAAATATTGACGACGAAATGGGGCGAAAAGTATTAAAATCGACTAACTAATGGGGCAAACATCTTATCATCTGAAAACTAATGGAGCTAAACATGAGGGAGAAAGGGTCCAAAAAAACGGTCTGCCTTCCCTTAATTGCAATGGGGTAAAGGAGGAAGATTATACCGTTATGTTAAGGGGTGGGCTTCAGTTTGCTCCTTAGACCTCCATCAAGCCTAAACAATATATCCCCAAGACCACCATTCAAGATCAAATTTGTACGTATTTCATTAGAATAATGTCCCAGCCAAAAGCCGATTCCTCCTAAATTGACACCGAAATGGCACGATAGGTCTTAAGATTGACTAAGAAATGGGTGAAAATTCTTACAATCGCTATTCTAAAAGGGCGAACGTCTTAAAATCTCAAAACTAATGGGGCTAAACATGAGGGTGAAGGGGGTCCAGAAAAAACATAGACCTCCCATACCATGCGCACAAACATATGTACAGTTGGCCACATTAATTTGTGTACACTTGGTGATTTGGTTAGTGCGCAGAATTTTGGTGTATCCTAGGTTCGAATCCTTGGAGTACCACATGTATTCATTAGTTGTATTGATTTCATTAATTAGGTATATTTATTAAGTTAATTGGTGGGTTGGTGATAATATGAATGTATGCCGGGAAACTTAGTAAGATTGAAGTAAATTGATATGTTTCTGTGCAGTAGATAAAAACTATAACCAAGTTATGGTTTTCTTACATATTATATTTCTAAGTCGATCATACTAGGTTTTATTCCATGAAAAAAATCGTTTAGTGGACACAAAATGATGTGGCCAACTGTACCGATTTTTGATTGAAATAGATGGACCAGCTTAAACTTGGTAGGAATAGCAATCAGTAAGTTAATCATCAATTCTGAACTCCATAACTAAGCGCATGAGGGACTAGTCATTTCTATTGAGGTATGTCGCACCAAATGAATGACATACCTCACATAATCACCACCCAACTTTCAGCCCCTCTTATATCCTGTTTCATCGAAAGGCTACTTCACGACGGCATAAATGGTGAAGATCTTCCAAATTTGCCTAATTAAAAATATACGAAATATTCAATCAATACGGCATAATACACACACACACACACACACACACACACACACATACACATACATTACATTAGGAAGTCGATGTCGATGGTTGCATTATGTATAACAAAAACGCGAAGGGTCTATGAATGTTGTGTGTGTGAATTGTTTTTTTCATAATAGGGAGAGAGAGAGAGAGAGAGAGAGAGAGAGAGAGAGAGAGAGAGAGAGAGAGAGAGAGAGAGAGAAGAGAGAGAGAGAGAGAGAGAGAGAGAGAGAGAGAGAGAGAGAGAGAGAGAGAGAGAGAGAGAGAGAGAGAGAGAGAGAGAGAGAGAGAGAGAGAGAGAGAGAGAGAGAGAGAGAGAGAGAGAGAGAGGAGAGAGAGAGAGAGAGAGAGAGAGAGAGAGAGAGAGAGAGAGAGAGAGAGAGAGAGAGAGAGAGAGAGAGAGAGAGAGAGAGAGAGTCTTCGATGAACCAAAAATCAGATTGTAACTGATGAGTAGGACCCAAAAAGAAACGGATGAGAAAGAACTCGTTTTCTGAGTTAATAAATTGATACGTGTATTGCTTCAAATTTGATGTTTTCCTCTGTGTTAGTTTGGTAATAGTAGCCTGCCAGTAAATGTTGGTGGGTGCGGAGTACACTATCGGCGATCTTATGTTCCTACCATGACTGGCACCTTCCAAAACCTAACACTTGAGACTTAGACAACATCCGTGTGGCACATCAAGTTATAGCACCCAGTCATATACAGTATTTGTTTACTTCGATGAATTGCAAAAGCTTCAACTTTGTGTTTTATTGTTGTATTTGTTATTAGTTTTTTGTTTTTATTATTGTTTTTATATTGTATTTATTTTTTGTTTATTTATTTATTTATTTATTATTATTTTTTTTTGGGGGGACTCTAAACCATCTCACCGTTATTCATGTGAACAAGAAAACAAAAATAATCCAGACAAGCGACCGCGAGACTGTAAATTTTGACGGAACCGGTCTTCGGCTGGTTTTATAGCCCCCCCCCCCCCCTCCCTCCCTCCTGCTTCGCTTCGATATTTAGGTAATTATTAGGTGCTTCGCCCAATTCAGGTGTCGATTTATTCTAGGCGAGCGATATTCAGCCTGCAATTAACCCCTTCTGTACCGGCGACGTCGTTTTCCTTTTATGCTGGCTATTTTAGTCGATTTTGTGCAGTTTAAGAAGGATCTGTCGTACTAAAAAGGGTTTAGTGACATAGTTCGAAGCTTGATAATTGCAGAATTCCCTTTTTATATTGAATAATATCATCTAATAGTAGCCACAAGGTAATGAAAAAGACGTCGCCGGTACAGAATTGGAGAAATTGGCTTTGGCTGGGACATTAAATTGTCTACCGAAAATTGTACAACATTAGTTTTTCTAGCAGTAGCTTTAAAAAAGTTTGCAGTGACGTGTATTCTATTAATTGCTAGAAAATGGTAAACGCAATCAAACCCTCAATAATAATTTAAAAAGTATGCAGCACAAAAACCTGCTTCCGCGACCCCCCCCCCCGCTCTCCCGATTGGAAGACATCGAATAAGCTAGCGTTAAGATTACTAACATCATCATCACCAAAAGGTAATTGGAGAACAATTGGATTCACTGGGATATATTACGGGTATGCGTAGGGTATAACAATCGTATGTCAAATAATTGGGTATATTTATAGTGCTTTATCATTCTAGCATTGTATAAGAAGTGTTTATTACCACCAATACACTGCTAAAAAAAAAAAAAAAAAAAAAAAAATCTATATTCCAACTACTCCCTCTCGGGCATAGGCTGATAGCTTCTACACTCTACCGATGAACACTGTAAGGCCCGTGAGGTCTTGTTCCAGTTTAGGGAGTGAGACATGCGAAGCCTCACGGCTCGAAGCAACTCCATATCTGAAGCTGCTCCGCCTCTGTGCTTCACAGTCTCATCCCCCAGGCTCGAACCCTCGCACTCAGAACGCCACCTATTGAGCAATTAACTCACTAGGCATTGCCCCCCTTGTGACGCTCCTGCATAGTAGCCATGTGCGGGCATGCGCGCGCGTCGGCTGCCCAGCCGTTTAGAAACCGGCTGGCGGCAGCCGGCCGGCAGGCTTTTCCTTAGTATATATCCTACGACAATGTAACTAATGTCTGGGATATTCTTATGTTGTTTCACAGCTTGTAGCTGCCCTTATTCTTAACCAACGCATCTTAGTATATTTTATTCTCGATAGTTGATTGTTTCATTATAATATATAAGATGTAAGTTTGATGAGGGCGGGAGGAGGCGAGTTGGAGAGAGAGACCGGCTTGGGACGTTGCTTCGCTTGCCAGCTTGGGACGAGCCTGAAGCGTTGCCATATGCATTTGATTGCAACGTTAGGCTTAGTTTCGACTCACGCACGGGGTAGAGGATTTTGACCCGGCAACTGTGTTGAGTGTTGCCAAGCATGGGATGTCTTCTGCATGCCTAGGGCGGGGTCCAGACAGATTCAAGACTCAGAGCTCACCTCACTGTCGTACCCTTCGGACCCCCTTGATATCTATCCCTCTCAACCCCACTTAGAAACTTTCTCTCTTACTTTGTATACCTTCTTTCCACTACTTCACCAATCTATTTAATTATCCCATCCCCTTGATAGACCTTATATCTATTATTGTATTAACGACGAGCTCTCAGATAACTAGATAGGATTTTGGGCATTTTGCAGAGACGTAATTGTTAATGAGACCTATAGGAAGCTTTTTTGTTGTCTCATATTTGGTGGTTTCATGCTTGCTAGTGTGTTCTTGTGTCAGGTTAGCAGGGGCTAGACCGGAGGGGAGGCTTTTTGCGATCCTTTAAGTAAAGTCTGCTGGTGCGAGTCCTGTGGACCCGCACGACTTTACTAGGATACCCGTGGGAGTCTGGGGGCATTTTCTTGTCTGTGTCACTGTGTGTCTAGTGTTGTGTTGTGTGAGGGCCCTTGCCTAGTCCACTGAGCACTGCGCTAGCACGTCTTGCTTTTGTTTTAGGGTCGCCAGGAGAGAGTCAGATACTTGCGATCTGAGTCTCTCAAGAGAGCACCCTTTTAATTAGAGTAATTTGGCGCACAGACTTGGGAACGTCCCTAGGCTAGAGCAGGTGGCTCAGCCCGGGTATCCGAAGCCTATATCCTTCCAGCTAGACCTGTGCCACCTGGCAGATTAACAGCTAGGGGTTTATTATTTCTGCATGCTTGTTATTGTGCCACAGTTTACCGTTTTTGTGAGCATTGTGAGTCAGGGTGTGGCTTAGAGACTCTGTCCGAGCAGGCTTGCCTGACTAAGAGTGAGAAGCACACCTGTATGTGGTTATGTTGCGAGTTGCTGCCTTTATTTAATTATACCTATGCCATTATACACTGTATGGCCTATCACTAGTATTTATTCCAGCTTATGAGTTAAGAGTTCTCTAAATCCGTAACGTACTTTCTTTGCTAAGCATCATATCCTACAGTAGCCACATGCAGTTTAGAAACCCGCATCTTGTCTACCTGTACGATGTTTTGAGGACTGTTTGCTTTCACCTTCTTTCACGCAGGGGTGATTAGTTGTATTAATTAACGTAACGTTAAATGTACTTTCTTCTAGTTTGTTATTAAATTGTTTCTGCAATTTAATTCCGTTATCTATCTTTTCCTTGAAGCTTTAAGTCAACTTAATTGTGTGATCTTTTATATAGCCTGCTTGACTATCAGCAGTCTATAGTGCGTGCACCCTGTAACCGAGTCATAGGATATCTCGCTGTCCAGGCAGGACTCTTGACGGTTTAGGGTGGTTTGTTGCCTGGGTTTATAGATAAGGGTTGGATCTAGCGTTTTCCGTTGTTGCTGGTTGCCGCATACCTAGTCCAATAGAAAGAGCCCAGTGTTTATATATCCCAGGACGTAACAAATGGCGACCTTGCATAGGATTTACTGAACAGAGGAATATAGTGGTCATTTGTTTTGAGATTCCTTATGATTAGAGGAATACAGTGGACATAGAGTTATTTTTTTGGAGCAACCAATATAACACATTAAAGACTTTAAATAACATTAGTATATACATACTTGCATAGGAGATAAGGCACATTCTATAACCGTGATAATTACTGCAGTACACAAACATGTCTAATACATCAGAACACAGTGATGGGTCAGGTCACGATACGGGCTCGGAGGGAGAAAGACCTGTGGAGTGGCTAGTCGATAGCGAGGAGGGTGGTGGAAGATTTTTAGAGGTGCCCCTTACCGCTGCCAGGGTGTTGAAGCTGAATAAGTATGGCTTAAAGTGTGTGGCAGGTCTCCAGGTTCACCAGGGTTTAAGTGGCATGAGGAAAGATCAGCTGAGGACTTTGATATTGGGTTTAGAAGGGAGAGACCTGGGTGGAGAGGCGCCCCCCTCCACTCTACCCCCATATCATACGTCAGGGTGCCTGAATTTAGTACATACCCCCAAGTTGATGGTCAATGGCAGCGTGGAATTCAATCACAGGGACCCTCTCCATTAAATGCACCTTCCCCTCCTCAAGGGTTGACTCCAGATTTGTTGTTTCGGCTTGAGATGGCCAAGGTTGAGGTTGCTAGAGCTCAGGTTGAGTCTACCGAAAGACAGGCTAGAGCTCAGGTTGAGGCTGCCGAGAGACAGGCTAGTGTGCAGGCTGAGGCTGCTAGAGCTCAGGCTGAGGCTGCAGAGAGAACAGCTATACGAGAGGCTGAACTGCAGGCAGAGTCTAATAGGTATCGGGCTGACAGGGAGCTGGAGAGATCTCGAGTGGAGGTAACAGGGCGAAATATTGGAGGAGGTAACAGACATCGGGACCAATCATTGTCGCACCTGCTTAAACTAGTTCCTGTGTTCGATGAATTATGTGTGGCTGAGTTTTTTATGCGATTTGAGAAGAATTGTCAGGAACACCAGTGGCCTCAGGAAAAGTGGGCAGCATTAGTTTCATCAAGGCTCCTAGGAAAGGGGCTAAAAGCGTATGATGCACTACCTTTAGAGTCCTGTGTAGTTTATGATGAGCTAAAGAAGGCTGTGCTATGGGCCTATGAGTTACAACCAGAAACTTACCGCTTGAAGTTTCGGGGTGTTACTAAGGGCAAGGATAGTACCTTCCTAGAACACTCCCGGGACTTGTCTGATGCACTACGACATTGGCTGCGTTCTGAGAGGGCAGCTACTTTTGAGGAGTTGAGTGAGCTGGTTCTCTTGGAGCAGTTCTTTAAGTGCACAGGCGGGGACTTAACATTAAATATAAAGGAAAAAAATCCTAGAACTCTCCAGGAGGCAGCAGAAATGGCTGACCTCCGACTGTCATTAATTCGAGGGTGAGGAGCAGCAGCTAGGAGTGAGTCGGGTGCAAAGGATCGTACCCCTCCCCCTCCCAAAAATGTTGATACACATAAATACACAAAACCATCTAGCACTGACAATAAAACTGAACATAAACCAAATACCGTCCCGTATAAGAAGTCAAATGGTACCTCCCACTCCCAAGGGAAACCAAAGAGTAAAGAGTGCTTTGCATGTCACAAGGAGGGTCACTTTGCAAATGCTTGTCCGAACAAGCCACCAAACAAGGTTGTGTCATTGGCCCGCAGCATAGGGGTGTCGCCTATATCTTCTGAGTTTGCCAAGGGTAGTTCGTCAGAGGTTGGGACACAGCCTGTGTTCAAGAGTCCGGAAGGCTCGAACCCTGTCCGCGACGTCTTCGGGGGTCATAGAGGGCATGGTTTTGTGAGGTGGGCTGGCGAAAGGCGAGGAGTTAAGCTATTGCGTGATACGGGGGCTTCTCAGACCTTGTTAAAGAACTTTACTGGTAGGCCGATTAACGCTGCTCGGGTGGTGGTAGTTCAGGGGATCAATACTATGAAGTCCTACCCGCTGGTGCGGATGGAGCTGGAGGTGGGTCGTGTGGCGAAGGAGCTGGATGTATGAATTGTAGAGAACTTGCCTGTTGGGGGCGTCGACCTCCTCCTCGGCAACGACTTTGCGGTGCCTGCTTCTAAGGTTTCACCCTTGGTCGTTGCCGAGAAGGCGGCCGACGTTAGTAGGGAGGAACAGGAGTGGGTTGAGAAGTGTAGCGTACAAACCATGGCGTGTGTTGTGACGCGTTCTCAGACATCCGGAGCCTTGCAGCCACCACCTCAGTCTATCAAACCGCGGAGGAAAGGTCACAAGAAAACGGGAAGTGTTGGTCAATTGGAGAGTTTTGAGCCGGCAGTGTTTCTTGGTGACTCATCATTGGCACCTATGTTAGAGTCTGGAGAGGCCCCGGGGCCTGTCACCGCTAGTGCAGGTGCAGGGCAGGAAGAGACTCTGTGACAGCATCGTAATGCGCAGCGTGAGGAAAGGATGGCTCAGCAGGACATTGGAGGTGGAAATAAATTATTTAAGATGAACTTGGATAATCTCGCACCTGCTGATATATGTTCCTTGCAGCTGGAAGATCCTGAAGTCAGGGCGTGTGGTAATGGTGCTATCGAACTGGAGAGCGATGGGGATGCGCAGCCTGGTGATTTTTTCTTGTCCGAGGGGATCTTATATCGGAGACATCAGGATCCCAAGAAAAAGTGGGATGGCGGGTCAGGATTAGTGGACCAGTTAGAAGTACCGAGGGTGTGCCGTGAGAGCTTATTGAGATTAGCTCATGATGTGCCTTTGGCAGGGCACCTGGGGGCACGTAAGATGGAGGCAGCTCTGAGCAAGCTTTTCTGGTTGCCTGGGTTAAAGGCGAGTGTCATGTCATGGGTGTCACAGTGTCACACTTGTCAAGTTGTTGGGAAACCCAATCAGGTCATCCCGAGAGCCCCGTTACAACCCATCCCTGTCATTGGGCCGCCCTTCAGCAAAGTAGTTATCGATATGGTTGGCCCATAGCCCCCCACTAGTGCCGGCAATAAATTTTTACTAACTGTAATGGATGTTGCAACACGGTATCCAGATGCTTACCCCATGCGCAACGGGATGGCTAAGACTGTTGTCAAAAACCTACTTGTCTATTTCTCTCGTTATGGCTACCCTCAGGAGATCCAGTCTGATCAGGGATCCAATTTTACTTCTGCTCTGTTTAAGCAGACCATGCAGCAACATGGGATAGTGTCTGTGGTGTCATCTGCCTACCATCCCGAGAGTCAGGGAGTTTTGGAAAGGTGGCACTCGACTCTCAAGAGTATGTTGCGGTGTTATTGCATGGAAAAAGGGAAGGACTGGGATCTAGGTCTCCCATACGTTTTATTTGCTGCGAGAGAAGTACCTGGGGAGAGCTTGGGGTTTAGCCCGAACGAGTTGGTTTTTGGACACAGGGTCAGGGGGCCCCTCCACATAGTCAAGGAGATCTGGGAGGGAGTCACAAAGCCATGCTCGCTTCTAAAGTATGTAGTTGAAAGCCGTGAGAGAATGCTTGGAGGTAGCAGGTCGGAACCTTAAGAGTTCACAAGCTCAGATGAAGGACAGATACGACCAGAAGGTGAAGCTGAGGGAGTTTGAAGTAGATCAGGAGGTACTGATACTACTGCCTCTGGTGGGACACCCCTTGTCTGCCAAGTATTCTGGTCCGTATCGGGTTGTAAGGAAGGTTTCTGATCTCGACTATTTAGTAGCTACTCCTGATCGTAAGAAAAAGAACCAACTTTGCCATGTAAATCTGATGAAAGAGTATGTGAGGCACCCCTCCGAGCCTCTCACTGTCCCGGTGTTGATCTGCAGCGATCGTGGTGGAGAAGGAGGAAGGGACAGTCAAGCTGCGGGGGAGGATAATTGGGATGTCGTGTTTCCGCAGATCAGTGGGCGGGGAATTCTAGACAAGTGGCTCACGAGTTGATATTGCACCTGCCTGAGCAACAGCGTGTAGCTGTGCAGCACTTGTTTGATTCAAACCCAGCTGTTTTCGCGGAGTATCCTGGCCTCACTACTCAAGCGGTGCATGATGTCGATGTTGGGGACCACCCGCCCTTTAAATCAGTGCCATACCGTGTTCCCCCTATTAAATTACCAGCACTTAGGGAAGAGCTGGATTATATGCTGAAACGTGGGCTGATTTCTGAGGGTGCAGTAAGGTGGACTTCCCCAGTCACACTGCAGCCCAAACCAGATGGCAAGGTGCGGTTTTGTATAGATTTCCGAAGGTTGAATGGTTTAACCCCCACAAATGCCTACCCTCTCCCTCGCGTGGACGACAGTGTGGATAAGATAGGAAAAGCCAAGTTCCTCACTAAGATAGACCTTGTTAAGGGTTATTGGCAAGTGCCCTTGTCTGAGTGAGCGCGAGAGGTGTGTGGATTTGTGGTGGACGGTGCCACATATCGTTGCCATGTTATGCCATACAGGCTGAAAAATGCCCCTGCAACGTTTCAGAAATTAATGAACGACATTGTAGCCGACATTCCCAACTGTACGGTGTACCTAGATGATGTCATAATATACGACGATGATTTTAACAGTCACTGTGCTCACATCGGACAGCTTTTTAATAAACTGAATGAAGCAGGTTTGGTGGTAAACCTGGGTAAGTGCGATTTTGTCAAAGCCACAGTTTTGTACCTGGGGTTCGAGGTGGGGATGGGTCAGGTGTGCCCTCCACAGACAAAGATCAAAGCCATTGATCAGTTTCCCCAGCCTACGACTAAGAAACAAATCATGCGGTTTCTAGGTATGATAGGCTATTATCGTCGCTTCATCAAAGGCTATTCGACTGTACTTGCACCTTTAACTGACTTATTATCTAAGGACAAGAAGTTCCGGTGGTCTCCTGAGTGTGCAGAGGCGTTTTCCTTGGTGAAACACCTGTTATGTACCCACCCCATACTCAGGGCCCCGGACTTCAGCAGACCTTTTCAGCTGGCGACTGATGCCAGTGGCGTAGGGGCTGGGGCTGTCTTGTTACAGACAGATGATGAAGGTATCGAACATCCAGTCAGTTTTTACAGTAAAAAATTCAATAGTGCACAAAGGAATTACTCTGTAATTGAAAAAGAACTCCTGGCAATAGTGCTGGCGCTCAGGCACTTCGATGTATATGTTCCTGCTTTCGGACCAGTCGTAGTGGTTTATACCGATCATCACCCTCTGAAATTCTTGAATCAGTTTCATAACCGGAATATGAGGCTGACCAGGTGGTCACTCATGCTTCAGGAGTATAATCTGGACATACGCCATATTCCCGGTTCTGATAACGTGATAGCGGATTGTCTATCAAGGGTGGATGATGTTGCTTAGACTGCCACAGGATTGAGGGTTGAGTGTGGAGGAAAATAGGCTGTCACTGTAGTTCAGCCGAAAAAAAACAAATTAAAAAAGCAAAAACCTTATAAAAAACTCTTTATTTTTATTACGTGTAGAATTTTGTATAAGATGTTGTAGCAGTATCTAAGTTGAATGTTTTCGCTTATTGTCGCTAAGTTAGTTGAACTTGCTCGGTGGAGCGCAACCGTCTTTATTTGTTTTATATATAGTGCCTTGTGTCGCAACAGTGTGTGGTACTATGAGAAGCTTTCTGTTAGATATGAAGAACTTAGTCAAGGGTCTTATATCTTGGGAGAGGTGTGACGCTCCTGCATAGTAGCCACGTGCGGGCATGCGCGCGCGTCGGCTGCCCAGCCGTTTAGAAACCGGCTGGCGGCAGCCGGCCGGCAGGCTTTTCCTTAGTATATATCCTACGACAATGTAACTAATGTCTGGGATATTCTTATGTTGTTTCACAGCTTGTAGCTGCCCTTATTCTTAACCAACGCATCTTGGTATATTTTATTCTCGATAGTTGATTGTTTCATTATAATATATAAGATGTAAGTTTGATGAGGGCGGGAGGAGGCGAGCGGGAGAGAGAGACCGGCTTGGGACGTTGCTTCGCTTGCCAGCTTGGGACGAGCCTGAAGCGTTGCCATATGCATTTGATTGCAACGTTAGGCTTAGTTTCGACTCACGCACGGGGTAGAGGATTTTGACCCGGCAACTGTGTTGAGTGTTGCCAAGCATGGGATGTCTTCTGCATGCCTAGGGCGGGGTCCAGACAGATTCAAGACTCAGAGCTCATCTCACTGTCGTACCCTTCGGACCCCCTTGATATCTATCCCTCTCAACCCCAATTAGGAACTTTCTCTCTTACTTTGTATACCTTCTTTCCACTACTTCACCAATCTATTTAATTATCCCATCCCCTTGATAGACCTTATATCTATTATTGTATTAACGACGAGCTCTCAGATAACTATATAGGATTTTGGGCCTTATGCAGAGACGTAATTGTTAATGAGACCTAGGAAGGTTTTTTGTTGTCTCATATTTGGTAGTTTCATGCTTGCTAGTGTGTTCTTGTGTCAGGTTAGCAGGGGCTAGACCGGAGGGGAAGCTTTTTGCAATCCTTTAAGTAAAGTCTGCTGGTGCGAGTCCTGTGGACCCGCACAACTTTACTAGGATACCCGTGGGAGTCTGGGGGCATTTTCTTGTCTGTGTCCCTGTGTGTCTAGTGTTGTGTTGTGTGAGGGCCCTTGCCTAGTCCACTCAGCACTGCGCTAGCACGTCTTGCTTTTGTTTTAGGGTCGCCAGGAGAGAGTCAGATACTTGCGATCTGAGTCTCTCAAGAGAGCACCCTTTCAATTAGAGTAATTTGGCGCACAGACTTGGGAACGTCCCTAGGCTAGAGCAGGTGGCTCAGCCCGGGTATCCGAAGCCTATATCCTTCCGGCTAGACCTCTGCCACCTGACAGATTAACAACTAGGGGTTTATTATTTCTGTATGCTTGTTATTGTGCCACAGTTTACCGTTTTTGTGAGCATTGTGAGTCAGGGTGTGGCTTAGAGACTCTGTCCGAGCAGGCTTGCCTGACTAAGAGTGAGAAGCACACCTGTATGTGGTTATGTTGCGAGTTGTTGCCTTTATTTAATTATACCTATGCCATTATACACTGTATGGCCTATCACTAGTATTTATTCCACTTATGAGTTAAGAGTTCTCTAAATCCGTAACGTACTTTCTTTGCTAAGCATCAGATCCTACAGTAGCCACATGCAGTTTAGAAACCCGCATCTTGTCTACCTGTACGATGTTTTGAGGACTGTTTGCTTTCACCTTCTTTCACGCAGGGGTGATTAGTTGTATTAATTAACGTAACGTTAAATGTACTTTCTTCTAGTTTGTTATTAAATTGTTTCTGCAATTTAATTCCGTTATCTATCTTTTCCTTGAAGCTTCAAGTCAACTTAATTGTTTGATCTTTTATATAGCCTGCTTGACTATCAGCAGTCTATAGTGCGTGCACCCTGTAACCGAGTCATAGGATACCTCGTTGTCCAGGCAGGACTCTTGACGGTTTAGGGTGGTTTGTTGCCTGGGTTTATAGATAAGGGTTGGATCTAGCGTTTTCCGTTGTTGCTTGTTGCCGCATACCTAGTCCAATAGAAAGAGCCCAGTGTTTATATATCCCAGGACGTAACACCCTGTAGCATATTTTTGAATATGGGAATATTCATACAATGCTATTTAATCAGGGAACAATGAGGGTATTTATTTGGCATTTCGGTGTGCTGTGGTAATGCACTGAACTAGGGACAGCACAAATTCCATCCCAATAATATCTTCCCATTGACATATTGGGATTCGAACCCGGGTCCATTGGCAAGACCACTCCGCCACACCTCCCCTATTATTATGGACACTTTACTTACCCATTCCATATCCAATTATTTGTTTAGTGTTGAACTGTATTTGGCGTGAGTGCTTGGTTAACACTATATTCTACTCATTAAAATTAGGCCACAGATCGTGACCCATAAGCTCTAAATAAAAAAATATATATACAATAATCCAGCAAATATATCTGCCATTTGGGAGGAGTCAGCCAGATATTAGGTGTGTGATACAGTAATGCGAGTGACATGTGGCTTGAAAGTCACCCATTCTACACATATTTATATTTTTCACCAACCAACTTTACTTCTAAACTCAATTAATTAAAATAAACAAATACATGTGGCACTCCAAGGACTCGAACCTAAGATACTCACACCGAAATTCCGAGCATTTATGCATTACGATATCAAGACATACAGATTCTAGGCTAAGCCTGCAGGCAAGATCAATGTATATTAATAATATCAACAAAATAAATCTTCTACTACTAATACTAATAATGAATATAATAGTTATAATATGAATACAAAATCATGCTAATAATATAAAGAAAACGGGTACAATTTTACTATAAATAATTATAATGAACAAACTTAAATATAACAACTTCCTTAGTAGAAACAGTGAGGCCTGATGTTGCGTAATAAAGTAGCAAGCACTGTGTAATGAAGAAACAAAGTGGCCTCGTAATAACACAGCCAGCGTATATTGTTGGTACAGTGGTTAGAGAGAGAGAGAGAGAGATGACCCGATACCCAGCTTGTATTATCTCTGTGATGGCCAAGATAAAAGATCCTAGTGGTATATCCCTCCGTAACCTCAGGGCGGGATTGTTATCTTGTGTCTGATGCAAGATTACACACTTGTTGTTATGTTAGCTTAAGGCCATGGTTGTGCTTTAGACTAACATTGTTGCAATATTCGCCATGTTGTATACCTTGTGTTGTATTCCATTGTGCATTTCATATCTTGTATATTATAGGAGATCAGAGTTTGTTTGTATTGCATATGCGTTTTTATCCCAAATTCTAGTATGAAATAAAATTATTGTAATCTGTTATATATCGTAAATAGCAAACATAAAAGTAATCACTGGAACTTAAACAAAATCCAGGGATAGATAGGTATGTAACATGATGCATTGAGAATGTTGAACTCTGAATTCTCCTTCGAAACAGTTAGTGACGAGACATGCTTAGGACCATCTCCCTTGATACCAGTGGTGCATTAGCTGTACCATTATAAAAATGTGTACTTGTTAGAATTACATTGTAAGTTATAGTTGTTATCATTACTCTCTTAAGAGCTAAATTATTCATAGTAATGCCCTCTATTGTTAATTGTTATTCAGTTTCTTATGGAAATCAAATTTCGTGACGAGGCAGTTAGTGAAGTGTCATGTCAGGCTCACTGTTAATCACATATAGGTTACTATAAAAGTATTCGCGGGTCAAAGTTCACACGACTAAGGACAACAGACAGCCCTCTCTGATTTACATGCATTATGAATACAGTACCAGTACTCTATTTGTGTGCACAGTACATGCTGCAGGCTACTTAATAATGAAAGTATTTTCAATACTTAAAGTGTATACTGTAGTTGGATCCGTGTAGTTCAGAAGTGATACATATACATTTTCTCCTAAATTTATCTTTCCTAAGAGAACTTCTTTTCCACACCTCATTATTCCAGAGCATCATCTCCCCAAACATATATATAGAACATGAGTGTTATAATATGTTCACCTCTTGGATGCCTCAAAACTAGGATCAGTGATGAAATAGTTTTGCTGTACGAGTTTATATAATGTTCTGATGATTCCCCTGCCACTCTTGCAGTATTGTGTGGTAAAGTGAAAGTCGAGATAGCTGGTGAAATGAAGTTGTTCGTTATTGTGATGCCAAGCTAAACGCCAGGTTGTGTTAGAGATAAACTAGGCTCAGAGAAATATGTGAGCATTAAGATGTATATTACGATAGTCATAAGAACAGGTAACGCTCGAGAAAGGAATGGTTATTGTGTTCCCGTCTGAATAAAGCTAAAGTTATGTCTGGGATGATGTTGTACAGCAGGAAGGACTAATGGCATGTCACACCAGATGTTTTTCGGGCAATTTTCTAGGAACAAGTTCTTTTTCCCGCAACATTTAGTTTTTTCTCACATTGGCATCGGGAAATAGACCGTAATTAGAATATGTTCGGTGGCTTAGGCCTACTAAAAGTTGAATTCTGAAGTTACTAGTTGCTCCTGAATATTGCTAGAAAAATGTATCGTGTAGCACCGGCTTAATTAAGAGCAAAAACAAGTTAATGATTCAGTTGCAGGTTGTGTGTGAGGAAGGTGGGCGAGGGCAGCATCTAAAGGTCCTTGGGGTGGCTAAGGTTTTCATAGGCAGTAAGTGCACAGCGCTACCTTGCGCCATACCACCACTATATCCGAAGCCGGCCAACGGGGTGCAGAAACAACTGAAAATATTGCATCCACACAAGATACCCGAAGGCACTGGAAGAAAAGAAAAAAGAGAAAAAAAAAAACGGCCGGAGGTATAAAGCCCAGAAGGAGAAATTAGCTACTCGAGTAGGATGCTAATATATATAATAACACAAATTACTGATATCCAGTTAAAATATTCTTGTTGAATAACAGATCAATTAGATGACCAAAAGAAATAAACAAGAACCAATTAAGTAACTGACTCCACAATTCAAGCAAAGATGGAATAAAACACCCAGAACATTGATTCGTAGAAACCCTTACACGATTCATGGCAAAGTCATTAAAATTCAAAGTGTAATTAATTGAAATACTAAAACATAAAATTGTTCGCTTCGTTTATTAAAATATTTTTCATTTATTATAATATTTATGCAAGTTGTATCCTCCCTATTAAGTCCAATGAGAGGATAATAGGATATGAACAATAGTTATCCTTATTTATTTGACACACACTTCACCATGAACATATATTTTATAATGTTCCAACTGTAATTCAACTATAACATTATCATTTCGGGACACAAATTTTAGTCATGCCTTATGTTCATGGTGATTTAAGCATGACTGTTATTCTTAAAAAAAAGGAACTTAACCCTTTCAAGCTCCAATACGCATTTTTTTTTTTCCGGGTAATTATTAGACGATTTTATTCAGATTAGGAAGGGTATATGGAAGTCAAGAGGGTTGATTGAGAGAGACTTTACCCTTTTAATACCCACAGATCCTTCCTAAGCTGCATAAAATCGTCTAATGATAGCCAAAATATACTGCTAAAACGCGTCAGAGCTTCAAGGGGTTAACTTCCCAATCATATTTTCCGTTCCCCCGTTTCTCTCTATGTCGTCTTTTAGTTATAGTTTATATCTTTTTATTTCAATGTGTACGCTAGTTGACGGCACTTTCTACATGGCATGTTCCTTGATAACAGTTGCTTTACTGTCGTCATATATTTGATATTAACACATTGTTTTATGTTTTAAAGACGTACACGGTGCAAGGTATAACTGCTCCTCATACATTTAAAGACGTACACGGTGCAAGGTATAACTGCTCCTCATACATTACGTACACGGTGCAAGGTATAACTGCTCCTCATACATTTAAAGACGTACACGGTGCAAGGTATAACTGCTCCTCATACATTTAAAGACGTACACGGTGCAAGGTATAACTGCTCCTCATACAGTTTGATAGTAATGTTAATTAAATCTACTTCAAGTCTATTTTAATTCAGTGTTTGGCCGGTTTTAATGCAGTGTATATGCATTAATAGATGTATACAATCAGAATTCCTGCGTACTTTTAATTAATCTATATATTGGAAGTACGGTATGAGATAACTATTGATGGCAACTCATAATCACAAATTAATATTTAATATATGTTCAATAATTTGGCAGAAATATTCCATTGTTCCCCAACAGTATTGTCGGGATAATAAGTATAAAGCAAATTATAGGAAGATGATCTCTCGTGTTGATATAATTTATGTAGAAGGTTTAATTTCTTTAATGTCACCCATGAATCATTCTTGATTACACTTACATTATCTTCTACGAGTTAGCGCTTGGAAATTAATTGACCTCTATAGTTTACAGTGTAATTTATCACGTCTAGTGTTTAATCTGTTATTTATGATGGCAGCCCTCGATTTACAGCACAATTAGTTATGCACTGAACGAAAACCACGAGACAGCGATAACTAATGTATAATACCACAATACATTTATTTGCTCAAATAATTTGTCTTGCTCATTAAACATAAAAATACACTAGTTTATTGGTAAGACTAGTTAACTGTTTTACATCAAACTTGTATATGTCAATCGTACTACCTTTACTTTCAAACGTAACATTTCCGAGAGGGAACGAACTTATGTGCGCAAATGTACAATCGTCGATGACTGAAATTCGATTGATATTTTAACCCTTTCAAGATTACACACTTATCTGTTTTCTGGCTATTATTAGACGAGTTTATTCAGATTAAAAAGGGAAGGTGTGGTGGAGTGGTCTTGCCACTGGACTGGTAATCCAATGGTTTGAATCCCGATGTATTATTGGGATGGAATTTGTGCTGTACCTACTATCAGTGCATTACAATAAAGCCCACCGAAATGCCAACAAATACCTACATTGTTCCCTGATTAAATAGCGCTGTATAAATATTCCAATATTCAAATTATGCTACAGTGATGGTCCGAGTCTAGGGGTCTAGGGGGTGAGGCAGTGAAGCACGAAGGCAAGGCAACTCCAGAGATGGGGCTGCTTGGAGCCATGAGTGGGCAACCAAGCGCCATGCATCTTGCGAAGGCAGGATGCCAAAAACTGGTTGCAGCTCTAAGTGCTTCACATGTCTCACTCCCTAGACTGGAACGACACTTCACAGGCTTCACCGTTGAATGTACAGCGGTTGAATGTACAGGCTCTCAGCCTATGCCCGAGAGGGAGTAATTTAGAATATAGAAAACATTATATATATATATATATATATATATATACGGTATATATATACAGTACATATATACATATACTGTATATGACAAGTTATATATATGACAAGTTATAGAAACGGTTATAAAAGGGGGGGGGGTTACATATGAAGGGGTACATGGGGGTGAGTGGTAGCTCTAAAGATTTATAGGTAAATTGTTCGTCATGTTTGGAATTCTTTCGGATATATATATTGAAGTCAGAGGGTTAATTGAGACGTAAATATACCCCCGTAATGGAAATACTAGATCAAGAAGTAGTGGCACGATACGATGCGGTTCGGGATACCACAAACAAACGTCATGGTCACGAATTATGTCCTAGACTCTAGCGTCTACAATACCTGTAACCTGATATATTGACGCTTTCGTGATTAATTTATTCCGAATTTATAAAAACAACTAAACAAAATCCTTAATAAGAGAGAGAGAGAGTGAGAGAGAGAGAGAATATTAAAGCATAACTAACTACCAACCAAACGAAGGAGAACCCACGGAACCGGCTCCAGCGATACCATCATCCTTTAGGGGAGATGGGCCCTTTATTTGGTCTATTAATTCAAATAATCCTTTATTTCTTAGTTTCCTTGCTAGACCTTCATCAAACTTAAAAAAAACAAAAATCTATTAGATCCCCCTTCTAGATAAATTTGTACATTTTTCGATAGAAAAATTTCCCGGCCAAAGGCCGGTTCTTCCAACAATAAAGGCTCACTATCGTTCGCCTGGGAAAAAATCGACACCTAAATAGCACGAAAGGTCTAAATATTGACGACGAAATGGGGCGAAAGGGCTTAAAATCGACTAACTAATGAGGCAAACATCTTAACATTTGAAAACTAATGGGGCTAAACATGAGGGAGAAAGTGGTCCAGAAAACCGGGCCATCCCCCCTTAAGGAATATACTGCTCCACACCCTAATCAAAACCGACCACCGGGTGGGTTGGCTACTGACTGACTGATAATTAATGATATATTGTGTCTGCGCCCGTGAGTGAGTGATTGGCCAGCAGCTGATCACTTCACAACAACCACCACCACCACCCAAGCCTTCATCAGCCTTACTTGGTAAAGGGGAGACACACCGTTTTTCTAGGCCCCCTTCTCCCTAATGTTTAGCCCGACTAGTTTTGAGATTTTAAGACGTTGGTTCCATTAGTTTGGTGATTTTATGACCTTTCACCCCATTATGTTGTCCATATTAGGACCCTTCGTGCAATTTAGGTGTCGATTTATTCCTGGCGAGCGATAGCGAGCCTGCAATTTTAGGACGAATCGGCCTTTGGCCAGGACATTTTTCTGCCGAAAAAATGTACAAATCTATCTTGAAGGGGGTCTAGGGGGTGTTTTTCTAAGCTCGATGGAGGTCTAGGGAGGAAACTAAAAAAAAAAAAATTAATAAATTAATTAATAGACCAAACAAACACCCACTGTCCCCTTAATGTGTGTTTGTACACTTGTTTGTTTGTCTGTCTGTCCTTCTGTAAACAAGATATCTCGCAAACTTATGACCAAATGTTCACGAATTGTTGTGGGCAGATAGGATAGGCGCCGAGGAAGAAGTGATTCAATTTAGGAGGCGATCTGGATCATATCCTGGAACCCAGATTCAGAAGAAGATTTAGGCCGATTATATTTATGATAAAGATCCAGCCGGCGAAGGCGGAGGTATGTGCTCTACCGAGGGCCCCTCTAGTGGTTTTGTTTCTTAATCTAGTTATATTTTACAATTTCCATTTTGTATTACCGGTGTCGGTACCCCATTGCTTGGGGCGGCCGACATGAGACAGAGCCCGAACGTAAACAACATTTAAACGTTCCTATTCTCAGGGTCCAGGACCACTTTCACGTTCCCTCGCCCGCTTCTCTGTCTCGTCGAGTAGGAACCAACGTCTTAAAATGTCAAAACTAGTGGGGCTAAATATTAGGGAGAAGGCGGCCTAGAAAAATTACTTGCTCAATACAGATATATTATTGACATCCTACAGCTGGAGTTTAAAGCAAACCACAATTTTAGACTAGCACTGCATTAAATAAATAAATTATACATATTATATATACAGTATATATATACAGTACATGTATATATATATATATATATATATATATATATATATATATATATATATATATATAATATTTTCGGTTGTCTGTGTGTGTCTGTTCTTTATGCATGGCCACATTTTTTAAGCTAGAGCGTTCATACTTGGTATGCATAGTAAGGGGGTCCCTAGGCAGGTTTTAGTGAAAAAATAGAATTCCCCAGGGTGAAAGGGACGGAGAAAATGGGCGCGAAATCGGAAAAATGGCCGTTTGGGGCAGAAGGAGGCCTCCGATCGAAAAGGTCTATGGAACGAAAGTTGTTCGCAGCCCCACAAAAAGGGGGTACGGATGAGGTCAGATCCAAAATCGGAGATCATTTAGCGGCCGAAATCGAGGTCGCCGTTTAA
This sequence comes from Paralithodes platypus, assembly GCA_032716605.1. Taxonomy (NCBI): domain Eukaryota; kingdom Metazoa; phylum Arthropoda; class Malacostraca; order Decapoda; family Lithodidae; genus Paralithodes; species Paralithodes platypus. The sequence continues at coordinate 109,988,094 of CM064487.1, forward strand.
TGAGGCACAGGGAGGTCGAGGCCGGTGACTATGGTAGTAGTAGTATTGTGATGATTGTGGTAGTAGTGATTGATGATGGTGATTATGGTAGTAGAATTTAAACCCGGGCAACGCCGGGTATCCCTGCTAGTATATATATATATATATATATATATATATATATATATATATATATATATATATATATATATATATATAATATGTGTGTGTGTGTGTGTGTGTTAGAAGTGCAATGATGTATGCCTCAGAAATATGGGTGTTAAAGTAGAGGATGTCAACAGAATGGAACGTAATGAGATGAGAATGGTGAGATGGATGTGTGGGGCCAGGCTGCAGGATAGAATAACAAATGAGCTGAGGAGACGTTTAGGTATAAAGAGTTATAGGCAGGTGATGCGTACAAGTAGACTGGGATGGTATGGACATGTGGAGAGAATGGATGAACACAATTGGGTGAACAGATGCAGGTCTGTGATTGTGGTGGGAGCTGCACCAAGGGGTGGACCGAGGAAGACCTGGGATCGGACATTACGTGCCGATCTCAAATCCAAAAACTTGAAAAGTGAAGCAGCCATTAACAGGGTTGCCTGGAACGCCGCCATTAGGACAAGAGACTGAAACTGCGCGTATGTGTGGAGCACTCAGTCTTAAAATGTTATGAATGTATATATATATATATATAATGTGTGTGTATTGATAAACAGACCTGTACTAATCTGGGAATCTTGTCGAACAATACCTACCAATTACAAAACTGCATTATTGATAAGGATGTAGGTTATATTCTTGGCACGTGTGGTTGCTGTGGTGGTGGTGGTAGTGATGATGATTGTGGAGGTGGTGGTAGTGGTTGTCACGTGACGGTGATGATGGTCGTGATGATGGCGGTGGTATTGGAAGTTATAGTTATGATAATGGTAGTGAAGATAGTGGTGATGAAGGTAGTTTTGATAGTGGTAGTGGTTATTTTATTTTTTATTTTTTTTTCTATGTGATTGAGGGAGGCAAAAGGCATTACTGCCTATAGCGAGTGCCTCCCCCATAGTTGAAAGAGTGACAGGGCCAAAATCAAGGGACGTTCGAGCCAAAATGCCTGGACACACGGAGTTTGAAGCAATTTAAGTCATAGGAAGAGGGAAAAACTGATTCTGGGAGAGAGTTCCAGAGCTCAGCTATTGAGTAGAAGAAAGTTTGAGAGTAACGTTTCACTCTTGGGTTGGAGAGTTGCACAGAGTAGGGGTGGGATTGAGTTGCAAGACGGGTACCACGTGCCCTACGTAAAGGAGGTGGTATGCACTGGGATAGCTCTGAGGAACACTGATTATTATAGTAGCGATAGAATAGCGAGAGAGATGCAACATTGCAGCGGAGAGAGAGAGATTGCAGAGAGTTGGTGAGTGGATGGGAATTAATGATACGAAAGGCCTTCCTTTCAACTTTGTCTAGGAGAGCAGTGTGAGAGGAACCTCCCCACACATGTGAACAATACTCAATACAAGGGCGCACTATGCCCCTGTACAGAGCAAGAAACTGTGCTGGGGAAAAGAACCCCCTAAGGCGGTTGAGCACACCCAGCTTCTGGGAGGCTGCCTTAGCAAGACTGGTAATATGGTCCTTCCAAATGAGAGCAGAAGAAAAAGAGACACCAAGAATATTAAGAGAAGATGAAGGGTTGATTTTTTTATTGTTGAAGAATAAGGGATAGTCCGCTGGGAGATCCTGACGGGTAGATAGATGGAGAAATTGGGTTTTGGAAGCATTAAAGTTAACAAGGTTTTCTCTGCCCCAATTGGAAATAGTATTTAGATCAGAATTTAAGAGTTCTATGGCTACATTACGTTTGTCGTTGAGGAATTGCTGGCTGGGGCGTTCTGCTGTTGGTGATGATGATTGTAGAGGTAGCGTTAGAGTTAATGGTTATGGTGGTGATAATAAGAATGGTGGTGGTGGTAGTAATAGTGGTTATGGCGGTATTATTGATGGAGATGGTGGTGGTGGTGGTGTTGATGTTGATGTTAGGAAGGAGTAGTGACCCTTTAGATATGGTGTGGATTTTGATTTTATTTGAGTATTTTATTAAGTTGGTATAAATACAGGATATACAAATGTTGCATACAGGTATGTATATACACGGAGACTCAAAATGGTGAAGATGATTGGACTTTCTTCCCCCCAGTCTATATTGTAATATATATATATATATACAAATCAATATTTACCCTACCTACATACATACAGAAAAACAACCAAATGACTGTATATGACATCCTGTGTTTAGGAGACAAGGGCTGGTAGTTAATCCCTGCCAATCCCCAGTGGGCTGGAAAACGGACAGATTTCCTCTTAACGAGGAAACCCCAACGAGGAAACCGGACCGCCCTCCAGCCCACCTGGGGTCACTTAGCAGATATTCACACCCTTCGGGCAAACTCATTTATTACTTTTTAATTATACCCATGGATACACCAAGCTACCTACATTTTGGCGACTTGTAAATTGTAGATAGTAGCTAGACAATTATAGTAGGCTACATCAATATAGTAATACAAGTACAATTATAGTAGGCTACATCAATATAGTAATACAAGTACAATTTAAAACAATAAGTATAATAATAATAATTATAGTGAATATCAGTAGTTTTATTTTTCAGGCCATTCACTTTCCAGGAAATTATTTTCAGTTTTATTATCCGTTGTTCTTGTCTTTCTCCATCGCCGAAACAGACAGACCCGCTATTCCCCCCATTACCTTGTCCATAATTGTGTGGAGGGCGAGCCATTCGGTAAATAGCTTTTCTTTTTTCTTTTCATCATCACATTTACCTAGGATATCTTCCAGCCCTACCAACCCATTTGTCAGTAACTTGTGAGTCTTAAGGGTTTTTTCTTTTCCTTTAATCTTAAATATGCAATTTACATTACCCCCTGATTTTTTGTTTTCTGAGCTCTTAGCACTATTCTCGCTACTCATTACCAGAGCTGTATTATCTGGGTTCCTGGTTACACTACCACCTGTATTTTTGTCTCCTGTATTAACATCTTTGGTATTTGGTACAATGGTTTTGCTCACTATGTTACTAATATATAAGGTCTACCCTCTTTTCTAGTGCTTCTATTTTCTTTTCAAATTCCTGAAAATACTGAAAAATCCTATCCTCCTTATTCATTAATCCGTCCCCATGCTCTTCACTTTCCTCTGCGTTGTTTTCTGCTAGGGTCCCTGTGTGTGTTGTGGAGTGCAGGTGTGGTTGATTCCCCATCCTGTGGGTGTCTTGGGGCTCATTTGGGAGTGCCGTCCTCCCCAATGACCACCTGTTAACCCCAGCGTGTCCCCCCTCCTTTGCCGCCTTTTTCCTCCCAGCTTGACCAGGTGTAGAAGGCGGCGCATTGCTGGGCAGTGGTGGGTAGGGCACCACGCGGCTTGTTGTTGTTGTTGTTTCAGGGCGTATGGTTGATGTCGTTCTTCGTTCCTCGTCTGGTCGCTGGTGTATCCATCTTTGTCTCTGCAATGCTGGTCGCCTGGAGCAAATCATGGAATTAGCATTGTGGTTTCCCCCACAGTTGCAGCAGCGCGGCTCCACTCTTACCCCTGCACGGATTTTATCCCCACATAGTGTGGACAGGTGACCACCACCACAGAAACGGCATCGTGTATCAAGTTGGCAACTCCAGGTAGGGTGCCGCCACCTTGAACAATTTAGACACATCTTTTCTTCTTCTATGAAAGGTGCCACGTATCGATAACCGATACCAGTGACAAAAATCCTTTCAGGCGCCTCACCTTTTATCAGGGCAACTGCTTGGCTTCTCTCTTTCCCTCGCACCTTGTTTCTGTCCACCCACAGTATTTTGTCGTTGTCTAGGAGGAAGTCAGGATCTAGCCAAACAGGGTATTTAAATATAATTATTTTGGTCGTCTTCTCAGTATCGTTGGGTACTTCCATAATTGTTTCCTGGTAGCCTGTGGTGGTTAAATGCTTCACAGCTTCATTGGCGACAGTTATATATGGTCGGTACTTTCCGTCCTTAAGGAGTGGCTGAAAACTTCTGTGTTCCCTGCCAAGTTCCACAGTCCATAGCACTTTTTGTTGGTATGTAAGTATGGAGTCAATGGGTTAATGTAGTCGGGGGCGTCTCCCCTGGACTTGTCCGTCTACCCCTGGGTTCCTTCGCTCTTGTTCAATGTTGTCCATTTCGTCATGCTTATTCTTCTTTCTGTTCTCGTCCCTACCGTCATCTTCTTCGTCACTACTCCTGTCTTGGTTTCCTCGTTTCTCCACTATGTTTCTTGTGTGTCTTCTCCACCAACGTGTAACCCTCCTGCTCCATATCCTCGGTGCCGGTGTGGTTCTCGTCCACCATCTCACTCACAGTTTCTTCACTAGAATGGTGGTAATCCTCCTCTGTGTGGGTATTGCTGGCCATTACTATGAGGTTTATGGGTGGTGAGGGAACCGTGGGAAAAATCCCCACAAGTGCACTACCCCACAAAGTCACTGTGGTCGTAAACTAGATCAGAGCGGAGCGGCCACTGTTTACCCATCAAAGGTCAGAGGTCAACTGATATGGTGTGGAAGTCGTCAGCTTTAGGGGCTTGCTGCTACTGCCCCCCCCCCCCCTCATTTCAGTGAACCAGGATCCTAAGGTCACCACTATTATATCTCAATTGATGTGAACACTATTTGCGTTCAATTGATTTGTTATTGTTTAGACATTTTGAGGCTTAGTAATTGTTTCAATTATCAAATTAAGGAAGTAAATCGGTACATGCTTTCCAGCGATACGAGTTTGCATTATCTTTGTAAAATAAATGAAACTACTGATTTTCATCTTTATAGGATTTCTAAATCTTATAATTCATAATCATTAGTCCTCAGCTTAAACAAGCTATTTACAAGGAGAAAGTGAAGGAGTATGGTGGAAGAAATGCCTTTTGAAGCATTATAGATGCCAAGAATGTGGACGAACAGGCTGGTATCCTGTACATGCAGACAACCAATTGCCCCCGGTCATAGTAGTAATGTCCAAGACAAAGCATGACCCGAAAAATAAATGAAAAAGTATGTTGAATTCCGCTTTATGTATTTATAAATGAATTACAACCGTGTTATAGCTGGTAATTCTGCTGAATAGCGATGCCTATACCTCCAACTTCCATATAGCATGAAACACGCAGGTAGTCAATCGCTAGACCACCTTCAAACCAAAATAATATAGGCTACAAACCATACCAAGACTATAATAGCCTTATCACTGGATGGATGATGGATGTGTGACTGTTTGGACCCCGACTGTCACTCCCCATGGCCACACACGGACTGAATGTTGATGGCTGGATGATAATGATCCGTGTGTGTGTGTGTGGGGGGGGGGGGGGGGGGGGACGATAAATTATATAATTATATTTTCTATCCTCCGCCAACGAAGTTGCAGGACGTTTATGCTTTTTCCTCTTGTGTGTTTGTTGTTTGTCTAACTGTAAACAAGATATCTCATTACGTTATGAACCAATTTTCACGAAAGTTGGTGGGCATATAAGATATGCGCCAAGGTTTAAGATATTTAATTTAGGAGGTAATCAGTAGAGCGCTTACTTCCGCCAGCGTAGACTGCTTACAATATAGTGTACCGTGTTAAACACAAATAATAATAATGGTGGGCAGAGAGGATGTGCTCCAAGGAAGAATGGATTCCATTTAGAAAGCGATTGGTAGAGCAAGTACCTCCGCCAGCGTAGGCGAAGGTACGCGCTCTCCCTAGAGGCCCTCTAGTTTTTGCACAACTAGATTTGTCCACTTTACTTCAGACCAGATCCATAGTTTCTTTGCACCTTTGCTTGCTGTGAAGTGCAATCAGAACATTTGGTCAACCCTTCGTTTCATGTACAATAAATAATGTTCGTGTGAATAATCGCAGCACAATTAATGCTATTATCAACATTTCTTAACGTAGCAACCAATAATTACCCATTAATTCCTACCTTTTATGCTATAGCTGAAAACATTAATATTACAGGACACAGTCGCTCAGATAACTTATTCAGTATTAGTTCTACGCTGTAAACATGCAGCGAAACGCAAGTGAATAATTATTGTAGAAAGGTGTTTGAAAGATCACATCGGAACAATATCTAAATCAAGACTATCAATGCATTTCTTTTTAATATGCTCATTAAAACATTGCGTCTTTTCCCTATTATTCTTGATAACACTAGATGTTTCTATGCAGCTTATAAATTACTTCTAGCAATCACAAGGGTGAATTGGACCTCATTGTATCAATTTGTCCCCGAAGATCCTTCCTAATGTTTTAAAATCATGTAATAAGTGTCCGAATGTTCTTTTCGAGTGCATCTAACTATTGTGAGAGGGTTGAAATATGCCTATTACAATGGTGTCTATGTGTGTTATAATACATATGGTCATGTGTACCACTAGGACACTTCCCCCATTCACTCACTGCAACAGGAAACCATCTGAAAAAAGTTAATTAAAGATTTGGAATACTGCATTACTGTAACTAAGAAATAGTTCACGTTTAATAATAACTGCATGACCTTCTGTATCGACTCAAACAGATCCTAAAATAGACCTGCAAAGAAATTCCGAACGCAGCTTTCATCAAAGACCCTCATCAAAGACCTTCCGCCCCCGCCCGGGAGATAACTCGGTCTTATGGGGGTAGTTCTTGGTTTTTGGTCTATGTTTGTATTTATTAATTTATTTTTGAGTTCCTCGCTAGACATCCATCTAGCTTAGAAAAAGACCCCCTGACAAAATAAACTTGTAAATTTTTCGGTAGAAAAATTTCCCGACCCAAGGCCGGTTCCTTCTAAAATTAGAGGCTCGCTATCGCTCGCCAGGAAAAATTCGACAGCTAATGGGCACCAAAGGTCCTCATATTGATAAAAAAAAATAGGTAAAAGGTCTCAAAATCGCCATACAAACGGAACGAAAGTCTCAAAACCTCAACACATAATTATCTGCTAAACATGAGGGAGAAGGAGGTCCAGAAAAAGCGAATACTCCCCCCTTAAAAGATTTCTCTTCTCCGCGGGTGAAATATGAAGGTAAATCGTGGCCATAAAGTGAGCTTGGTGTACCGGGCGTGAAATAAGAGTGTGTGGGTGTGTGTGTGTGTGTGGGGGGGGGGGGGGGGGGGGTAATAGTACTACTAATAATAATAATGATTGTCGGTTTATTGTTCACTTGGATCCGTGAGGTTTAAAAATCTACAGAGTTTTTCTTAACCGAGGTACAGTACAATGTTTATTCTACCTTAGCTACGAGGTCACATATATGCAACCTCATCAAACATCATATCTATCATCAAACGTCATATCTATCATCTAACATCATATATATCATCTAACATCATATATATTATCAAACATCATATATATCATCAAACATCATATCTATCATCTAACATCATATATATCATCTAACATCATATATATCATCAAACATTATATCTATCATCTAACATCATACCACCGGGTTCAAATCCCGATATGTCAATGGGAAGATATTATTGGGATTGAATTTGTGCTGTACCTAGTATCAGTGCATTACCACAAAGCCCACCGAAATGCCAAAAAAATACCCTCATTGTTCCCTGATTAAATAACACTGTATGAATATTCCCATATTCAAAATATGTTACAGGGGGACAATGCCTAGTGAGTTCACTGCTCAATAGGTGGCGTTCTGAGAGTGAGGGTCTGAGTCTGGAGGGTGAGACGGTGAAGCACTTGAGCGAAGCAACCAGCCGCTTCAGAGATGGAGCTGCTTTGAGCCATGATGGATGCTTCACATGTCTCACTCCCCAGGCTGGAACAAGACCTCACGGGCTTCACCGTGTTGAGCGGTGGAATGTACAGGCTCTCAGCCTATGCCCGAGAGGGAGTAGTTGGAATATAGAAAAAAAAAAAAAAAAAAAAAATATATATATATATCATCTAACATCATATATATTATCAAACATTATATCTATCATCTAACATCATATCTATCATCTAACATCATATATATCATCTAACATCATATCTATCATCTAACATCATATATATTATCAAACATTATATCTATCATCAAACATCATATCTATCATCTAACATCATATCTATTATCTAACATCATATATATCATCAGTCTAACATCATATATATTATCAAACATTATATCTATCTTCAAACATCATATCTATCATCTAACATCATATCTATCATCTAACATCATATATATCATAAAACATCATATACTGTATATCATCTAACATCATATATATCATAAAACATCATATCTATCATCAAACATCATATCTATCATCAAACATCATATCTATCATCTAACATCATATATATCATCAAACATATCTATCATCAAACATCATATATATCATCAAACATCATATCTACCATCTAACATCATATCTATCATCAAAAAAAATATCTATCATCTAACATCATATCTATCATCTAACATCATATCTATCATCTAACATCATATCTATCATCAAACAACATATCTATCATCAAACATCATATCTACCATCTAACATCATTTATATCATCAAACATCATATCTATCATCAAACATCATATATATCATTTAACATTATATATATCATCTAACATCATATCTATCATCTAACATCATATCTATCATCAAACATCATGTTTATCATCTAACATCATATCTATCATCAAACATCATATCTATCGTCTAACATCATATCTATTATCTAACATCATATCTATTATCTAACATCATATCTATCATCAAACATCATATCTATCAAACATCATATATCTCATCTAACATCATATCTATCATCAAACATCATATCTATCATCAAACATCATATCTATCATCTAACATCATATCTATCATCAAACATATCTATCATCAAACAACATATCTATCATCAAACATCATATCTACCATCTAACATCATATCTATCATCTAACATCATATCTATCATCTAACATCATATCTATCATCTAACATCATATCTATCATCAAACAACATATCTATCATCTAACATCATAGCTATCATCTAACATCATAAATATCTACCATCTAACATCATATCTTTTTTTTTTTTTTTTTTTTTTTTCTATATTCCAACTTACTTCCTCTCGGGCATAGGCTGAGAGCCTTAACATTCACCGCTTTACAATGAACAGTGAAGCCCGTGAGGTCTTGTTCCAGTCTAGGGAGTGAGACATGTGAAGCACGTAGAGTACAACGAGCACCTGCCATCTTGCCTTCACATGAGGCACGGTGCTCACTCATGGCCCGAAACGACCCCATCTCTGAAGCCACCTCGTTCCCGTGCTTCACTGTCTCACCCCCTACACTCGGACTCTCACACTTACACACACACAACGCCACCTGTTGAGCAGATAACTCACCATCTACTCACCATCTAACTCATCTATCATCTAACATCATATCTATTATCTAACATCAAATCTATCATCAAACATCATATACATTATTGTGAGAACATGACATGGGCGATGTTTGCATGTATTCATTATTTAAAAAAACATCCATTAGATCCCCTTTCTAGATTAATTTGTACATTTTTCGGTAGAAAAAATTCCCGGCCGAAGGCCGGTTCTTCCAACATTACAGGCTCACTATCGTTCCCCAGAGAAAAAATCGACACCTAAATAGCACGAAAGGTCTAAATATTGACGACGAAATGGGGCGAAAAGTCTTAAAATCGACTAAATAATGGGGCAAACATCTTAACATCTGGAAACTAATGGGGCTAAACATGAGGGTGAAAGTGGTCCAGAAAACCGGCCCATTCCCCCCCCCCCCCCCCCCCCCGTAAACGAGGGCAGAATGAAAAGGACATTTCTTTATGCATTGACGTTTTTGTCTGCGGCATATTGCTGTTTTGCTATAATTTGTTAGAATATTGATACTTTATGTTAAATTGTCTTTGAAAGGTTGATATAATAAATATAAACGGCTTTTGGCAAGGAGCACTTTATTGACAACGTTTCGCAGATAGGTTCTCCAGGTCACTGAAGAAGCTATCTTCGAAACGTTGTCAATAAAGTGCTCCTCCTCATATGGTGTTATATATATGTTGATATTCAATGTTTATGTCCGGTTTGATACAAGGACAATATGTGTGATGAGCGTAGCTAAGTCAATAATTCGCATACTTACAGTTTATTTCCTAACTAATAGAACTATTTTTGTTGGTCCGTAGGTGAGGAAATATATTATAAATAATGTTGAATTGCTTACATCAATTCATCTTTCTCTTCTCTAAACACATAATATATAAATGCATAACTTAGTATGATAATAAATCAATTAAAAACTCACAAGTTCTTGAAACACATAAACAAGACATTTAAGGGGAGGTTTTTAGTTTGGTCCCTAGATATCCTTCAAGCTTAAGATTACACCCCCTTGAGCCCCTTTCAAGATAAATTTGTAAATTTTTCGGTAGAAAAATGTCCCGGCTAAAAGCCGGTTCCTCTTAAATTACAGGCTCGCTATCGCTCGCCAAGATCAAATTGACACCTAAATGGCACGAAAGGTCTTAAAATTGACAGAAATGGGTTGAAAGTTCTTAAAATCGTCAAAATAATGGGGCAAACGTCTTAAAATTAGAAAAACAATGGGGCTAAACATGAGGGAGAAAGGAGTCCAGAAAAAAATCCCTCAAGTGGATATCTCCCCTTAAGCATGTCCGTGCGACGCTATATTGATTTTCTTTTCGACAAAGCGCACAGCAAAGAAAACAATGAAGGAAAGAAATCTATAAGATATCCAAACGAAAGGCGATGAAAGTTAGCTGAGGGATCCATCTTGGTAGAACATGACACAGCCGGCCGAACCAGAGCCGTCTATAGGGAGTCCAGAGAAGGTTAGGATAATCTATTTTCATCAGTTGACTGCTCTATACCTCCTGCTGTGGCCCGTCGTGTAGCCTACAGTTAACCAAATAATTGGTGCATTGGGCCAATTATACAATCGTAGATAATCAAGTCAGTATATGTAACTGTTAAAGAAACTAACGTAATTGAATATAAGTCATCAGTATTAGGAGAACAAATTAATGCTCTCCACAGAATGAATTACCTGGATTCTTAAATCAATTACAGGTATCAATTACAGAGAGGTGTTCAGGCATTTATGGTTACGACTGCACGGTCATGGCCAGTTATACTTTCATAGTGTCCTTGGGGAAATTGACAAAGTTACCTAATATACTGGAAAACTGTATGATAACGTAATATTGGGCTTAAGGGGAGGCAGACCGTTTTTCTGGAACCTCTTCTCCCTAATGTTTAGCCCCACTAGTTTTGAGATTATAAGACGTTCGGCACATTAGTCTGGCAATTTTAACACCTTCCGCCCCATTTCGTTGTCAATTTTAAGACCTTTCGTGCCATTTAGGTGTCGAATATTTCCTGGCGAGCGATAGCGAGGCTACAATTTTAAGAGGAACCGGCTTGGCCGGGAAATTTTTCTACCGAAAAATGTACAAATTTATGTTGAAGAGGGGTCTAGGGGGTGTTTTCTAAGCTTGATGGAGATCTACGGATGAAATTTAAAAAAATATATGAATAAATGAATTAATAGACCAAACAAACGGTCAGTCTCCCCTTAATTAATTTGTGTATGTTTTCTGTCTCTACACAACATGGAGGTGCACACTACACAATAATACACAACCCTTAGATGGTGATGGGCTGGTCTATCAGAGTGAGAACTGAGCGATCTCTACCATACCCATAGCTTACTCTGACTGTTCTTTTTACTTATATATGTTCTAGATCTCGAGTGACTGCGTCTCTTCCGTGGATTGACCTCCCAATCTACCAAGATTGGAAGCCAAAGCGTCACATTTTTCCCTTGCCCCTCAACTTTCTCTTCATAATTGCTGAGGGGCACAGGGCCCTGGGTGGGGCTTTGGTTTCCCTGGCTTTCCGCGCCCTCCTCAGCTCCTCGCCATGGAGTGGCTTCGGTCACTCAGGCTTTATTGTGGTCGGCAGGGAGGGTTCTGTGGGGGCGCTCGGTTATGGCCTTGGCCGTGCTCGGGGTCTTGGGGCTGTTCGGCCAGGCAGCTTGGGGAACAACAACAACAACAACCCTTAGAAGATCTGATGACGCATTTATTAGACGACTTTATTCAGATTATTAGACAATTCTATTCCGATTAGTGAGGGCATAGGAATGTAAGAGGGTTAACTGAGATAGTCTTTACCCTTATAATTCTCATAGAGCCTTCTTAAACTGTATAAAATCGTCTAGAAATAATCAGAATAAACTGTCATATTGCGTCACAATCTTCAAAGGGCTAAGCTAGAGTTAAACGAACAATTTTACCCGGCGATGTTAATGATATTCGTTAGGGCTTAGCATATGGATTGGGGAATTTGAGTTGCTTATGTATATTAAATGTTATATTATTGACAATTTGCAAATATGATCTAAACAATGCTAAGTTCTTCATGATGGAAAAGATAATGGGTAGCTCTTTTATAGTATGTTTGTGTTTTTGTTTTTTGTTATTACTTCAATCCAAATTCGTGTGACTAGAACTAAACTACACAGCCTGAGTTGTCATACAACGTGGTGATAATTATGTTAATTGCTTGACACGTTTTAACTTGACCATGCTCAGATAAAGAAAGCTTTTATGCAGAATTTCGATAATTTCTGGCCATTACAACTTCGGCTATCAAAATACGACGCTCATAATGAGATAAAACGCTCAGAAGGAGAACTGGAAGGTGCAGCATGCAAGGTGGCGTCTCTGATAACATAGGTGTCAGTATTACCTATAGACGCCAGTGAGCCACGCCCCTTGCTCACACACCTGGTGAACTCTTGCCCTTACTTTCTTATGCCCACGTGCCCTCACAGCCCACCATCATTGTTTGTTTGTATTGGTAGAATTCCATTGTTTTTATTATTTATGACACAAATTTACATAATACTATATTGTTCTCAGTTCTGTCTAACTATCAATATTTGCACAGTCAAAAATCAAGGTAGCTTCACACAATTACTTTGAGGGAAGTTAAATATAGTTTGTTGAGATTTGTTTTTAAATACAACCCTCTTGCCGCTCTTCCTTCTCTAACTTGTTCAGGCATTCAACCTTTCAATGCACAATTAACTGGGACGCTACCTTATAGTAAGCTTGAAACTAAGAACGTTAATTGAGAGAAAACGCTGACTCGGGAAAATGGTTTAAAGAATGTTTCAAAATGTTACGTCTAAGTGTCAGGCAATCGTACTCGTACTTACTCGACTTATCCATGGAAAAGGTGGACACAACTAGGTATCATAAGATCAGCCACTGCTAGCCGGCGGCGCTTGTGGCACTTTGGCGCTGCCGACTGGGAGGCTCTCCGGCAGTACTTCTTTGATTACCCATGGAATTATTTCTGCTTCCGTGGCCGGGGACCCTCGGAGAGTGCTGAACGCATTACCGAGGTAATCCTATCGGGCATGGAAGCATACATTCCATTCTTTTTCTCTCAGACTAATGCTAAAAAATCTTGGTTTACTCACGCCTGTTCTACTGCTGTCCGCAATAAGGAGGAAGCATTCAAACAGTACCGTCGCCTTAAAACTCAAGACTCTCATTCTTCCTATGTTTCTGCCCGGAATCAAGCCAAATCTGTTCTTCGACTTGCCAAACACTCTTTCATCAATAATAAATGCACTGAACTATCCAACTCTAGCTCTTCCCAAGCTTTCTGGCATCTAGCCAAAAACCTCTCCAACAATTTCTCTTCCTCGTCTTTCCCTCCCCTTTCCTACTCTGATGGCACAACCATCACTTCTTCTTCTGACAAAGCTAAACTCTTCGCTCAAACTTTTGCTAGAAATTCCACCTTGGATGATTCCGGTGCTATTCCTCCCTCTCCACCCTCCTCTCTCTTACTTATGCCTAATATCCTAATCTCTTCTAAAGATGTACTTTCTACCCTCTCTGGGCTTAACACTAATAAGGCGTACGGTCCGGACGGTATTCCTCCTGTTGTTCTCAAAAACTGTGCTTCCGTGCTGACTCCCTGCCTAGGCAAACTCTTTCGTCTCTGTCTATCCTCTAACATCTTCCCTTCATGCTGGAAGTTTGCTCACATTCAACCTGTCCCAAAGAAGGGTGACCGCTCTCAACCCTCCAACTATCGTCCAATTGCTCTCATCTCTTGTCTTTCTAAAGTTTTTGAAACTATTCTTGCTTCCAAATTTCTTAAGCATTTCTCTTCTCATAATCTGCTCTCAGATCGCCAGTATGGCTTCCTTAAGGGTCGCTCTACTGGTGATCTTCTTTCATATTTTACTAACTCTTGGTCATCCCCCTTTAGGGACTTCGGTGAGACTTTTTCTATTGCACTAGACATATCGAAAGCTTTCGATACAGTCTGGCACAAATCTTTAATTTCTAAACTACCCTCCTTCGGTTTCTATCCCTCCATCTGTGCCTTTGTCTCTAATTTCCTTTCCGGCCGTTCCATAGCCGCAGTTGTGGATGGCCATTGTTCATTTCCTCACCCTATAAACTCTGGTGTTCCTCAGGGCTCTGTCCTATCTTCTATTCTCTTTCTAATTTTTATAAATGATCTCCTTAACTGTACCTTAATTCCCATCCATTCATACGCAGACGACTCAACCTTACACTACTCCATTAGTTTTTCAGAACGCCCCAGCCAGCAATCCCTTAAGGACAAACGTAATGTAGCCATAGAACTCTTAAATTCTGATCTAAATACTATTTCCAATTTGGGGCAGAGAAAACCTTGTTACCTTTAATGCTTCCAAAACCCAATTTCTCCATCTATCTACCGGTCAGGATCTCCCAGCGGACTATCCCTTATTCTTTAACAATACAAAAATCAACCCTTCATCTTCTCTCAATATTCTTGGTGTCTCTTTTTCTTCTGCTCTCATTTGGAAGGACCATATTGCCAGTCTTGCTAAGGCAGCCTCCCAGAAGCTAGGTGTGCTCAACCGCCTTAGGGGGTTCTTTTCCCCAACACAGCTTCTTGCTCTGTACAGGGGCATAGTGCATCCTTGTATTGAGTATTGTTCACATGTGTGGGGAGGTTCCTCTCACACCGCTCTCCTAGAAAAAGTTGAAAGGAAGGCCTTTCGTATCATTAACTCCCGTCCACTCACCAACTCTCTGCAATCTCTCTCTCTCCGCCGCAATGTTGCATCTCTCTCGCTATTCTATCGCTACTATAATTATCAGTGTTCCTCAGAGCTTTCCCAGTGCATACCACCTCCTTTACGTAGGGCACGTGGTACCCGTCTTGCAACTCAATCCCACCCCTACTCTGTGCAACTCTCTAACCCAAGAGTGAAACGTTACTCTCAAACTTTCTTCTACTCAACAGCTGAGCTCTGGAACTCTCTCCCAGAATCAGTCTTTCCCTCTTCCTATGATTTAAATTGCTTCAAACTCCGTGTGTCCAGGCATTTTGGCTCGATCGTCCCTTGATTTTGGCCCTGTCACTCTTTCAACTATGGGGGAGGCACTCACTATAGGCAATTCTGCCTTTTGCCTCCCTCAATCACATAGAAAAAAAACAAAAAAACAAAAACACATTAAGACAGTTGGTGTAACATCTTCCAAAGGTGGAGCTATAGGGGTGCTTTGAAGAAAAAAAATCGGTAGTTCTAGTATAACGCAATTATGAAGAAAACATAATATAAAAAACGCACACACCTACAGTAGTCTAGCAGCAGTATACATGCCGATACCAAAGCAAGATAGGTCCAACTTGGATTCAGAATTAAGAGGCTCGTCGAACAATGCCCGGGAATCATTCTTGGGTCTCCGCTCGCACCTACTTTGAGGGAGCCCACCTCGCTGTTTTCTCTTTCTCTCCCTCTCTCTTTGGCTTGTATCCAATCGGCCCCATTCAGCCTACTGTTTTAAGACGTTTACCCCCATCCAGGTGTCAATATTTTCCTGGCGAGCGGTAGCGAGCCAGCATATATATATTTTTGTTTTGACAGCAAGCTAAATTTGTACATTTTTCGATAGAAAAATGTCTCCGGCGAAGTCTGATTTCTCCATACAATGCTGGCTCGCTCTCGCTAGCCAGGAAAAAATCGACACCTGGATGGGGATAAACGTCTTAAACATTTGGCTGAAGGGGGCCGAATGGATACAAACCATAGAACGAGAGACAAGGAGAGAAAGATAAAAAAAAAGCAAGACGGTGACCCCCCTTAATCAACTGAACATACCCTCACCTTACCACGCCTCTTGTTAACACACCTCTCGATTCCTTGCTAAGAACAGAATACAAAATATCGCCCATACCCTCAATGAGAATTCGTGTAACATTAAGGTTGCAACCCTTTATCCTAATAGCAAACGCAAGACTATCATGTTTGTATGATTAACCCCTTCCGTACCTGCGACGTCCTTTTTAACTATATTCTGGCTACTATTAGAAGATTGTATTAAGTTTACAAAGGGCCTCCAGCAATTAAAGGGCTTGTAACTATCTCACTTGACCCTTTTTACTACCATACATCCTTATTAAATTGCATAATATCGTCTAAAGATAACTAGAATAAAATGAAAAACACGTCGCCGGTACATAAGGGGTTAAAAGGTCGCATTATTATCTGGGGCAACCATAAAGGGACTATTCTATCACGTGGGTGCCAGTGCGTTATTATCTGGGGCAACCATAAAGGGACTATTCTATCACGTGGGCGCCAGTGCGTTATTATCTGGGGCAACCATAAAGGGACTATTCTATCACGTGGGCGCCAGTGCGTTATTATCTGGGGCAACCATAAAGGGACTATTCTATCACGTGGGCGCCAGTGCGTTATTATCTGGGGCAACCATAAAGGGACTATTCTATCACGTGGGCGCCAGTGCGTTATTATCTGGGGCAACCATAAAGGGACTATTCTATCACGTGGGCACCAGTGCGTTATTATCTGGGGCAACCATAAAGGGACTATTCTATCACGTGGGCGCCAGTGCGTTATTATCTGGGGCAACCATAAAGGGACTATTCTATCACGTGGGCGCCAGTGCGTTATTATCTGGGGCAACCATAAAGGGACTATTCTATCACGTGGGCGCCAGTGCGTTATTATCTGGGGCAACCATAAAGGGACTATTCTATCACGTGGGCGCCAGTGCGTTATTTCATTAGGGAGATTGTTTGACCTTCAATAAGAGGTTTGTTATGTATATTCTATAACTACAGAAGGGACTGGGGTTCTCGAAAAGGGGCTCCAGTCCTGAAAATGTACTTGACTTACAGTGTGCTGGCTTAATAATCCAGAAGGGTTGACAGCCTCTGAAGTACAATTTTAACTAACTAAGTTATAACTACAAACTTGCGGGGTAATATGACTGACAGCATTACAACAAATCACTCACTACTATAGTTCTCTTTTAACTCCAAATATCATAATAACTATATATGTATAATCTCTCTCTCTCTCTCTCTCTCTCTCTCTCTCTCTCTCTCTCTCTCTCTCTTTCTCTCTCTCTCTCTCTCTCTCCATCACCTTACGTTAACCATCGTACCCTAGTTTTTCTGCACCTCTTCTGACCTTCAGCAGCATCCCTCCTTTACCTCGCTCACCTGCCACCCATCAGTCTGGTCCTCTGCACAATACAGTACTGTGTTCTCAATACAACCTTATATATATATATATATATATATATATATTATTTGTATGTGTATGAAGCTTAAATATACCCCCCCCCCCTCCCCCTAGACCCTCTTTCAAGATAAATGTGTACATTTTTTCGGTAGAAAAATGTCCCGGCCGAAGTCCGGTTCCTTCTTAAATTAGAGGCTCGCTATCGCTGGCCAGGAAAATAATCGACACCTAAAGGGCACGAAAGGTCTAAATATTGAAAAAAAAAAAAAAAAAAAAAAAGAGGTGAAATGTCTCAAAATCGCCAAACTAACGGAACGAACGTTTTAAAACCTCAAAGCTAATATGCTAAACACGAGGGAGAAGGGGGTCCAGACAAAGTGAGTACTACCCCCTTAATTAGAAGAATGTGTAAGTTAACTGAGGGTGATAATATAAGTAATTCATGCCCTCGAGTGACGCCACGTGAAACAACATTTCAGAGCTTCCATTGCACTGTAATCGGCAAATATTAATAGAGAAAAACAAGACATTCGGATTTCGAATTCATCTAAAACTTGTATAACTGTCTTCGTGGCGCAATGCATAAGTGTGTTAATTTTCGGTGTGAGCGTCCTGGGTTCGAGTCCCCGGACTGCCACATGTGTTTGTTAATTTCATTAATCGAGCTTAGGAGTAAAGTTGGTTGGTGGAGAGAACACAATAATATAATAATGCCCAGAACAGGAATGCCGATATATATAGTGGATTAATAAAATAGATATATATAGTGGATTAATAAAATAGATATATATAGTGGATTAATAAAATAGTTTGCGTGGCTCTTCTTGCCGGCGGGATTCGTATCTAAACCCGACCCCACTGACCAGCCCCCCCCCCCCCCCCCCCCCCCACCCCCTCAGGGACGAACAGCTGCCCCCAACGTCTGGCATTAAGGGGAGATGGGCCGGTTTTCTGGACCACTTTCTTCCTCCTGTCTAGCCCCATTACTTTTCAAATTTTAAGATGTTTTCCCCATTAGTTTGTCGATTTTAAGACCTTTCGCCCTATTTCTTTGTCAATATTAAGACCTTTCGTGCTATTTAGGTGTCGATATTTTCCGGCGAGCGATAGCGAGCCTGTAATTTTCAGATGAACCGGCCATCGGCCGGGAAATATTTCTACCGAAAAATGTACAAATTTATCTTCTTTTTTAAGGTTGATGGAGCTCTAGCGAGGTTACTAAAAATATATATGAATAACTGAATAAAGAGACCAAAAATACAGCCACTATCCCCTTAATAATGATATGGGTTCCAATGAAGGGGGTCTGGATATATAGGTTGCAATGAAGGGGGTCTGGATATATTGGTTCCAATGAAGGGGGTCTGGATATATTGGTTCCAATGAAGGGGGTCTGGATATATGGGTTCCAATGAAGGGGGTCTGGATATATTGGTTCCAATGAAGGGGGTCTGGATATATGGGTTCCAATGAAGGGGGTCTGGATATATGGGTTCCAATGAAGGGGGTCTGGATATATTGGTTCCAATGAAGGGGGTCTGGATATATAGGTTCCAATGAAGGGGGTCTGGATATATGGGTTCCAATGAAGGGGGTCTGGATATATTGGTTCCAATGAAGGGGGTCTGGATATATTGGTTCCAATGAAGGGGGTCTGGATATATAGGTTCCAATGAAGGGGGTCTGGATATATGGGTTCCAATGAAGCGGGTCTGGATATATGGGTTCCAATGAAGCGGGTCTGGATATATGGGTTCCAATGAAGGGGGTCTGGATATATGGGTTCCAATGAAGGGGGTCTGCATATATAGGTTCCAATGAAGGGGGTCTGGATATATGGGTTCCAATGAAGGGGGTCTGGATATATGGGTTCCAATGAAGGGGGTCTGGATATATTGATGGGTTCTACCAGGGGCAAGGTGCTGGGTGGGGTGATGCTGAGGGTCGACCTATTGCTTCTTAAGGGGGGTGACCTGCTTTTTGTTATTTCTGTCCTTTTCTCTCTTTCTCTGGCTTGTATCCATTCGGCCCCATTCAGCCAACTATTTTAAGACGTTTATCCCCATCTAGGTGTCGATTTCTTCCTGGCGAGCGATAGCGAGCCAGCATTATATGAAGAAATCCGGCTTCGCCGGAGAAATTTTTCTATCAAGAAATGTACAAATTTAGCCTGCTGTCAAACAAAAATAAAAAATATGCTGGCTCGCTACCGCTCACCAGTAACAAATTGACACCTGGATGGGGATAAACGTCTTAAAACAGTAGGCTGAATGGGGCCAAATGGATACAAGCCAGAGAAAGATTGTAAAGGACAGAACAAAAACAGGTGACCCCCTTAAGGGGAGGCAGACCGTTTTTCTGGACCCCTTTCTCCCTCGTGTTTAGTTCCATATTTTTTTAGATTATTAGACGTTCGGCCCATTTGTTTGGCGATTTTAAGACCTATCGTCCCATTTCGTTATAAATGTTAAGACCTATCGTGCCATTTAAGTGTCGATTTTTTCCTGGCGAATGATAGCGAGCCTGTGATTGTAAGAGGAACCGGCCTTCGGTCGGGACATTTTTCTACCGAAAAATGTACACATTTATCACAGTCTAGGGGATGTTTTTCTAAGTTTGAGGGGTGTCTAGCGAGGAAACTAAGAATTTATGAATTAATTAATTTATAGGCCAAAAAAGCAGTCAGTGTCCCCTTAACCCTTTGCAGATTATGACGCTTTTTGACAGTTTATTCTGGCTATCATTAGACAAATGTATTTAGTTTATGAAGGGTCTGACACCTTTATCATGACAAGTATTGAACTGTCGATTATCTTCTTGTTCGTATCATTATTATTCATATCTAGTCTTGCCGCTTGTATTAATATTTGTTTATTGTAAGCAGTTGATCAATCTCGGTTTATGAAGGGTCTCTAGTGAAACTCAACTTCCTCCTCAGTGGCCAGGTAAGAAATAGAGCTTCATTACTGATTGGTTCCGGTGAGTTCTGAGTTATCATAGTTTTTGTGCCATCCCGTAGTGGCAAGAGATTCAATTTGACTCCTAAACTATTTATTATATTTGGAGTACTCGTCTCCTACTTCTCTTCTGGGTTATTGGGTCAAAATTCTTAATCATATACTTTGTAGAAACGTTGAATTACTTTTAAATGAAATTTCATATAAGTACGAATGAAATCGGTAAATTAAAATATTTAATTTCTCTTATATATATTGAGTAAACGTTTAATTATTTTCATATTGAAGATAATGCAACTATTTATATATGTATACCCCTGTTAAAGGAAACATAGTTTGTCTTATGTTTTGCTAAGATATAATTCACGTCACGATCTGTCATATGTTTACGTCGTAGGCTATAATTTGTAATTATCTTAGAATATCTTAATAGATGGTTTTAGCAGAGCCGTTATGAAAGTCCGAGTTCAAAACCTTGTGTATCCATTGCATATAGCATTTGAATTTCATTAGTTTTGAGCTTCGTTTGTGTACTATTCCATAAGCTCAGACTGGCCGGAAACTCACATGATTATGTTGACACACCAGTAATACATGGGTATCTCCAATATTTATACATTAATTTGTAATCAATGAACAGTACACTATATCTATCCGAATTTGCATGAGTGATGGTTTTCCCAATTTCTTTTGTAGGCCTGTTTTCTAAACAATGGTTCAGTTTTTAGGTGTTTAACAGAAAGTAAACATTACTTTAAACGAAGTAATATGTGGCTGATGCTCTTATTTTTATATACGTTATCTTGCTAAGCGTTGAGGCATGTCAGGTTATTCCTCCCACTTGTGAGTGTCTACTTTATCTCACCAGGTCACGATGTCTGGCCTACGTATAATGAATGGAATATTTTGCCGTAGCGTATACTGCAGTGAGTGGTTGTACATGATGCTGTTGGAGGAATTAAAGGGATTCCGGCAAATGCTGTTTGTTACCCTACTGTAACAGACACAACATTTCAGATATAGTTCAAACAATGATAAACACGCAAAAGAGGAGCAATGCAAACCAATTCCTGATTAGATTTGTGTTCTTATAATTAAAGGTGAAAAACAATAGTTCTCTCAACATTCTATTTAATGAATAACTAAATACATATACAGTATATATATATATATATATATATATATATATATATATGTATATATATATATATATATATATATATATATATATGTATATATATATATATATATATATATATATATATATATATATATATATATATATATACTATGAACCCTCGGTGAAAGTACCCAAGGATTATTCGATACAGCAGCCGTTTGGATTTATTTGAGAGCCTACTGTAGCAAGCTTATAACAGAGAGCATCGTGATTGAACCTTCACTTTCACATTCCTAGGGATTGGCGTAACTTCTATATATACCGGTACAGTATATATATATTGTTTTCCTCTGGATAAAAATCCTAAGTTGTTTCAATTATTCATAGATCATATTTGTTTGCTTCACCTCACAGCGGTCTTAAGATGATGTGTGTGAGTTCTCCCCAACAAGCTAGCTAGATGGAGTTGATGCTAAGTATTTCTGAACCAAATAACACCAATAATCGACTATATAAACAAATGTTTTGCTGCATTATATATACATGAGCTACCAGTATGTTTTCATATTAGTTACCTTCCCTGGAATGCAGGAGGGGCGATGACATAGTGAATTTCTAAAAGTTGTTTATCGGCAGTTATTGTAACAGAAAATCGGGTCATAAAGAATGGTGACGATATTAACATGATTATTTTGAGCTAATAAAGGAGCCTATCCACAGCGCCGCATAATGAAGCTGTTTACTAAGGAAATATCTCCGAAACATTGTAACTGGAGATAAAGAATGCCTCGTGTGTTTGGTTCCTGGAATCTTCAGGGGAGACTGACCGTTTGTTTGGTCTATTAATTAATGTATTCATATATTTTGTTAGTTTCCTCCCTAGACCTCCATCAAGCTTAGAAAAACACTCCCTAGACCCCCCTTCAAGATAAATTTGTACATTTTTCGGTAGAAAATTTTCCCGGCCGAAGGCGGGTACCTCTTAAAATTGCAGGCTTGCTATCGCTCGCCAGGAAATAATTGACACCTAAATGGCACGAAAGGCCTTAAAATTTACAACGAAATTGGGCGAAAGGTGTTATAATCGCCAAACTAATGGGCCGAACGTCTTATAATCTCAAAACTAGTGGGGCTAAACATTAGGGAGAAGGGGGGCCAGAAAAACGGTCTGCCTCTCCTTAATTAACCTGTACCACAACACGTCGAGTTGACGTTATGCCTAGTCGCTTTAGTATTTATTTTAGTTATTTACATATTTATCTTGAAGAAATGTAAGCAGCCTATAATTGTCAGTTCTACTCAAGTTTGTATTCAGTTTACTTGGAGAGAGTGAGTTAATGTATATGTGTGTGTGTGTGTGTGTGTGTGTGTGTGTGTGTGTAATAATGATAATAATAATAATCATAATCATAATAATAATAATAATAATAATAATATAATACTAATAAAATAATAATAATAATAAACAGTTGTTTGATAGTTGCAGCCGTTGGCTGATAATGTACAAAGGAACAGTTTGTTGCTTAACTCTAACTTATATTAACTTACAATATGGACCAAAGCAAGAGATTGCAAAAGAGCTACTGATATTGAATTTTGATCAGTTAGATATTATGTACTTCGTTTGCCGATGATTTTCAAGTCGAGGTGATAGTGATGCATTCTAAAAGTGTCCTCTGAAAGCTTGTGAGTTGATTTACTTGTTAATCTAGGATAGAGATGACATATCTCGTATGATTTTGATTACTGTTGGTCTAGGGTGGTTTTTCTAGTCGGTTCACCGTATTTTAGAAAGTTGGTGTTTACACGAGCGCGTTTTCTGGCAGAATTCGGGAGCAAGTATATTTATTCAATTATATAATATACAATGTATTAATTATTTTATATTGTTTTTTTATTGTTTACTCATTTATGTATGTGTTTGTGTGTGTGTGCGTGTGCGTGTGCGTGTGTGTGTTTGTGTGTGTGTGTGTGTGTGTGTGTGTATGTGTGTATGTATGTATGTGTGTGTGTGTGTGTGTGTGATGCACCCAAGATGACCCCCTCTAACCTTCAGAGACCTTCAGCTAACACATCAATTCGCATTTGTTACGTACACCAAAATCCTCAACCATTATATTGCCTTCAAAAGTTACTCCAGGATGATATAGTTTATGCATTCTAAATAAAGCAGTATACAATATTGGGTAAGACCGATATTTGTCAACCTAATCTGACTTGTCTTAACCTAGCGTACATGTTATCTAATATACGGTAGCCTATTCCATATGTTGATAATTATATAGTAACTAATAATTATCTAAGCGTTTAACATCGGGGCTGTAAAATAGGTCTGTAGATGAGAAGCCGTGTCTATATATAAATCATATATCTGAGCTATTATGTTATCTTGGGAGTCGTTCAGATGAGAAGCAACGTTGCCATACTTACAAACTGCACTAATGCCCGGTTGTAAACGAGTAAATGTGTCCCTGGAAGGCCGGAACGCATTCTCTGTCACGCCTGGGTTATCGGGGGTCACGGGAAGGGGTGCTGGGTAAGGTCAGAGGTCACAGGGCAAGGAGGGTGTACGAGGGGTGCTCAACGTGGCTGTAATGATGGCCACGTATGCCAGATGGCAAGTAATAGGAACTGGGTGCCTAATATTCCCACCTGCTAATGACAAAGACAAATATGAACTTAACTGCCTGCCAAATATTCTCACCTGCGTGTGAAGAAAAAATAGTTGATACTCAAACTCACGCTTTTTGTTTGTAGTAAACAATCTCTGTCTAATTACAGGTGATCTTTCTAGAGCCCCCTTGATTCGCCCCATTAATTTAGCAGTTCTTAGCAGTTTTCTTAATTAGTTTGGTGACTTTGATACGTTTCGCTTCTTCAGGTGTATACTTTGCTGGTCGAGCGAGAGCCAGCCTGAAATGTTGAGGAAACCGGACATTGTTCCATCGAAAATATAAATATTTATCTTAAATGAATGTCTTGGGGAGCATTTTCTATCCAACACTGCAACAGCAGTGTTGGATACTGCAGCACCATAAATGTTGCCTGGAAAGAAATTGCCAAAAGAGCTCTTGTGTGACACCGCTGGAACCACTACACACACTACCAGCCTCTTAAGTGTGACAGATGTTTGCTGGGGGAACACCAAAAATCCCAATGTAAATACAAATACTCGTATACCACATGGTCAGCCTAATGAAGCGAGTTGGGCACAAGATAGGGATAGACTGACAACTTAAACATATACATTTAAATTCTGTGGTATCAATTGCAACTTGCACTCTAAAGATGGATAATTGATTTCAACTTTGTGGTATATGTTTTATCTAATGATAATATCAGGATAATTCTCTCCCAAGATGTTTTATGTTTAGCTTTAAAAGAACCACTCTGGATTAAATACAGACTTACATATTTCGATTATTAAGTTGAAGGTTTTTATTGTACCATTTTTCATCCAATGAGGACGCTTTTTATCATATTTGTTTATATATCTCTAACTACCGAGTAATTGTCTCTTTAGTTTTTAGAGAAGTATTTTAAATAAATTACCTCTATAAAGCTGAGGGCGATACCGACCATATAGGCAGTAGAATTTACAGTGCAACAACAACGTTACTTTGCTGGACCAATAACCAAGTCATGATCCACAAACTCTCTCAACAAGTAAAAAGTGGTGGTGGAGCAAATAGTTGAAGACTTGTTGAGGTGTGGACAGAAGACCCCGCTCACTGCCGGCCCACATAGTCGTATAAGCAAGATGTTCAACTGGTCCAGTGCTAATTACATTTATGCTATTGTAGAGTCATCAAGTAGAGTCATGGCAAACAAAATATACCTACCCACTAATTTGTTCATTTCCCATTCATATATTTGTAAATATATTATCGACCATAAATATTATAACAAAATAAAATAAAACCTACTGTGCTAGCTACACATCTGGCCGACTGTACGGCTGTGAACATTCCAATCAGTATCGAACATACACGAAACAATGTTAGGCTATATTCTAAATACTTACAGATCTAGACATTAATGGCTTAAGTATTCAAGTGGGTGTGGCGTATTTATGCTCACGACTGTACACTATCTTTTGAACAGCCAGATTCCAAAGCTCGCCGACAAACAGGATGAAAAATCTACTTAATTTAAAAGAAAAACATTAATATGACAATCGTGCAAGCGAAAATTGCGAACACGGTTGAAGTGTGATGTGCAACAAATCAGGCCACGATTTATGCCATACACAAAGGGGAGATTTCCACTTGAGGGAATATTTGTTTGACCCCTTTCTCCCTCATGATTAGCCCGATTGCTTTTGAGATTTTAAGACGTTCGCCCCGTTAGTTTGGCGATTTTAAGAACTTTCACTCCATTTTAAGACCTTTCGTGCCATTCAGGTGTCGATTTTTTTCCTGGCGAGCGATAGCGAGCCTGTAATTTAAGAGGAACCGGCCTTCGGCCGGGACATTTTTCTACCGAAAAATGTACAAATATATCCTGAAAGTGGGTCAAGGGGATGTACTTTTAAGCTTGATGGATGTCTCGGTAACACACTAATAACCTCCCCTTAAACAGTCACGAGTTATTGTTTGTAGTCACGGTTATAAATTCTTTAGGAATAGCTACTGTATGCAGTCAAGTTAAAGCTGAGATGGTTAGGCTAACTTGCGGTTGGGAGCGAGGGTCATCTCCGCATCGTCGTTGCCCTTCGATCAACTCGGGTAATATAATCCAGTTGGTACACCCTAAGACATACATTTTGGTCCATTGAGTATCCTCGAATAGCAAAATGAACCTCCGAAATCTAAATATTAGGTAAAAAAATAAGTAAAATTGTATATAGTTCGGGATAGTTTCGAAAATTCAAGGCCACGATTAAGGGGAGGTTTTTAGTGTGTTTCCTAGACCTCCATCAAGCTTGAAATTACACCCCCTTGACCCCCTTTCAAGATAAATTTGTACATTTTTCGGTAGAAAAATGTCCCGGCCGAAGGCCGGTTCCTCTTAAATTACAGGCTCGCTATCGCTCGCCAGGAAAAAGTCGACACCTAAATGGGACGAAAGGTCTTAAAGGTGACATAAATGGGGTGAAACTCCTTAAAATCGCCAAACTAATGGGGCGAACGTCTTAAAACTTCAAAAGCAATGGGGCTAAACATGAGGGAGAAAGGGGTCCAGAAAAAATCCCTCAAGTCGATATCTCCCCTGTATAATGTCTAAAGAGTGTACACAGAGGATTTTGCTTATCAAATAGGTTACCATAGTTTACTTTCCTGGATGTGACGTCACAAATTTGCAATAAAGCCATGATTTGTTTGTTTTTATGTTGCAAAGGGAATAGAGACACATTGCTTTAGAATACTTGCCCAAATATTTCGGTTGTCCCGGGAACCCAAACCGCGATCACTTTGGTTGCGAGCCGAATTTGCCAATACGTCAGATAATTCTCAGTAAGTATGATCTATTATTTGTTTTTTGTTAGTTAAACAATTATTAACGGATATTATTATGAATGAAATCCTATATAATGACTTTTCTGATAATATAACGATCTAAATTATTCCATGGGTGTAATAAGATTGTTAATGAGCTTACGCCTGTGCGATCATGGGCAAATTATTGCACAGATAGGCTAATATGTGTTGCAGAGACAGGCTGTGTATGAACAACATCTGGCGCTACCAATTATTGTTGTATTATGGTAATTTAATATTTATGCTCGCATTCGACAGCATTAAAGTATATTTATAAGCTTATTAATTTATTTCCATCAAACCTGTGTTTTGAACTTTAAATAGTTTTAAGGATTGCATATTTCCGATAATTTAGTATAATTTGGCAAGCGTTCGACTCTCGGTCACCTTTGACCTCATTGACCAAAGGATAGGATCGGAGAGGAGGGTAAAAGTATTGGGCTATTCCACAAGTTGTTTTGGAGGAGATTCTCGCTCTTCGGCAGCAGAAGTACTGTAAGAACTGAATGGAGACAAGGAGACCGGAAAAGGTTATAATAACAACAGCTAAAGAGATAGGCGACGCGAACAAAGGAAGAAAAGCGGAACTAGCCATTTTTATGTTAATTGAATTAGCATATAAGTTTACAATGGCAGTATTCAATACAAGTAAATGACTGGTAAAGGTGGAAGCCAAACTCCCAGACTCTAGATAAATAGCTAGGGACAGAGAGAGGACGACACTCTATCAGAACCGATGACACTGAAGACAAACAGACAGGTCACATAAGGTCACTGGGCTTGTGTGAGGCTACTCAACCTTCCTTATTTACCTTGTCTCTACCCCCTCCATCGTATTGCCTAATCTACTCAAGTTTTTACCCCTTTACTGCTCCTTTCACACATCGATTTGTCATATATATTTGTTTGGTTTTAGCTTACTCGACATTCTTACGATTGACTATATGAACCGTTAGGAAACAACTGAAATCTGACATGAATTAGTGTAATTATTTAATATGAATGTTGAATTTTTGAATCCAGGTGTACCTTGATCCCCTTACCTCTGACCCCAGCGGTCCACCACTCGGCCCTCTCTTTCTCTGCTTCACCATTAATATAAACAAACATCTTATAACTTTTTCCTCTTCCACCGGTCCCTCAGCACCCCCTCTCTTCACCGATGACTGACGGTGAAGGAGGTGAGGATCACCCTTGAGATGTGTGGACATATGTGTGGGAGTCATTCAACCCTCAGTCCACCATCTGCTGCACCGAAGTCCACCCCTCCCGAGGCATGCTTGGCCCAACACATTACATTTTATAAAATAATCAACCTCACGTAGATGTCCACCTCAGCAATTGGTTTAATACGGGCAGAATTGGTGGATCACGATTTCCCCTGCAAAATGACCATAAGTCGATGTACATTTTTTTGATCATTATCCCAATTATATGTAATTTCATTATGTTCACATCTAATTGCTTTTACTGAAAATAATTTCAACAAATTGAGTCGGTTGAACAAACACAAACTGCATAGAAGCTCTAGTCAATGAATTGATGATTGTTGAACATCGAATTCCTCTCGGCTTTCAACTGTTTTCCCATGTTATATATTTTCTTCGGCTATATGTATCGTCTGTAAAAAAAAATCTTAATTTTATCTCACTTCTCAAATGTCCACGTTTGTCCACGACCTTCTTTATTAGTTAATGTGATCTCCATCTTTCTAGTATATATATATTTGTTGTCGTTACTTTGCTTTAATGTAATTTACTATGTTTTCTTTTTTGTATGTATGTATTGTATGTATGTATATATGTATGTACTCAGGCACATATCCCATTGCTGGGGGTGGCCGACTCGAGACAGAGCCCGAACAGAAACCTTTTACAGTTTCAATTCTTAGGGTCTGGAACCACTTTCGCGTTCCCTCGCCCACTACTCTGTCTCGTTGAGTAGGAGACTTTTACAAGGGGAGGAGGATTCTTAGTCCCCCTGCCCCCAGAAGGAAAAGTAGGACAGTTTCTAATTCCTATTTGTTATAGATCTTCACCTTTTTAGTATCGGTGTCTATGTGTTCGTCGTATCTTTGCTGTAATTTAATTTACTATAGGATTCTCTCCATTTATTTTTCTAATGGGAGTCTACAGAAAGCTGATTGGCCCACACAAGGCAGATCCCGCTCACACCTAACCCCAATGATTAGGCCTAGCTCACTAACACCATGAGGACCGATCTCACCAAAACAGTCAGAGGTCAACATTAGAAAACAGGGGTATGCAGAGCGCCGATTGACCCACACCCGGCAGATCCCCCTCACACCCAACCCACCTCGTCCATAATATAGCTTATCTAATTGTATCCTAAAGCTCTCTATCGTTCCCACTATAGCACTTGGTAGCCTATTCCACCTTTCTACAACTCTGTTATCAAACCAATATTTGTCTAGGCCTATATCTATTCTGAAAATAAATTTATGTAATATGAATCCATTTGTTCGAGTTATTTCGCTATCACTGGACTTAAGTACATTTTTCATGTCTCCATTATTTTTCCCACTAACCCACTTGAACATCTCTATCATATCCCCTCTAACTCTGCGTCTCTCTAACGAATGTAAGCCTAATTTCTACAACCTTTCTTCATATGGAAGATTTATAATATTATGAATCTTTTTTGTCTCTCACATTTCTCTCTTTCTCTTCCAATAAATTTAACTGTTCATTGTTTATTTTTCAGTTTTCTCCTCTTATACCATTTTCCTTTGAATAGTCCTCTGTTCTCTCTTTCTTTTCCCTGGCACCTTCACTTTCTTCGTCTTAACTTATATAATTCTTTTCATTCCTCTGTTAATCCATTTTGTTACAGTCTCTCCTGTCCATACACTTCCATTTTCTAATCGACTTTACAATCCCTTTTCATTTCTGTCTGCCCATTTTCTTTCTTACCTGACATTATATGTTCCTCTTATTGTGCTATTTCCGCATTATTATCGGACTTCCCGTTTTCATTACGTTCTTTCGTGCCTCCATTTTTTCTCTTTGATTTTCATTCAGTTCACGTACCTTTTTTTTTTCCATTTATTTCCCATATTCAACTATTTGTTATATTTTCTCCCTTTCTTTCTTTATATAATGTGTACAATCCCTGTTTTTGCTGCTTTCGTTTCCACTTAATTCCTCGCCCCTGTCTTCCTTCTTCACATGTAAACCCATTTCCTTTCTCTTTCCCTTTCCTATACCTCCCCTATCCGACAATTCTCCCTATAAAATGCTTCGAATGTTCCTCCCTATAACTACAGCGTCCCATGTTCTCTCCTATCTCATCCCAAATCTCCCTATAACTGCTTCCCTTTTCCCTACTTATAACTACAGCTTCCCCGTTTCTCTCCCATCTCACCCCAATTCTCACTCTAAATGATCCCCTAACCTCTGTAACTCAAAATGGGCCAGAGCAAATGCGCTGTATATTTCAACACCTATTCCCAGGCTGACCATTCCTATTTGGTAGACATATTAGCTCCATTACTCTAGTCGTTTGTGAATTATAGAGGTTAATGGTCAAGTTTTTCAGCCTACCTATACTGTACTGAACGGACACTTGTAATTCCATTCATTTCTCTTCCACTTTCCAACTCCTCCTTCACCTTTTCCATTATGTGTCTCGTATTTTGGTTTGTGTTCTATCTATTTGTTCCCCCACCTCAATTAATTTTCGTTATGTTTTCCGCTTCCATGCAGTCTCCTTACTTTATCTTCAATTTTCTCTCACACTTCCCTCAGCCTTTCACATTATTTCCCCGAGCTCCGTGTCTTACTTACACTTGCCTCCCCATCTCCCTCTCTCCATAGTCTACGTACTCTCTCACTTCCTTCCTTATTATCCCTGTTCATCCCTTCTCTCTGTTTCTTGCTTTGTCCTTCCCATCTCCCTCTCTCCATTCTATTAATTATCTCAGCTTCGTCATTCCTCTCTACCTCTTCCCCACCTCCTTCTTCGGACTCTTGCATCACGATAAATTGAGAAGCGTGGCAGCCAATGGGGGCGGGAGCTTCTTATAATTCCTGGCCAGATTGTATTGCCACGATTGTATCTGAGAAGGGAGAGGATGCGTTGGGATGAGAGAGAGAGAGAGAGAGAGAGAGAGAGAGAGAGAGAGAGAGAGAGAGAGAGAGAGAGAGAGAGAGAGAGAGAGAGAGAGAGAGAGAGGAGAGAGAGAGAACAGACAGAGAGGAGAGAGAGAGAGAACAGACAGAGAGGAGAGAGAGAACAGAGAGAGAACACACAGACAGAGAGGAGAGAGAGAGAGAGAGAGAGAGAGAGAGAGAGAGAAAGGGAAGAGAGAGAGAGAGAGAGATGGCAGAGAGAAGTTAGAGGGGAGAGAGAGAAGAGAGAGGGAATGGGATTATATGAGAGACATACAAAGCAGAGTCGAGAGAGGATGCGAGATATTTGTGTCTAGGCGGAGAAAATGAAACGGTGCTGCAGTCTATAACGTCTCCGGGAACCCACATCCACAGTTGACAACCTCGATTGAAGAAGACATTTTTAGAATCGTGTGAGTTAAAAGATTTACCAATATTTTGCAACCGTTTTCCCGCGTGCAATTAGATTGGTCGATAGTGAAGTACTAATTACAGTTCATATTGCCGATGCCTTTGATGATTTTGAACACTTGAATTAAGTCACCTCTTAATCTACGCTCAGTTAAAGGAAATATTTGAATTCTCTAAGACGCTCGTCATATAGTTTGTTCTTTAGGCAAGGTATCATTTTGGTACCTCTACGTTGAACTCGTTCTAGCTTGTTTATGTCTTTTTGGTAATAAGGGCACCAGCATTGAACGCAGTCTTCCAGAAGAGGGCGGACTAAGGAATTGTAAAAGGCTAGGATAACGTCCTTGGACTTATGCTCATTATGAGCTGCCTACAAAGGCAATTATTTTGTTTGCCTTCTTAACAACTTCTGCACATGGCTGGCTCGGTTTGAGGTTTCTCGATAGGGTTACTCCCAGATCGGTTTCTCTGTTTACAATTCTTAAGCTGAGTGCCATTCATCGAATAGTTTGCTTTCTCATTTAGGTATCCGATATGTAGTACTTTACATTTATCCGCAATTGAAACTCATTTGCCAAATTTGGGCCCAATGTGACAATTTATCTAGATTGTGTTGCATATCGTCAACTTGATCTTTTGAGAGTACGCTATTTGCATTTTTTTTATCATCAGCAAATTTTGAGATTGTACAGGTGAGACCCTCATCTATGTCGTTGATGTAAATTAGAAAGAGAATTGGTCCTAGTACCGATCCCTGGGGTACCCCGCTACTTACATTTGGTCCATTTAGATGCCTTACCGTTTATGACTACTCTTTGCTTTCTGTCGCTGAGCCAATTTTCTATCCATTTCAACACACCGTCTTGTATTCCATGCGCTTTTAGTTTTAGCAGTAAACGTTTGTGGGGAACTTTGTCAAAGGCCTTTTGAAAATCAAGGTATATAATATCTACATCTTTACTCTCATCGTAGAGGTTGAGGATATCGTGGAAGAAGTCTAAGAGGTTTGTTAAACAGGAACTTTTTTTACGAAAGCCGTGTTGAGTATGTTTCAGTATGTTATTTTCCTCTAAGTGATTTACGAGTCTGTCTCTCATCACCGTTTCTAGCATTTTACATACAACTGAGGTTTAGCTAATTGGACGATAGTTACTGGGTAGGGATTTGCTGCCTTTTTTTAATATCGGTGTTACGTTGGCTATCTTCCACTGATCAGGCATAGTTCCAGAGGGAGGGAGGGAGAGAGAGATAGAGAGAGAGAGAGAGAGAGAGAGAGAGAGAGAGAGGAGAGAGAGGAGAGATAGAGAGAGAGAGAGAAGAGAGAGAGAGAGAGAGGAGGGAGAGAGAGAGAGAGAGAGAAAGAGAGAGAGAGAAGAGAGAGAGAGAGAGAGAGAGAGAGAAGAGAGTGAGAGAGAAGAGAGAGAGAGAGCGAGAGAGAGAGAGAGAGAGAGAGAGAGTAGGAGAGAGAAGAAGAGGAGAGAAGAGAGAGATATGCGAAATGGCAGAAACCAACACATTAGTTATAGGCTACTATAGTTAGAAGCAAGCTACCCACGAAACGCCAAGAACTTTAACCTCGTATCATTTCGTAAGAGGCAGGGGGCTAGGAATCCTCCTCCCCTTGAAAATTACTCCTACTCAACAAGACAGAAAAAAGGGCGATGGAACGCGAAAGTGGTCCCGGACCGTGGAATAGGAACATTAAATATTGTTTCTGTTCGAGCTCTGTCTCGTGTCAGCTACTCCCGGCAATGGGGTATGTGCCTGAGTATAT
This sequence comes from Paralithodes platypus, assembly GCA_032716605.1. Classification (NCBI taxonomy): domain Eukaryota; kingdom Metazoa; phylum Arthropoda; class Malacostraca; order Decapoda; family Lithodidae; genus Paralithodes; species Paralithodes platypus. The sequence continues at coordinate 110,021,618 of CM064487.1, forward strand.
ACATACATACATACATACAGCATTTCGTATATATTATGAAACAATTTCGAAACTCAAAGAATGCGTAGTCACGTTCTCAACACACACTAAGATATTTAGATCAGGAAATGTCGTCGTCCAGTTCTTGACAGTGGGAATGGGCTTAATTAAAGGGATTCCTATAAGGAGAGCCCACTATAGTGCATACCATGAATATATCGTAAATCAATAAACCTAAAGTTAAGCAATGTTTGTACAAATACTTCACAAGATACAGTAATAACACCCAAACGTGGGATGGTCTATAGTCACTTTATGTCCAGATGATGGCAAGTTGAATCCTTTATGTCCAGATGATGGCAAGTTGAACCCTTTATTTCCAGATGATGGCAAGTTGAATGTATTTCCAGATGATGGCAAGTTGAATCCTTTATTTCCAGATGATGGCAAGTTGAATCCTTTATTTCCAGATGATGGCAAGTTGAATCCTTTATGTCCAGATGATGGCAAGTTGAATCCTTTATGTCCAGATGATGGCAAGTTGAATCCTTTATTTCCAGATGATGGCAAGTTGAATCCTTTATTTCCAGATGATGGCAAGTTGAATTCTTTATTTCCAGATGATGGCAAGTTGAATCCTTTATTTCCAGATGATGGCAAGTTGAATCCTTTATTTCCAGATGATGGCAAGTTGAATCCTTTATTTCCAGATGATGGGAAGTTGAATCCTTTATTTCCAGATGATGGCAAGTTGAATCCTTTATTTCCAGATGATGGCAAGTTGAATCCTTTATTTCCAGATGATGGCAAGTTGAATCATTTAGCAGCTACTTAAGGGGAGGTTTTTAGTTAGTTCGCTAAACCTCCATCAAGCTTAACATTACAGCCCCTAGAACCCCTTTCAAGACAAATTTGTAAATTTTTCGGTAGAAAAATTTCCCGGCCGAGGGCCGGTTCCTCTGAAATTATAGGCTCGCTATCGCTCGCCAGGAAAAAATAGACACCTAAATGGCACGAAAAGTCTTAAAATTGACAGAAATGGGGTGAAAGTTCCTAAAATCGTCAAACTAATGGGGCGAACATCTTAAAATATCAAAAGCAATAGGGCTAACCATGAGGGAGAAAGGGGTCAAGAAAAAAATCCCTCAAGTGGAAATCTCCCTTTAACGAACAAAAAAACATGCAACTAGTATGTCTCTGCATGATCTTCTGGCCCAGTTCTCATAATCAGCAACCTATATTATATCAACGCGATCTTCGTAATAGCCAAGTAATTAAGATGACTATGTGGCACTTTACCATCAGCTGGAATATGTGTCACTTTACCATCAGCTGGAATATGTGGCACTTTACCATCAGCTGGAATATGTGGCACTTTACCATCAGCTGAATATGTGGCACTTTACCATCAGCTGGAATATGTGGCACTTTACCATCAGCTGGAATATGTGGCACTTTACCATCAGCTGGAATATGTGGCACTTTACCATCAGCTGGAATATGTGGCACTTTACCATCAGCTGGAATATGTGGCACTTTACCATCAGCTGGAATATGTGGCACTTTACCATCAGCTGGAATATGTGGCACTTTACCATCAGCTGGAATATGTGGCACTTTACCATCAGCTGGAATATGTGGCACTTTACCATCAGCTGGAATATGTGGCACTTTACCATCAGCTGGAATATGTGGCACTTTACCATCAGCTGGAATATGTGGCACTTTACCATCAGCTGGAATATGTGGCACTTTACCATCAGCTGGAATATGTGGCAATTTACCATCAGCTGGAATATGTGGCACTTTACCATCAGCTGGAATATGTGGCACTTTACCATCAGCTGGAATATGTGGCACTTTACCATCAGCTGGAATATGTGGCACTTTACCATCAGCTGGAATATGTGGCACTTTACCATCAGCTGGAATATGTGGCACTTTACCATCAGCTGGAATATGTGGCACTTTACCATCAGCTGGAATATGTGGCATTTTACCATGAGCTGGAATCCAATAGACTATAATGTTAAAACACCCTCAAGTTGTGCTAGCCACTGCTGTACTCGAGGGTATAGTGTAAAGTGTGTAGCTTAAGGTGGGTGACCTGTTTTTTGTTATTTCTGTCCTTTTCTCTCTTTCTCTGGCTTGTATCCATTCGGCCCCATTCAGCCAACTATTTTAAGACGTTTATCCCCATCTAGGTGTCGATTTCTTCCTGGGGAGCGATAGCGAGCCAGCATTATATGAAGAAATCCGTCTTCGCCGGAGACATTTTTCTATCGAAAAATGTACAAATTTAGCCTGCTGTCTAACAAAAATAAAAAATATGCTGGCTCGCTACCGTTCACCAGTAAGAAATTGACACCTGGATGGGGAAAAACATCTTAAAACAGTAGGCTGAATGGGGCCAAATGGATACAAGCCAGAGAAAGATAGAAAAGGACAGACCAAAAACAGGTCACCCCCCTTAATGGTGCCGCTCGGAGCCTATATCGTGACCAGGGTGGCTTAATTGGTACACTATCTTAATATAAGCCTACAGATAATAACTATTGTCTTTTTATTGTATATATTATATTGTCTAGCTGAAGATAAAGTGGTATATCCTCATCTTGATTACTAAGCAATTACGAACATTTACATTGATTACATTTACATTGATTACATTTACATTGATTACATTTACATTGATTACATTTACATTGATTACATTTACATTGATTACATTTACATTGATTACATTACATTGATTACATTTACATTGATTACATTTACATTGATTACATTTACATTGATTACATTTACATTGATTACATTTACATTGATTACATTTACATTGATTACATTTACATTTACATTGATTACATTTACATTGATTACATTTACATTGATTACATTTACATTGATTACATTTACATTGATTACTAAGCAATACGAACATTTAGTAGCGAAATATGTTGCTAATTATGATAAATGAGCAATACTAGGACGTGTAGATATTGCAGTATTTCCATTAAGTACCTATACATTAGTTCCTAAGGGATTCAATTTACCACCAGCTGCAAACCAAAAGGAACAGACTATTAGGGGGTGGGTGGTGGTAGTGAATGTAAGATACTTAAGGGGAGGTTTTTAGTTTGTTCCCTATATTTCCATCAAACTTACGATTACACCCCCTAGACCCCCTTTCGAGATAAATTTGTACATTTTTCGGTAGAAAACTTTCCCGGCCGAAGGCCGGTTCCTAAATCGACACCTAATTGGCACGAAAGGTCTTAAAATTGACAGAAATGGGGCGAAAGTTCTTAAGATCGTCAAACTAATGGGGCGAAAGTCTTAACATCTCAAAAGCAATGGGGCTAAACATGAGGGAGAAAGGGATCCAGAAAACAATCCCTCAAGTGGAAATCTCCCCTTAACAAGAAGCTATATGCATAAGTAGATACACTTCCATTTATTTTTCTGTCTCTGTCAACCTTTCGTTTTATCTATCTATAATTATAAAGTATGTATGTCTGTAAATCTACACACAAAACTCTTGAAATAAGCACGAATGTTTGTGTATGAAAGTAATCAGGTATTTATAGATAAAATGTTATATTGAACAGAGAGAGAGAGAGAGAGAGAGAGAGAGAGAGAGAGAGAGAGAGAGAGAGAGAGAGAGAGAGAGAGAGAGAGAGAGAGAGAGAGAGAGAGAGAGAGAGAGAACATATTTATAATTAGAGGAACTGAAATTAGTAGTGTTCTGATAATTACGAGTGTTGAAACTAGGTGGTGAGGAGATAGGCTTTTTGGGTGCAAGGCGTTTATTTACCCAGCAGATTATATGTTGGGCACCCATGATTTTTACACCCGATGTTTAGAGAGTGCTCAGTAGTCTTTGCTGGTATCATCAACTTTACCGATATAATTATTGTGTGTATGATTAACAAAAACTTGTTCAAAAGAGTATAATCTAAAACAAAATAATGGCTAAATTCTTATAGGATGAAAGTTAGAGAAACGAAGGATGGAATCACCGCAAATGCCAAGAATTGTACTATGTATTGTAGTCGAAGTGTTATAAATGTCCAACAATGCCAAGAATTGTACCATGTATTGTAGTCGAAGTGTTATAAATGTCCAACAATGCCAAGAATTGTACCATGTATTGTAGTCGAAGTGTTATAAATGTCCAACAATGCCAAGAATTGTACCATGTATTGTAGTCGAAGTGTTATAAATGTCCAACAATGCCAAGAATTTTACCATGTATTGTAGTCGAAGTGTTAACAATTTCCAACAATGCCAAGAATTGTACCATGTATTGTAGTCGAAGTGTTATAAATGTCCAACAATGGGCAGCCAGATATTTTTTATAATAATTGCTTTATAGACTATAGAGATTGCATCAATAAAATACTTATTCACCCATGCCGAATAAAAAGTATGTAATTATTAATAAGCTTCGATGGTTATGCATTGTTACATAGCAAAGATGAGTTAGTAGCTAAACAAAGCTCAAGTGGATATCTGATGAGAAGCTATTACAGAATTCTCTCCGACAATTGGGTGTATATTATGGTGTGTGTGTGTGTGTTTTTGTTATTACGAGCTATGATACTTTATTTATTTGCGGCCAATTAATTTTTAGTTTGGATCCCAAGCAAAAAAGACACTTCCACAGACCCCCATACAACCGAACAACCCATTCTGGACTTCCTTCAAGCTAAATTTATAATTTTTTTAGGGAAACAATGTTCAGGGCGAAATGCCGATTTCCCTTAATTTAAGATTATATTGAGATATATAATTATGTATATATATATATATATGTTTTGTTTTACTGTGTCTTGCATTTGTTTTTGTTTCATAAACTCATTATTTAACACATTCCCTCTGATAATCATTGATCAGCCTTTTCTACTGTTCTCCACATTAAGCCTATTTTCAATTTGACCCAGTGGATTGGTCAACTAAATTATTAATAGTCAATAAAGACATATCTCTTCTAATCCTTTCATATTCTGTATAAACTATGTTTGCTTTTACAACCATATGCAAAAATGGAATTTGATAGTTTCTTCCAAAAACCTGTGGAAGATAGTGTCTAACAATGTTGTAGAATGCCACAAAAATCCAAGCCTTTCAAGATTACTTAGATTGATATTTGGCTCGAATCCCTGACTGCCTGCATATGTGTCAGAGTAAAATAATATTTGTTTTGTTCACAGGTCTCTCGAGTCCAGATGTTTGAGCTAATATATGAACCAAACTTCCAATCCTCATTCCAGAAGGGACTGGAGTTCTCGAAAAGGGGCTCCAGTCCTGACGTTGTTCTTGACTTTAAGTGTGCTGGCTTTATGATCCAATTGGGTTGATAGCCTCTAGAGTCCTGTTTTAACTGAATCATCTTTTCCTAACCGTCAACATGCAGCCAAGCGAGGTACAATTGATATGTTGTTGATGCCTTTCCTTGTAATCCTTTGCAGTATTACTTTGTAAATATAATCTACAGATAACATCTCGGATAAAGTTAATTTGATAAGATAGATTGAATACCTTTGAGTTCATTGTAGTGGAAACACAATTTGTCAGTCCATATTTTAGCATGCAATTTGATGCCAAGGCATTTTTACACCTTAGTATCATTAATGTGTATAATTTTCTCTCTTCTATACAAGGTAAACTCGTTACAGATATCTCTACCTCGATCGTGTGTAAAAACATGCTCCAAAAATTACAGAATTAATTAACACACCATTTGAGGAGAGGCACTTCATTGATAGAGTTTAGAAAATGACCTGCAGATGAGATGATTTGTGCGAAATGTTGTCAATAAAGTGCGCCTCATCAAATGTTGTCAATAAAGTGCGCCTCATCAAATGTTGTCAATAAAGTGCGCCTCATCAAATGTTGTCAATAAAGTACGCCTCATCAAATGTTGTCAATAAAGTGCGCCTCATCAAATGTTGTCAATAAAGTGCGCCTCATCAAATGTTGTCAATAAAGTGAGCCTCATCAAATGTTGTCAATAAAGTACGCCTCATCAAATGTTGTCAATAAAGTGCGCCTCATCAAATGTTGTCAATAAAGTGAGCCTCATCAAATGTTGTCAATAAAGTACGCCTCATCAAATGTTGTCAATAAAGTACGCCTCATCAAATATTGTCAATAAAGTGCGCCTCATCAAATAGTGCTATTCATTCTATTGTGTTTCCATTTTTTCAGCTGTGAGTGGTCTGTCTTTTAGCTACATTATATCATGGTGTATTGACAGTAAACTACATAAAATATCAAAGGCATTGGCGAAAGCATAGTTTAAGGGGGGTCACCAGCTTTTTTGTTTATCTTTCTCTCCTTTTCTCTTTCCCTGGCTTGCATCCATTTGGACCCCTTCAGCCAACTGTTTTAAGATGTTTATCCCCATCCAGGTGTCGATTTCTTCCTGACGAGCGATAGCGAGCCAGAATTGTATGGAAAAATCCGGCTTCGCCGGAGACATTTTTCTATCAAAAAATGTATAAATTTAGCTTGCTGTCAAAAAAAAAAATATATATATATGCTGGCTCGCTACCGCTCGCCAGGAAAATATTGACATCTGGATGGGGGTAAACGTTTTAAAACAGTAGGCTGAATGGGGCCGAATGGATACAAGTCTAAGAGAGAGGGAGAGAAAGCGAAGACAAGCGAGATGGGCTCCCTTAACAATCAATAAGGATAAGAAAACAAAATATGAAGGCGAATATGTCTTCCATGTATAATTCGCCTAGTTTGTCCCCGCCCTTGCCACTCCCTTGGACATGTTTTGGAAATATATATAACTCGTCCCAGTTGCTTAGTATAGCTCAGTGTTGGCTTTGGGTAACGTCATGATTAGAATAGCATTTCTTAAAAAAATCATCACGACTAATCGTATACACGAAATTTGATTGCGTTGCATATATTATAATTATCAATCATATTTATTTGATCTGGTGATTTGTGGTGTTATCGTAATATGTGTGCAAATAAATAAATATATATATATACAGTATATATATATATATATATATATATATATATATATATATATATATGGTTTTTTTTCTTTTTTAGGGTTAATAAGTTTTGCCATTTTTGAGTATCTCTTTATTTTGTTTGCCCCTAGACGCATATCAAGGTAAAAAAACACGGCATCGCCAAACTCACCTTCAAGCTTATAAAACGTCCGAATCGGTAATTGTCTAGAAAATCGTCCGAATACAATTGCCGGTGCGACGCAACCAGTAGGATTCTGGCCTACACCCCAACCCTAGTGTCCCTATACTATCGGAGAGAGGCAAGAAAGTCTTGAGGGGAGATGGGTAGTTTTTCTGGTCACCCTTCTTCCTCATGTTTATCCCCATTAGCTTTTACGATATTAAGACGTTCTCCCCATTAGTTTGACTATTTTAACACCTTTGGCCACATGGCACTTTTCGTGCCATTTAGGTAACATAAAACACAAATCTCCTTTTAAGAATCCTCTTCTTCTCTTCTCTGGTATGAGATAAATGAGATGTTCGTCTTATTCGGTGGATGTGCGCTGTAGCCCCATCGAGAATTAGGGTCTTCTATTGCTCTACTCAACTGGAGCTTGATCAGAGGAAAGGTTGATGTGAAGGGTAGGTTAGGGATTGAATAGTGGCTGGTTCATTGACTGTAAGTGTTCCGTAATGGCTGACTGACAGAAGCACGGTGAGATGGTACAGTTGGTCAGTATGTTGTGTCGCCGCTGTTATTACGTTTTGCTCTCTGTGTGATGTATTAATGTCTGTCGGATGTTGACTAGGATGTGTATAGATAGGAACATGTTTGTATATCACAATTGAAACGATAAATTAATGCTTATATAGTGTTGAGACAATTATTGCTCGAAATATACTTGGTGCCGCAATATCACTTATTTGGCCAACTGTACAGTCACTAGACCCCTTATGTTTGTCTGTATACATTTATGGATTGAGTTTTGGATGGAAATTGCTTTTCAATAAAAGGTATAAGAGTATATTGTTTTTTAGTTGATGTATAGACAATTAAGTATGCATAAATTCGTGTCTAGATGCATGCTTCTATGATTAAACATAGGTGCACGGTCCACGAATTATTATGAGTGACTGTTCTCTTCCCTACCGACATATTACTGTTGATGTGTTGAGCTACTGTTGATTGGCTGGTGATAAGTAAGTGAGTGCTGAGTGGAGTTGGGCTGTTTTTTCCGGCCCCTTTCTCCCTCGTGTGTAATCCCATTGTTTTTTTTATTTTTAGACGTTCGACTCATTACTTTGGCGATTTTATTACTTTACTCCCCATTTTTGTTGTCAATATTAAGACCTTTCGTGCCATTTAGGTGTCGATTTTTTCCTGGCAAACGATAGCAAGCCTGTAATTTTACGAGAAACCGACCTTCGGCCGGGACATTTTTCTATCGAAATTTTTTAAAATGTATTTTGAAGGTGGGTATAGGGAGTGTTTTTTAAGATTGTTGAATTTCTAGCGAGGAAACTAAAAAACGGATGAAGATATAAATATAGTGTTATACAATAGACCCCCAAAATAGCCACTGCCCCCTTAAATGATACACTGATGACAGGCTTCAGATGTACGAACGGACACGCTAAGGCACATCAGTTCGCTTAGGCCAACCTGGAATGCAATGTTTTTTTTGTTTTTTTTATAATCTTTACTTGTTTTTAAATGAACACTCTGAGTATTATGCTGCATTTTGACAGTTAAGTTTGGCTATCATCAACCTTGGACCTCATAAAACTGATCACACAAAATTATTTAGGTGGAAATTGTATGAATGTATTCATTATTTAGGTTGCACTTAAGTGACCTTTTAGAAAATTACTTATTGTTTATCAAGTCCAAATATTAATAAACAATTTTAGCTTTTAACGACCCTCATTTTTATTAGGTTATGATAATTGATTGCTAATTAAAGTTGAACTTGCATGCATATGTGGTACGATTAAAATATAATTATAGAAACACATTACTCATACTATAAGGCAAAGCCCAAGAAACATAATACGATCTCAGCTTCTAGATCGGGCTCGATAAGATACGTCTTACTTCCCTTACTAAAAGCGGCATTACACGAGTGCCTTTTCCGTCAATTTTTACCAGCAGTTATAGCCTGGAAGCTTTAAAATCTCAGTTATATCAGAATTCAGCCACCTTATATAATCTACCTTCAGTCTAGTTTCCAATTCCAGTGCCAACAAGTCTCAAAACGTTACGTGAAAAACTTGCTCATCGAAAATTGCCGGAAAAACCGCTCGTGTGACACTGGTTTAAGTAGTGAATCGGATTGACTCGGTTCCCGGACTGGTTCCATTACCGGTGATGTGACGTGAGGCCTCTAAGGAGATTGGTGTGTAACTTGTTGGTATAGGAAGATATTAGATGGCGAGGGTGGGTACGGCATGGGTCCCTGAGAGAGAGAGTGAGAGAGAGTTTACCATCTTGACCCTTTCAAGCTTCAATACGCATTTGTGTTCTGTTTTATGGCTACTATTAGACGATTTTAGTCAGATTAGTAACGGTATATGGAAGTCAAAGGGTTGATTGAGATAGTATATACCCTTTTAATACCCACAAATCCTTCCTAAGCTGCATAACATCTGCTAATGATAGCCAAAATAAACTGCTAAACCGCGTCAGAGCTTCAAGGGGTTAATAAAGTGGTTATGTTCAAAAGTATATGTATTATTAATATACCTTTACTAATTTTGCAGGTGCACATACATTCAAACATTATACAAAATACGTGCTAACCTATTTCCCCTTGGCTAGGAAGTAATTACTGAAAATAATGTAGTTATTGCCCTACTGACAGATTGCACAGTAACGCTCAACGGTAGTTCCCAACTCTCTCTCACAACATGAATGTTTACCTTTTGATTGAAAAAAAAAAAAAAAATACATGTACCGGTATTTACAGTATATATAATGCTCTCCGATCAAAAGGCACAATGATTGAATAGAAAGGTTCTGTCCAGGTGTGTTAAGGGGAGGTTTTTAGTTGATTCCCTAGACTTCCATCAAGCTTAAAATTACACCCCCTTGAGCCCCTTTCAAGATAAATTTGTACATTTTTCGGTAGAAAAATGTCCCGGCTGAAAGCCGGTTCCTCTTAAATTACAGGCTCGCTATCGCTCGCCAGGATAAAAATCGACACCTAAATGGCACGAAAGGTCTTAAAATTGACAGAAATGGGTCGAAACTTCTTAAAATCGTCAAAATAATGGGGCGAACGTCTTAAAATTAGAAAAGCAATGGGGCTAAACATGAGGGAGAAAGGAGTCCAGAAAAAAATCCCTCAAGTGGATATCTCCCCTTAATGTTGCGTTTTCCCTGTACTGGTGTATTCAAGGTTTATTTGTTACTGATATATACTTTAATGTTCACCCCCATCCAGGTATATTTTCCTGGCGAGCGAAAGCGAGCCTGCAATTTTTTTGGAGATATTCAGTCTACCGAATGTTGGCTTTGGTGGTCAGTTTGGTCAGGAATCGCCTTGCTCCCTGACCGATATATGCCAAGCAATCGAAGCGGCCTGTTACAGTTATTGGTATTTACTGAATGCAGCATCCTCATTTTATTCAAATACTTTCGTACATTCTAAAGATAAAACCAATTTACATTTTGGAGGTCAAGACACTAAAGACCCAATTGGGGTCTTCCTTTCAACGGCATTTTTTTTTTGGTGTGCAAAATCCTAAGGTATCCTGTATGTATCTTTGTGAGTAACGTATCTTATCTATCTATCTATATGCTCAGGCCCAATACCCATTTTGGGGGTAGCCGACTCAAGACAGAGCAAGAACAGGGAAAACACGTATAGATCAACCAATAACTTCTTAGCGTCATTAGTGAGGGATTAATTCTGTGGAAGGGCTGATGGAGACTGGTCATCTTATTTTGCCAAGAGAGTATCATCACTCTTTTGATATCAAATTAAAGTTATATTGAAGATTTATCTAAATAGGTCCACTAAGTTTTGACAAGCGTTGCTATTAAACACACAAATAAGTAGATAAACAGAGGATAATTATCACAGTATCTTTGCGAAATTTGTGTAGCAGGGTAAAAAAACAAGCGCCCCCGACTTCTCCCTTGCTGCGTAATGATAGAGAATTGAGAGTTAGTAAGAACCATCACTAACAATTTAATGCTTTTAAATGAGGGGTTTCCACAGCGGCCTCTTGACCAACTTTCGTGACCCGACTCTGACCTGGCTCCCCTGATGTTGACCCTTGGGGATTGGAGGGCTTAAGCGGATTATTAGTATTATTATTTGTGATTATTTATTATTTTTTTTATTTATATATTTAATTATCTATTTTAGTTTTAGTTTGCTATCTAGACATCCATCAAGTTTAAAGAATTACCCCCAAAACCACTCTACGAGACAAATTTGTGAATATTTTGAAAGAAAAATGCACTGGCCGATGGCCGGTTGGTCCTGAATCAAAGGCTTGCTATCGCTCAACAGGAAATAATTGATAACTTAGGTTTTATTTTGTATGTGAATGAGCGAGATAAAGGCAGGTTGCCTGTAACGAGTGTCTTCCCCAGAGTCAAAAGAGTGACAGAGAGCCAAATTCAAGGGATGTTGTGGTCAAAATGTCTGGACACATGAAGTTTAAAGTGGCACAAAAAGTTTTAAAATATAGATAGAAGTGGGATGAAGGATCTTAAAATCGCCAAACTAATGGGGCGTATGTCTTAACATTTCATAACTAATGGAGCTAAATGTGGGGGAGAAAGGGATCCATAAAAATCATCCCCTTAAAAATGCTTCCATTTTCCTCTTCGTATTTCATGTATTATGATAGGCTTTATATTAGGCCAACATTGTCTTTATTATCTCTCCATTGTATTATTTCCTTCCTCTCTCTTTCATCCCTTGGGTTTATATGCTATCCCTCTTCGCCATGTAGTAGGGTAAGTACACTCGAATGCCAGTCTCTAGCTCACTCATAAGAATTCGTGGCCCCATATTTGTTTCTGTGTGTAAGTATAACTATCTAGATAATTTTTTGAATACATGTTTTTCAATAAATAATATATATAGTTTTGTAGTTGATTGTTGTATAGAAAAAAATATTCGTAAATTTGTTTCCAGAGATATACTTCCATAATAAGAAGTAGGTAAAATCCACAAATATTTATGAGTGGGTTAGAGACTATGGTATCCGAGTGTACAGTATAACCATGTTTACGCTTTTGAGACCAAGTATATGTACAGTTGGCCACATAAGCTCTTTTCTTCTCCGTGCTTTTATACATGGAAATATAAGACGCATGGATGAATTACGAATGCAGTCTGTAACTCATCTGATTAATCAACTGATAATCAAAACAACAGTCGTAATTTATTCATACTACTTTATGTTCATACATAAGGAACGAGGAAACAGAACGTACACAATTGTATGACCTTATGCTACCTCAATAAAGAGTCTATGTTGTTTGCCCAGGTCCCAGAGGAGAGGTCAGTAGGCCCTCTCCAGAATGCCTGTTGTCTGACGTAATAAATAAGAGGCTATGTTTACCCTTCCTTACCGAGATTTATAGTCCATGAGCCCAAGCCTAGGCGTGTGTGTGGATGAGAGGTTGTGGGTAATAATTGGGGCATGTTTGTTTGGGTGCATAAGTGGGTGGCTGTGAGGTTGGGTGATAATAGGTGGGTGTTTGTTTGGGTGTATAAGTGGGTGGATGTGTTTGGGTGTATAAGTGGGTGGATGTGAGGTTGGGTGATAATAGGTGGGTGTTTGTTTGGGTGTATAAGTGGGTGGATGTGAGGTTGGGAAATAATGGGGGCATGTTTGTTTGGGTGTAAAAGGTGCGTGGGTGTGAAGTTCGGCAGTAATGGTGGATGCTTGGGTGTAAAGGTGCGTGGATGTAAGGTTGGGAAATAATGGGGGCATGTTTGTTTGGGTGTAAAAGGTGCGTGGGTGTGAAGTTCGGCAGTAATGGGTGGATGTTTGGGTGTAAAAGGTGCGTGGGTGTGAAGTTCGGCAGTAATGGGTGGATGTTTGGGTGTAAAGGTGCGTGGATGTAAGGTTGGGTAATAATGGGTGGATGTGTGTGGGTGTAAATGTGGGTAGGTGTGAGGTTGGGTAATAATGGGTGGATGTGTGTTTGGGTGCAAATGTGGGTGGATGTGATGTAAGGTAGTAATGAGTGGATGTTTGTTTGGGTGTAAAGGTGGGTGAGTGTGAGGTTCAGCAATAATGGGTGGATGTTTGTTTGGATAGATGTGTTTTGGGTAATAGCGATTGTGTGTGTAAGTCTTAGTACAATGGTTATATCCAAGAGGAGGACGGAATGATCAACATATAATGACTCTAAACTAGCCTAATCAATATCTTGCAAAGTATGCAACTACCTATGCAGATAATATTCAATTCGTTCAATTACAAGGAATGGAATATACAGCTTCGATTGACGTCAAAAACATCAGAGGAGAAAGACTGGCTAGCTCCCTTGTCCAGTTGTCCCTCCCCCCACAGCATACCCGTCCATCAGCAGAAGTGTTGTAGACTCAAGCACTGTGTATCGCAGGATCACCTACACGCACACTGACACACACCGCCTTGACACACAGACACACACCGCCGAACCCACCAAAAGAAACTAAAGACAAATTGTGTTGATAATGGAACAATACTGTCGGCTAGAGTACAAGTCGGCTTTTCTTGACAATAAAAGCTAACGGGCAGATAACGAAGGCATCTTTTTTTCTTTTACGTACACTGTATATAGATATTTGAAAATGTGTTATTGAGTAAAGTGGTGGTTCGATCTGAGAAAAGCGATATTAAGGGACGTGACCTGTTTTTGTTCTGTCCTTTTCTATCTTTCTCTGGCTTGTATCCATTTGGCCCCATTCAGCCTACTATTTTTCAGACTTTTATCCCCATCCAGGTGTAATTTTTTTACTGGCGAGCGGTAGCGAGCCAGCATATTTTTTATTTTTGTTTGACAGCAGGCTAAATTTTTAAATTTTTCGATAGAAAAATGTCTCCGGCGAAGCCGGATTTCTTTATATAGGCCTAATGCTGGCTCGCTATCGCTCGCCAGGAAGAAATCGACACCTAGATGGGGATAAACGTCTTAAAATAGTTGGTTGAATGGGGCCGAATAGATACAAGCCAGAGAAAGAGAAAAGGACAGAAATAACAAAAAGCAGGTCACCCCCCTTAAGGGACGTGATGAAAGACGATATATAGACAATGGCCTAGCATATACTTGTATATGGCGTAGAGGAGACAACAGAACTAAATCATTATAATTGCACTGTTTACACGTTAAGGGGAGATTTCCACTTGAGGGATTTTTTTCTTGACCCCTTTCTCCCTCATGTTTAGCCCCATTGCTTTTGATATTATAAAACGTTTGCCCCAATAGTTTAGCGATTTTAAGAACTTTCACCCCATATTAAGACCTTTCGTGCCATTCAGGTGTCGATTTTATCCTGGCGAGCGATAGCGAGCCTGTAATTTAAAAGGAATCGGCCTTCGGCTGGGACATTTTTCTACCGAAAAATGTACAAATCTATCTTGAAAGGGACTCCAGGGGTGTAATTTTAAGCTTGATGGAGGTCTAGGGAACAAACTAAATACATCCCCTTAAGTACAAAAAACTGTTATTGCCTTACAGGAGAACAAACTGGCAAATTAATTTCTACCTAGCGATGGGTCTGAGTACTTTACTAGTCTAATGCATCTATGTCAGTTCTGGTGGACGAGATGCCATTCAGGATTTTAATCGAAAACAAAATGATTGATATATTTTCATTGTGGTAGGAGTAGGATTTTGTTTTGTTTTGTGAATTTGTATCGTAATCTGGTATCAGTTACGATTTCTCAGTTAATATTGGATTATATTATTTATCCGTCTATTAATCTTACCATACCAAATTAAGCTGGTATATATTTAAGAGGCTTAGGTCAAGCTACAATTTGCCGCAGCGCATATTTCCTTATTATTGTGTTCTGTATTAAGGGGAGGTTTCCACTTGAGGGATATTTTTCTTGACTCCTTTCTCGCTCATGTTTAGCCCCATTGCTTTTCTAATTTTAAGACATTCGCCCCATTATTTTGACGATTTTAAGAACTTTCGACCCATTTCTGTCAATGTTAAGACCTTTCGTGCCATTTGGGTGTCGATATTATCCTGGCGAGCGATAGCGAGCCTGTAATATAAAAGAACCGGCTTTCAGCCGGGAAATTTTTCTACCGAAAAATGTACAAATTTATCTTGAAAGAGGATCAAGGGGGTGAAATTTTAAGATTGCTGGAGGAGTAGAAAACAAACTAACCACCTCCCCTTAACTAGGGAGACTTCAAGTTATGAATATTTTGTTTTACATCCGCTTTGTTTCAACTATATTAAACGCACGTTGTTATTTGGTTATGAATGAATATCACACATTTTCAATTAATTAATTTAAAACAAAAATAAATGCCTTTTAACTACAAGGTTTCTTATCAACCCTGCAAAGTAGGATGGTATTACTATCACCCATGTTTGGTTCCACTTACGGGTACCGCCAACCATCGGCAAACCGCACCAAGACTGAACAATCTGCTATAGTCCGTTCATTCTAGGTTGGGCAGAAGTCGTACCCTCTAACCTCTGTAGCTCAAAATGGGTTAGAGCAAATGAGCTGTCTATTTATACTCATATTCCCTAGCCATGTGGCAGACATATTAGCTCGTTTACTCTAGCCCTTTTTGAGTTGAGGGGTTACAATTTCTGCCCAACCTAGAATGAAAGGACTAACAGTTTTGTGTATCGGTCCCTTTGTGTGTCCTGCCTTAAACTACTTTAGGGGAGATGGGTCGTATATTTTCTGGGCCTCCTTCTTCCCATTATATTTCAGATTATAAGACGTTCGGCCCATTAGTTTGGCGATTTTAAGATCTTTCGCCCCATTTCTTTGTCAATATTTAGACTTTTCGTGTCATTTAGGAGTCGACTTTTTCCTGGCGAGCGATAGCAAGCCTGTAGTTTAAGAGGAACCGGCCTTCGGCCGGGATATTTTTCTATCGAAAAGTGTACAAATGTAGGAAGGCCTTGGGCGGGTTTTTAAAAAGTTTGATGGAGGTCTACGGAGGAAACTCAATAATAATGAGAATATACATAACTGAGTAAATAAATACGCCCATCCCCCTTAACAATAAATACGCCCATCCCCCTTAACAATAAATACGCCCATCCCCCTTAACAATAAATACGCCCATCCCCCTTAACAATAAATACGCCCATCCCCCTTAACAACATGGTCCACGACAAGCTCAATTTACCATGGTGATAAAGATAAGTATTTTAGAGAGCGTCTCTCTAGGGTTCGAACCCAAATTCATTGTGTTCAGGGAGCATAAATTTAGTTGGCACTGAGCCTCTTCAACCTGTAATGCATGTACGTCTTTAGATGTAGTATATTTCAAATGTGTGTGAATTCATAAACATCATTGTGGAAACCCAGTCAACTTCTGAATGCATATGATAAACAAGAAAAAGAGTAATTTTGTTTATTGCTGCCTTTAATAATAATGGCAGCAATTAATATATTGTCTCTGTTCGATGCAACAACATGATAAATTTCGATAGTTCGCTAAATCGTTCTGACTATATATATATATATATATATATATATATATATATATATATATATATACCGGTATATATATATATATATTTTTTTTTTTTTTTTTTTTTTTTTTTTAACTTAACTTTGAGAAATACCATGAAGATTATTTGGTGAACTTAGCAATTTATCGCGGGTATATCTCCAGTGGCTGCCAGCAGATTATACTGGTTACTACAAAAATGTCTGCGTCATATGTTGTACATTTCGTTAATATTTGTTTCACTTGGTGCCCCTTTATCTGATTTTGTTTTGTTTTTTGTCGTGACATTTAGAATATATATTTTTTTTTCTATAACAATCGAAAGGCAAACATCTAAGGTGAAGCAGCTGAATGTAGTTCTTTGTATAAAAATATTAATAAATAAAAAAAACAGTTCGGCGTTGGACAATTGTAATTCTGAAACTGTTGGTGTTACATTATACCAGCTTAACAAATTATGTAATATAAATAATTCAATGTCGTTATAATTATTTAATTGAGATATTTTATTGTTTTTACAGGGTATGTCTGTTCGCTTTCCTTTTTCTCGCTAGACATATTTGCCGTTGTTAAGGGGAGGTATTTAGTTTGTTCCCTAGATTTCCATTAAGCTTAGAATTATACCCCCTAGACACCCTTTCAAGATAAATTTGTACATTTTTCGGTAGAAAAATGTCTTGGCCGAAGGCCACTTCCTCTTAAATTAGGGGGAGCATCAAAGCGTCAAAAACTGATCCTATCATTTCATCAAATCTGCATATAGCTATCAGTACATCAAATTTTCCAGATGTGTTCATTTTGTCAAACACCAGTTTTTCCCCAGATCATAATATCAATGTGTAAAAAAGTTTATATCACTTCAATGCATCAAAAGTTGGAAGTCATCGATGTATCAAAAATGTTAACCCCATTCTTACTAGGTTAGGTTAGGTAAGGTTGTTAGGTTAGGCTAATGTTAACCCCATTCTTACTAGGTTAGGTTAGGTAAGGTTGTTAGGTTAGGCTAATGTTAACCCCATTATGACTAGGTTAGGTTAGGTAAGGTTGTTAGGTTAGGCTAATGTTAACCCCATTATGACTAGGTTAGGTTAGGTAAGGTTGTTAGGTTAGGCTAATGTTAACCCCATTCTTACTAGGTTAGGTTAGGTAAGGTTGTTAGGTTAGGCTAATGTTAACCCCATTATGACTAGGTTAGGTTAGGTAAGGTTGTTAGGTTAGGCTAATGTTAACCCCTAACTAATTTTGATGATATGATATCATCCAGTCAGTTTCAGCCTTTTGTCAAATTGAAAAGGTCCAACTTTTGTGATGCTTTGAAAAGATTGGGTTTTTGATGTATTGATAGGGCTGACACCCTTGGAATAGTTTTGACGCTTTGCAGGCGCCCCTTAAATTACAGGCTCGCTATCGCTCGCCAGGAAAATATCGACACCTAAATGGCACGAAAGGTCTTAAAATTGACACAAATGGGGCGAAAGTTTTTAAAATCGCCAAATTAATGGGGCGAATGACTTAAAATGTCAAAAGCAATGAGACTAAATATGAGGGAGAAAGGGGTCGAGAAAAAAATCCCTCTAGTGGAAATCTCCCCTTAAGATATATCAGTAAATTCAGGGGAGAATTGTCATTATTTGTTAATTTATTGAATTATTTTGTTTTTGTTCAGTATCCATCCATGCGCGTGAAGTAAGAGAAAAACATAGATTTATGGGATTGACAATTCTCCTTTAATTTATGGCATTAATAAGCAATAACTAAGACCCCCCAGTCAGCTTCATCATCACACAACCACAGCTTTCGTGACCAGAGATCGCGTGTCGAACAGTACCCTCCGTCTAGTCATCCATTATTTGGTATTAATATGTTAGTTTAGCAGTTTGTGTTAACTATATCAGGATGAATTACATAATAGTGATTCCATTGATACTTTATTATGCCTTCAGCAGTTATACTGTATATTCCCTATTGCAACTAACATTAAGCAGTGGTTTCGTTTAATCAAAACACAACCTCAATAGATCTCTTTCTACCCATAACTGAGAAATAATCCCTCTGTCTTCGTACCATACTATATAATATATTAATTTAGACCAGCTACATGAAATATATCACCGCAATGAGGATGGTCCATCAATACGGTGTAAACAGGTTTTCTTTATAAACTTATCATTACTTCTACAAGCGAAACTTGTCCTCAATAATACATTTTTAGCATCCTACTTAACACCAATAACACCTCAAATGAAATTAATGAAAGCATTTAATTCTCCCACGATTCGAACCTAGGATATCACGTACAGAAATTACACGCTATGACCGTTACACCATCATTTCATCTTATTCAGTCGGCGTCTTTGCCTTGTAAAACACGGACTAAAGCTAAAAAAGTAAACATTTCAGTAATTCACAAATAACTGCTCCTCCATCCAACCTGTATTAATATATGCTGTAGTTTATACTTATTACTTATTGTGTTAATACTTACTCATTACCGTAAATCCCCCACTGCCCCTTCATCGTTATTATCTCTGTGGGTTTTCGATTAATTTAGCCGTTGAGTGGTTGATGTCTTGTTCGGTACCTGGTGGTTATTTAGCCGCTGCCTTAATGACGGCTTGGGTTCACGGTGGGTTGTCTACAGGGGTTCGGTAAGAGGTCACCAGTCATTCCTAGACCATTCTTAACCCCTTCACCACCATTACGTCATGCTCATCATATTCTGGTTACCATTAGACCATTTTCTCTAGTTTATAACCTACCTCTATGACTCAAAAAAGGAAATACTGTCTGGATGAACCCTCTGAATATCATCGGTCCTTCTGAAACTGCATAAAATCGTCAAAATGTAGCCAGAATGAAAGGTAAAAATACGTCATGGTACAGAAAGGGTTAAACTATTTTGTATCTCTCGATTTATCTATTAATTAATGTTTTCCCTAAACCTGTATCAACCTTTAAACCTGTATCAACCTTTAAACCTGTATCAACCTTTAAACCTGTATCAACCTTTAAAACATACCCCCAAGGTGACAAATACTATACAGTGTACATGGATTTTTCGGTAGGAAAACTGCTCCGACCGGAGGTAGGTCCCTCCTAAATTGTAGGCTCGCTTTCGCTCGCCAGGAAAAAATCGACACGTATATTGCACGAAAGGTCTTAAAATCGCCAAACTAATGGGGCGAATTTCTTAAAATCTCAATAGTAATGGGATTGAAAATAAGGGAGAAGGTGGTCCAGAAAAGCCCCTTTATTAACGTGTGTCTTGGGATCACAGTGGGTAGTCTACAGAGGCTCCACCATGGGGCGCCACTCATCCTTAGCCCATTCTTAACCCTCAGTATGCCGGCGACGTCTTTATAGTTTTATTCTAACTATATTTAGACTATATTATGCAGCTTAAGAGGGATCTGTGGTAGTAAAAAAGGTTAGCTAGGGTCACTGGAAGCCTATTAATTGCTCAAGGCTCTTTTTAAACTCCATAAAATCGTCTAATAGTACCCAGCATAAAATTAAAAGGACGGCACTGGTACCGAGTTGGTTAACCCTTTCAAGTTCCAATACGCATTTCTGTTTTGTTTTCTGGTAATTATTAGACGATTTTATTCAGATTAGGAAGGGTATATGGAAATCAGAGGGTTGATTGAGAGAGTCTTTACCCTTTTAATACCCACAGAACCTTCCTAAGCTGCATAAAACCGTCTAATGATAGCCAAAATATACTGCTAAAACGCGTCAGAGCTTCAAGGGGTTAATAATGGGAGAATTCTACAGGCGGGTACGAAAGTCTCGATACCCTTCCTTAACCCCTTCTGTACCGTGACGTTTCTTTATTATATTCTAGCTAAATGTAGTCGTTTTTGTGCAGATTAAGAAGGATCTGTGGTAATGAAAGGGGTTAAGTGAGATAGTTGGATGCCTGTTTGTTGTTGGAGGCACTTTTAAAACTGAATAAAATCGTCTAACAGTAGCTAGAAAAAGTTAAAAAGACAGTACCGGTAATGAAAGGGTTACAATGGACCGTAACCAGTAGTGATATAGGCTCCTAATAATACTCCACCCTCCACCCACCCACCCTAGGTAAATGGGCGACCTCTTCCCAATGTCATTCTATAATCTGTTTCTTTGCAGCTGACGATAAATTGGATCCCTTAGCAGCTAATTTCTTGATACTTAATGGATATTATGAAACTACCATGTTTCTGCATGCTATTATGACCAAGTTTATATAATTAACACCATATTTTGCTACATTATCTACTGAGAAATCTTGATGGGAACTTTACAAATTACCATTAGTTGAAAAAAAAACGGAAAACAGAAATAGACAACAGTTATCGTTTGACAATTGTATGTAGCGTTACGATGTACCTGTGGTTTTAGTCACTGTAATAGTTTTAACATGTGATGTTTAACCCTTTCAAGTTCCAATACGCTTTTCTGTTCTGTTTCTGGCTACTATTAGACGATTTGATTCAGATTAGTAACGGTATATGGAAGTCAAAGTGTTGATTGAGATAGTATTTACCCTTTTAATACCCACAGATACTTCCTAAGTTGCATAAAATCTTCTAATGATAGCCAAACTAAACTGCTAAAACGCGTCAGAGCTTCAAAGGGTTAAGGGGAGGTTTTTAGTTTGTTTCCTACTCTTCCAGCAATCTAAAAAGTCACCCCCTTGACCCCCTTTCAAGATAAATTTGTACATTTTTCGGTAGAAAAATGTCCCGGCCAAAGGCCGGTTCCTCTTAAATTACAGGCTCGCTATCGCTCGCCAGGATAAAATCGACACCTGAATGGCACGAAAGGTCTTAATATGGGGTGAAAGTTCTTAAAATCGCTAAACTAATGGGGCAAACGTTTTATAATATCAAAAGCAATGGGGCTAAACATGAGGGAGAAAGGGGTCAAGAAAAAAATCCCTCTAGTGGAGATCTCCCCTTAATATAATCGTCTAGCGTTAATCATGCTATACATAATATGTGGTTAGTTATAAACATTAACCCCTTCAGTACCGGTGACGACCTTGCCATTATATCCTGGTAACTATTTGACGATTTGGGTTGATCTTAGGAAGGACGTCTATTAATTAAAATGCTAATGACTATCTCAATTAATCCTTTTAGCTTCCATACATTTGTCCTAAGCATCATCAAATCGCTTAAATGAAGCTAAAATAAAATCAGAGAAGTCACCGGTACTGTAAGGGTTAAAAAGGCACCTACACACGTGCATCAATTAAGCCGGTATCACACGAGCGCTTTATCACTCAACATTTATCCTCAACACTGGTCTGGCAGCTTATGAGGTCAACATTTATAATATTTCGGTCACCTAAATTCATCTACAATCAGTCTAGTTTCCTATACCAGCGCAAAATATTCCAGAAATGTTGGCAGAAATTTGTTGATAATCGAATGTTGACTATAAAAGCTCTCGTGTGATACCGGATTTACGACCAAGAACACCGTAAGTCAGCCTATTTCGTGATGCAATCTCTTAAGTTTTTTTTTTGTTTTTATTTGTTTAGTGACGTTATTGTTCTTATTATTTTTGGTCTCATCTAATTAAGGGGAGGTATTTAGTTTGTTCCCTACTTTTTCATCAAGCTTAAATTTACACCCCCTAGACCCCCTTTCAAGATAAATTTGTACATTTTTCGGTAGAAAAATGTCCCGGCCGGAGGCCGGTTGCTCTTAAATTACAGGATCGCTATCGCTCGCCAGGACAAAATCGACACCTTAACGGCACGAAAGGTCTTAACATTTACAGAAATGGGGCAAAATGTCTTAAAATATCCAAACTACTAGGGCGAAGGTCTTAAAATCTCAAAATCAATGGGGCTAAACATGAGGGAGAAAGGGGTCCAGTACGGCCGGTACATTTTCCATCGAAAAATATACACATTTATCTCGAAGGAAGGTCTTCGAGGTATTGTGTAAGGTTGATGGAGGTTTAGACAGTAGATAAAACCTTCCCTTTAACCGATTTAATGTTAGTTTTGTGTTTATACACATAACTAACATTAAACCGGTATGAGTACATGATGGTTCCTTTTTAAACTACCATTTATATTTCTTGCTGATCGATAATTCTTGTTTAATGAGCTCTTAAATCCGACTGTCTGATAGCTTTCTGCCCTGAGTGCTCGTTTGAGAGATTTGTAGCCACTTAAAGTACATCTGTTGGCTTCTGTACACCGCGGGAACCTGCTTCCATATACAGTTGTCCGCATAAGTTCTGGTCCATGCCGTGATCTTATGTACGAAAGTAAAATAGCATAAATAAATTGCGAGGGTGGTTTCTTATAATAATCAGTTGACTAATCAGATGAGTTAACCACTGCCTAAGGAAACAACACTCGTAATTCAAGCATGCGCATTATATTTCTATATAAGATCACGTAAGGGGAGATTTTTATTTTGTTCCCTAGACCTACATCATGTTTAAAATTACACCCCCCTAGAAACTCTTTCAAGATCAATTTGTACATTTTTCGGTAGAAAAAATTCCCGGCGGAAGGCCGGTTCCTCTTAAATTACAGGCTCGCTATCGCTCGCCAGGAAAAAAACGACACCCAATTGGCACGAAAGGTCGTAAAATTGACAAATATTAGGCTAAAGTTCTTAAAATCGCCTAAGTAATGGGGCGAAAATCTTAAAATGTCAAAAACAATGGGACTAAGCATGAGGGATAAAGCGGTCCAGAAAAAAAAAATCCCGCAAGTGGAAATCTCCCCTTGGATCACAACTTATGTGAACAACTGTACACAATGCACAATCTGTTACAGAGTACTTATCACCGGAAATAAAGTACCTGCTGTGTGAGAAATACTACACACTATATTTCTTGTACTGGATAACGGCTCTCTTAATCCGTGTAATAATCTTAAATGGAATAAATGGTTGACATTAAACATTCTGGTGTGTGTGTGTGTGTGTGTGTGTACTTACTCTAGTTGTATTTACTCTAGTTGTATTGCGGGAGTGAGCATGCTCGTTATTTCCCGCCTCCTATATGTGTAGGTGTTATATGTATCGTTGGAATGGCTGTGGATGTGTGTGTAGTCTGTATTTTTAGCCAATTGGCGACATCGGAAACGAAGGCTTAGGGTGGATCTGTATAGTACCATTCTCACTATAGACGGTACCGTCTCGCCCGAAGGCTTAGGTAGCCATCAGCTTTGGTGAACCATATGATACCCATCTCGCCTTGTACCATTTTTGCCAACCCCAGATGGGACGTCACAACGTCGTCCACTTATTCCAGGTACCTATTTACAGCTAGGTGAACTGAGGCTAACACATGAAAGGAGACAAGCCCAATTTGTCTCCGCCCGGCCGGGGATTGAACCCCCGACCCCTCGTGTGTGAGACGAGAGCGCTACCTACTAGGCTACGGGCTGTCTGTGTGTGTGGGGGGGGGGGAGGGGGGGGGGTGAACAAGCGGTGGTGTGCTTAAAGGTACAAAATTGACTAAATATGTAGGTTTGCAGGTACATGAGGTTTAGGGCGTCAGTTTAAGTGTACACACCTCTAAAATATGTTGAAATGGAGTGTTTTCGGTTAGGTTGGGTAAGTTAGGTTAGGTTAGGTTAAGTTAGGTTAAGTTTGATCTAGATAGTTTTATTTAAGTTTTAAAATCGAAAGATTTAACGTGTGCACCGATAAACACACCACCGATCGGGTGTGTGTGTGTGTGTGTGTGTGTGTGTGTGTGTGTGTGTGTGTGTGTGTGTGTGTGTGTGTGTGTGTGTGTGTGTGTGTGTGTGTGTGTGTGTGTGTGTGTGTGTGTGTGTGTGTGTGTGTGTGTGTGTGTGTGTGTGTGTGTGTGTGTGTGGTTGTGTGTGTGTGTGTGGGTGTGTGTGTGTGTGTGGTGTGTGTGTGTGTGTGTGTGTGTGTGTGTGTGTGTGTGTGTGTGTGTGTGTGTGTGTGTGCGTGCGTGCGTGCGTGCGTGCGTGCGTGCGTGCGTGCGTGCGTGCGTGCGTGCGTGCGTGCGTGCGTGCGTGCGTGCGTGCGTGCGTGCGTGCGTGCGTGCGTGCGTGCGTGCGTGCGTGTGTGTGTGTGTGTGCTTTGGCAGGTGCGAATGCTTACTTGCACGCTCAACCATCACAAGGTGTTATAAGGTAAAACGCATTAAGGGGAGATATCCACTTGAGGGAATATTTGTTTGACCCCCTTCTCCCTCATGTTTAGCCCGATTGCTTTTGAGATTTCAAGACGTTCGCCCTAGTAGTTTTGACATTTTAAGACATTTTGCCCCATTTCTGTCAATTTTAAGACCTTTCGTGCCATTAAGGTGTCGATTTTTTCCTGGCGAGCGATAGCGAGCCTGTAATTTAAGAGCAACCGGCCTCCGGCCGAGACATTTTTCTACCGAAAAATGTACAAATTTATCTTGAAAGGGGGTCTAGGGGGGGGGTAATTTTAAGCTTGATGAAAACGTAGAGAACAAACTAAATACCTCCCCTTAACAGGAAAACAAAATATAAATCTTGGAAATATCGACTTATCTCGTTACTTGTATTGTTAACCCCAGGAAGACTTATGAAAACAAGGGAGCTGCTGCTACAACACAACACACTACGTGATAACCAGTGAGAGGGAGAGAGAGAGGGGGGAGGGATGAGAGAGAGAGAGAGTGTGTGTGTGGGAGTAAGTGAGCGATTATCTCGTTACTTGTATTGTTAACCCCAGGAAGACTTATGAAAACAAGGGAGCTGCTGCCACAACACAACACACTAGGTGATAACCAGTGAGAGGGAGAGAGAGAGAGAGAGAGAGAGAGGGGGGAGGGATGAGAGAGAGAGTGTGTGTGTGGGAGTATTTTTTTTTTTTTTTTTTTTTTTTTTTTTTTTTTAAGAGACAATGAACGGAGGAAGGAAAAAAACAGATAAAACGAAAATGTCCATGTGCCTAAAGGCATCCTCCATTCATAAAATGTGTGTAACAACTGGATTTAAACATTTGTAGATTGTAAGTTTGTGGAAAGCAATTCGAGGGAAGTGAATTCCAAAGAGTAGTAGTTCTAGGGATAAATGAATTTTGATAAGCAGAAGTTCTGCATTGTGGAGGAGAAAGTGTAAATTCATGGGCGCTCTCAGCTGCCCTAGTTCTACGGGGAAAGATGTGGAGAGGCGGCACAATTGAAGCAAGTTCCTCGGAACAATTGCTGTGTAAAAATCTGTAGAATAATGCAAGGGATGCAACGTTTCTTCGTATGGATAATGTAGGAAGGTCCTGTGTGATTGCAGGGTTATTGATTAATCTAATAGCTTTATTTTGAATTTTGTCCAACTGCCTCAATGCAACCACTCCACTTCCACTCCACAGAGGTGAACAGTAATCCATCTGAGAACGCACATGACTTTTATATATTACGGCCAACTGCTCGTCAGTGAAGAATTCTCGAACTCTGTACAGGAGTCCCAGTTTTTTAGAGGCATTCTTAGCAATGCTTCTAACATAATGTGTCCAGCTCAAGTTAGTAGTTAATGTTACACCGAGAATGTCAATACTAGGGGAAGTGGGAATATTTACATCATTAAAAAATATATGGGAGTCAGTGAGATTCTGTCGGTTAGAAAATTGAATGTACTTGGTTTTCTGTGCATTAAAGGAAACTAGATTCTTTTGTCCCCATTCTTCAATTCTAGAAAGGTCCTGGTTCAGAGAAATTGCAGTGCTTATTTTTGAATTTATAAGATCGGGTTGGGTGAAAGAATTGGTAAATGTGAAGGAACTGTGGAGAGTTGAGTGATCTGCATAGGAATGTATTGGATTATGAATGGTAGATATGAGATAATTGATATGAATGAGGAACAGAGATGGGGCCAAAACTGATCCCTGGGGAACACCAGCATTTATTGAGTGAAATTGAGAATAAAGGCCATCTACCATTACACGTATGTTTCTGTTATGAAGATAAGAAGAAATTAGTGGAACTAATGATGCAAGGCCGTAGTGTGACATCTTCGACAATAAGGATTGATGCCAGACTCTATCAAATGCCTTTGATATATCCAGTGCTATTGTATGTGTTTCACCATGTTGGTCTGTAGCTTGGTTGATTTGATGCGTAAGAAGGCAAAGAATGTCTGCAGTTGATCGACATCGTCTAAAACCATATTGCCTATCACTGATAAATTTATTATTCTCAAGATGCTTAATTATGTGATTATTTAATATAATTTCAAAGACTTTACCAAGAGTGGAAGTTATAGCTATTGGTCTGTAGTTTGATGGATCTGAAGAGGCACCTTTTTTAGGAACTGGGTGGATGTTTGCTTCTTTCCAGGGTACTGGGAAGCATGAGGTATGAGTACATAGACGGAAAAAAATTGCCAATACAGGAGCGAGCACCAAGGAGCAATTCTTAAGTACTATTGGAGGAATTTCATCTGGACCAGGAGCCTTATCTACTGAGAGATTCTGCAAAATAGTTTTGACATGTCTGGTGTGGATCTTAAGTGAGGGAATTTCAGGCGAATTAAAATTAAGTACAGGGACATCTTGATTTATTTCATCTAAGGTTGAGTTGGTGGAGAAAATATCCGCAAGAAGGTTAGCTTTACCTCGTGGGTCACTTACAAGATTGCCAGTCGGAGATTTTAATGGTGGAATGGATGAAGCAGTTGTGAAGTTGGATTTGAATGAGTTAAGAGTAGACCAAAATATTTTGTTATCATTTGGATTATTTAGAAGTTTATTTGCCTGCTTGTGGAGAAAGTTTGATTTAGTTAGGTTTAATACAGTTTTGGCATGATTTCTGATGTTTCTAAAGTAATTAAAGGCTTCATGTGTTTTTGATCTTGTGTATGCATTGTAGGCTATTGCTTTTTGTTCAGTTACTCTAGCACAATTATGGTCAAACCATTTAGGTGAATTAGATCTTTTAATGTACTTTTGATGAGGAAGTGAGTGATTATCTCGTTACTTGTATTGTTAACCCCAGGAAGACTTATGAAAACAAGGGAGCTGCTGCTACAACACAACACACTAGGTGATAACCAGTGAGAGGAAGAGAGAGAGGTGGGGGGAGGGATGAGAGAGAGAGAGTGTGTGTGCGTGTGCGTGTGCGTGTGCGTGTGCGTGTGCGTGTGTGTGTGCGTGTGCGTGTGCGTGTGTGCCGACGACTTATTAATTGTGTTCTAGCTATATTTAGAAGATTGTGTTCAGTTGCAGAAGGATCTGTCGTAGAACAAAGGGTTAAGTGAGATAGTTCGAAGTTGGAGGCCCTTTTTAAACTGAATACAATCGTTAAATAGTAACCAGAATAAAGTTAAAATGACGTCGCTGGTACAGAAGGGGTTAATGGTAAATTGGCGATGAATTAATCGTTGTTTAAAATGTAGCAAAGTGTGTCTCGCATTGTAGCTCTTCCAGTATACATTACAATACTCTTTCTCAAGGCACTTTGGATATGATTAGACGATCTTTTTAATGTCATGAAGACTCCTGAGGAATACAAAAACTATACACTTTCTGTAGTAACCCTTTGATTGTACAGATTCCTCCCAAACTGAATTTAGTCGCCTAGTGATAAACAAATAAAGTTAACATAACTTTCATTGCACACTGGAGGGATTATGTGTCGGTGTAGTCTTTAAGGGGAGATTTCCACTTGAGGGATTTTTTTCTTTACCCATTTCTCCCTTATGTTTAGCCCCATTGCTTTTGAAGTTTGAAGACGTTCGCCCCATTAGTTTGACGATGTTAAGAAGTTTCACCCCATTTATGTCACTTTTAAGACCTTTCGTCCCATTTAGGTGTCGACATTTTTCTGGCGAGCGATAGCGAGCCTGTAATTTAAAAGGAATCGACCTTCGGCCGGGACATTTTTCTACCGAAAAATGCAAAAAATTATCTTGAAAGGGGGTCAAGGGGGTGTAATTTCAAGCTTGATGGAAGTCTAGGAAACACACTAAAAACCTCCCCTTAAGTCATTATTTGTCGGTGTAGTCTTTAAGTTAATTTTACCAGTCAAATATTTCCCCTAAGCAGACCAGCAATACACACAAGGAAAAACAACATATCTTAACCCCTTCTGTACCAGCGACGTCATTTGTTTTATTCTAGCTATATTTAGACTATTTTGTGAAGCTTAAGATGGATCTGTGGGACACAATAGGTTAA
Organism: Paralithodes platypus; assembly: GCA_032716605.1. Lineage (NCBI taxonomy): Eukaryota > Metazoa > Arthropoda > Malacostraca > Decapoda > Lithodidae > Paralithodes > Paralithodes platypus. Next base: position 110,050,387 of record CM064487.1, read on the forward strand.
TTGACATAGTCGAAGCATGTTAATAGCTGGAGGCCCTTCTTAAGGGGAGGTTTTTAGTTTGGTCCGTAGATATCCTTCAAGCTTAAGATTACACCCCCTTGAGCCCCTTTCAAGATAAATGTGTACATTTTTCGGTAGAAAAATGTCCCGGCTGAAAGCCGGTTCCTCTTAAATTACAGGCTCGCTATCGCTCGCCAGGATAAAATCGACACCTAAATGGCACGAAAGGTCTTAAAATTGACAGAAAGGGGTTGAAAGTTCTTAAAATCGTCAAAATAATGGGGCGAACGTCTTACCATTAGGAAAACAATGGGGCTAAACATAAGGGAGAAAGTAGTCAAGAAAAAAATCCTTCAAGTGGAAATCTCCCCCTTAAGCTGACTAAAATCGCCCCATATTTGCCAGACTATGATGAAAGGGACAACACCGGTACTGAGGGGGTTAACGAACACACATAGGTTCCTCCCACCACCGCAACAACCTCTTCATAACAACACCATCAAGTTTTGCGATCGAAAAATTAAAAGTAGTAACTAGCTGCTCATCAAATCAATGCCGACTGATTGTATCCACTTTTGCTCTGCTGGGGTCATCGATTTACTGAAAAGGAGGTAGAGAAAAATAGCCAAGGCGTGAGCTTATATTTTATTTTATGTTTTTTTTATTGTTTTTTTTTTGTCAACGCTATTTTCACGACCTCCTCCTTAAAGTGAGGTATTTAGTTTGTTCCCTAGACCTCCATCAAGCTTAAAATTACACCCCCTTGAGTCCCTTTCAAGATAAATTTGTACATTTTTCGGTAGAAAAATTTCCCGGCCGAAGGCCGATTCCTTTTAAATTACAGGCTCGCTATCGCTCGCCAGGATAAAATCGACACCTGAATTGCACGAAAGGTCTTAATATGGGGGGAAAGTTCTTAAAATCGCTAAACTAATGGGGCAAACGTTTTATAATATCAAAAACAATGGGGCTAAACATAAGGAGGAAAGGGGTCAAGAAAAAAATCCCTCAAGTGGAGATCTCCCCTTAATTGACCTCTTGCGAGTTTCATGCTATATGGAAGGTGGAGTGTTGTATATCGTTATTTAGCAGTATTACTCGCTAAAATATGGTTGCATTGTCCATGTCAATGCCTAAAATAAAATCATCATACTTTCTATCCCTCAGAAACCTACAATATTGTTACCGCTTCTGGGGTATGTGTTCATTCCAGTGGGCATTCCTAAACGTTAGCGGATTTCTAATTTATTTTCATTATCTTTGGTTTGCTCCCTAAACTTCCTATCAATCTTAGACAAAATACTTCGACGTTTACGGCTCCAACTTCATTATTGCCTGCAACTCGTAAGCGGTGAATTGACCACTTGCGAGTTTCAGGCTATAAGGAAGTTGGTGCTGTAGACATTGATATTTAACAGAATTACCAGCTAAAATATGGTTGTAGTGCATTCATAAATACAAAAAACCAAATTCAAGATACTATTTATCAATCAGAAACCTACATTATTATCGAATATCTGTTTGATGTCAATATTTACGGCTACAACTTCTACCGGTACCGTTATATACAATAAGGCCAACCTACTACCGCCTCTGGGTTGTCTTTAGTCCGTATAAATTCATGATGTAATTTCTAATTTTAGCTGAACTTACCGTGGCGTATCACTGCTTAGGTTAGCTTAAGGGGAGATGGTTCATTTTTTGGGCGATTTTTGCATGTATTCATTATTTTTCTAGTTTCCTCCCTAGACCTCCATCAAATCTAAGAAAACACCCATTAGATACCCCTTCTAGATTAATTTGTACATTTTTGGGTAGAAACATTTCCCGGCCGAAGGCCGGTTCTTCCAACATTACAGGCTCACTATTGTTCGCCAGGGAAAAAATCGACATCTAAATAGCACGAAAGGTCAAAATAATGACGAAGAAATGGGTCAAAAGTCTTAAAATCGACATACTAATGGGGCAAACTTCTTAACATCTTAAAACTAATGGGGCTTAACACGAGGGAGAAAAGGGACCAGAAAAGCGGCCCATCTCCCCTTAACCTAACTTAATCAATTTAACCTACCATAACCTAACTTAACCTAGTCTAACTTATCCAGCAGACACAGGCGAGATATAGCTTAGTATAAACAACCACATCACCCACGATACACAACCACATCACCCACGATACACAACCACATCACCCACGATACACAACCACATCACCCACGATACACAACCACATCACCCACGATACACAATCCGTGCAAACCACCCTTAACCCCTTCACTACCGGTACCGTCCCTTTAAACTTAATCGGGCTACTATTAGACGAATTTACTCGGCTTAAAATAGGTCTCCAGCAATTAACAGGTTTATAACTATCTAACTTAACCCTTTTTGCTACCACAGATCCTTCATAATTTGCACTAAATCGTCTAAATATAGTTACAATAAAATATAAAAGACGTCGCCGGTACAGAAGGGGTTAACCTTTTACGTACGGGGGATGTCCTTTTCAGGTTATTCAAGCTAGATTTAGACGATTGTATGCAATTTAGAAAGCATCTGTGGTGCTTAAAGGGGGGATTGAGATAGTTTGTAGCCTTTTATGTCCTAGAGGTCTTGAATATAATCGTCTAATAGTAGTCAGAACATAATGAAAAGGACGTCACCCGCACTGCATGTAATAATCTTACTATGCCTACTGTCTATTCTTACACGACCATTAAGTATCTCTCCACCAACAGTAATCACGACCACTCTATCCGCACTATTACTCTCTCTCTCTCTCTCTCTCTCTCTCTCTCTCTCTCTCTCTCTCTCTCTCTCTCTCTCGTGTGTTTGCAGCGTTTTTGTTCGTGCATTTCGTAGCTCAGTTAGTTATTTAGCCCGACACTGCGATGCACTTTGATAAACAACGAACGAAAGCCCCTCACTATTAACTGTACGTTGTTCAATTATGTTTATGTATAGGAAATTTGAATTGGTGTTTCAAGAACGTTACAAGAACATATCAAGGACTAGGTTTGCAGTAGTGTACAATTCGAGCTGAGAGATGCGACTACTGCTAAAGCCGGTATCACACAAGAGCTTTTATAGTCAACATTCGATAATCAACATGTTTCTGGCAATATTTCTGGAATATTTTGCGCTGGTGTCGGAAACTAGACTGATGATAGATGAATTTAGGTAACCGAAAAAGTTTTAATGTTTGCCTCATAAGATGCCGCAGACCAGTGTTGAGGATAAATGTTGAGGAAAAAAGCGCTCGTGTGATACCGGCTTAATAAATAACCTGATGATACACTACAGGCAAGCGGTGTTCTGTATACAGGTATACAGTATATATATATATATATATATATCACCGTCCTATATAACAGTGGAATCTCTACATCGGTGGGTATGTCGGAGAGAGAGAGAGAGAGAGAGAGAGAGAGAGAGAGAGAGAGAGAGAGAGAGAGAGAGAGAGAGAGGGGCTTCCTATCACATATAATCTACTCATATGTATCTATTAAGGGAGGATGGTTCACTCATATGTATCTATTAAGGGAGGATGGTTCACTCATATGTATCTATTAAGGGGGGATGGTTCACTCATATGTATCTATTAAGAGAGGATGGTTCACTTTTTGGGCGATTTTTGCATGTATTCATTATTTTTCTAGTTTCCTCCCTAGACCTCCATCAAATTTAAAAAAACATCCATTAGATCCCCCTTCTATATTAATTTGTACATTTTTCGGTAGAAAATGTCACAGCCGAAGGCCAGTTCTTCCAACATTACAGGCTCACTATCGTTCGGCAGGGAAAACAATAGCACGAAAGGTCTAAATATAGACGAAGGAATGGTGCGAAAGGTCTTAAAATCGACTAACTAATGGGGCAAACATCTTAACATCTGAAAAATAATGGGGCTAAACGTGAGGGAGAAAGTGGTCCAGAAAAGCGGCCCATCCCCCCTTAAGCTGGTGGCCGGTCTATCATTCCACCAAAGCCTGGAGAGATATACTTAACCCTTTCAGTACCGATGTGGTCCTTGTAACTTTACTCTGGCTATTATTAGACGATTCTATTCAGTTTAAGGGGAGACTGGCCGTTTGTTTGGTCTATTAATTCATTTATTCATATATTTTCTTAGTTTCCTCGCTAGACCTCCATCAAGCTTAGAAAAACACCCCCTAGACCCCCTTTCAAGATAAATTAGTACATTTTTCGGTAGAAAAATGTTCCGGCCGAAGGCCGGTTCCTCTTAAAATTGCAGGCTTGCTATCGCTCGCCAGGAAAAAATCGACACCTAAATGGCACGAAAGGTCTTAAAATTGACAACGAAATGGGGCGAAAGGTGTTAAAATCGCCAAACTAATGGGCCGGACGTCTTCTTATTTCAAAACTAGTGGTGTTAAACATTAGGGAGAAGGGGGTCCAGAAAACCGGTCTGGTTCCCGGTCTCCCTCCCCTTAAATAGGTCCTCCAGCAATTAACAGGCTTGGAAACAGCTCAATTAATCATTTTTACTACCACAGATCCTTCTTAAACTTCACTAAATCGTCTAAAGATTGCTAGAACAAAACTCAAAAGCTGTCGCCGGTACAGAAGGGGTTAAGGAGAGGCAGTACACACCAGGTTATTGTACATCATAACTTTACCTCTATTAATAACTGACTTAAGGAGAGATGGTTCACTTTTTGGTCAATTTTTTAATGTATTCATTATTTTTTCTAGTTTCTTCCCTAGACCTCCATCAAACTTAAAAAAACATTCATTATAACGTTCGCCAGGAAAGAAATCGACACTTAAATAGCACCAAAGGTCTTAATATTGACAAAGAAATGAGGCTACAATTGTCAAATTCGCCAAATTAAAGGAACGTACGTCTTAAAAACTCAAAAACTAATACGCTAAACATGAGGGAGAAGGGGGTCCAGAAAAAGCGACCACCTCTCCCTTAAAGATAGTGCAACTTGGACAAGCAGAAAAACTAGGCTGCCTCAAATACTGCCATTAAGGGGAGATTTCCACTTGAGGGATTTTTTTCTTGACCCCTTTCTCCCTCATGGTTAGGCCCATTGCTTTTGATATTATAAGACGTTCGCCCCATTAGTTTGGCGATTTTAAGAACTTTCGCCCCATTTCTGTCAATTTTAAGACTTTTCGTGCCATTTAGGTGTCGATTTTTCCCTGGCGAGCGATAGCGAGCCTGTAATTTAAGAGGAACCGGCCTTCGGCCGGGACATTTTTCTACCAAAAAATGTACAAATTTATCTTGAAAGGGGGTCTAGGGGCTGTAATGTTAAGCTTGATGGAAGTCTAGCGAACTAACTAAAAACCTCCCCTTAATCCATTCCGTACCAGTTACATCCTTTTAATTTTATTCTGGCAATGATTAGCCGATATTATGATATTATTAATGATATTATTCTGTTTAGGAAGGACCTCTAGCGATAATAATGCTTCACACTATCTCAACCAACTATTTTAACTACCACATATCTTTCTTAATCTACATAATATCGTCTAAATATAGCTAGAATATAATATTACATACATCGCTGGTACTCAAAGGGTTAAGGCCTGTATGTACAGTCGAGGTTAATAAATGTCAGATATTTCACAAAGTTTCGGACACTGACTAATACTCTGAGGGATAAGTACTTTTCCCAGTAACTATAAAGATACCAATAACACTTTTTGAACGAAACCCACTGGAATCCATAACAACACTTAATACCCCCGATGGTACAATAAGTACAATGAATTATATGTCTTGAGTCTACTGCAGATGGATGCTATAACTGTATCGATCAAATATGCACTGCGCCACTTCTAGGGGGGGGGGGGGGCTCTGCAGTTGTCTTTAAGTTAGCTGTGGGCAGAACACTCATTTTGTAGAGGTAATTATAAGAATGAGATAACTCTATTTCTTATTGCTAATCTGGCAACCTCTGCGTCATATGAGCATGAAAGGGTTAACATTGCTCGGGTTTGCCACACTGCCATCTATTGCAGCGTGTCCGCTGATTCACAATACATCCATATGCTTGCAATGTCATAAAGCTAGCCTTATCATGTATTTTTCGTTTTTTTTTTCCGACAATATTTTACAGAACAAATAATCAACTCACTACCTGACCATTTACTAAAAAAAAAAAAAAAAAATATGTTACAAGACAACTTCTGTTTATTATTCCGTTCACCTGTCATGTATTCTGTAAAACCTATCCTACTACTAAGCTGCCGGTAATACATATGTACGTACAGTCGCGCTAATAAGTGATATCTCGGCACCAAGTATGTTTTGATAAATAATTGGTATCAGCAATATCTAAGCTTCCTTTCTTCATATCGAGTGAAATATACAAACATGTTCCTACACTTACCCACCCTATTCAACATCTGACGGACATTAAAACAGCACAGAGCCAGCCAAACGTAATGACAGGTGGGACATGACTTATTAGCGCGACCGTACAAAGATTAGTTGATGGGGTTGAATTTCCCATAGCTGGCACTTGGCTTCAATACTCATGTTGATCATCTAATTGAGGAAAGTATAATAATGCTTTTACAGTATATTATGTCGGAAATACATGTTACACCTTGTTTACATCAGCATACTCTTATTAGGCAGTTAGGCTATAACATTGCATACATAATTTATTCAAACAATTAACCCTTTCAAGATCCAACACACATTTCTTTTCCGTTTTCTGGTAACTATTAGGTTATTTTATGCCGATTAGGAAGGGTATATGGAAGTCAGAGGGTTGATTGAGATAGTCTTTACCCGTTAAATACCCACAGATCCTTCCTAAGCTGCACAAAATCGTCTAATGATGGCCAAAATAGAATGCTAAAACGCTTCAGAGCTTCAAGGGGTTAAATTGAAAACCGTAGTATAAAAAGTACTGCAGATTGCTAGTAATACTAAGAAAATCATTGGTATATATGTTTATAGACATCCTGTAATCATAATGGGAGGAAGAAGGATTAATTGCAATACTTAGATCTTGAGGCAGACTTCTATGTTTGTGAATCTGTATGGGTAATTTAAGCATCCATTAATTATTATCAAAATGAGTATAATTTTGTAAACAAACAATGTAGCATTGTTGGTGTCACTAACTTTATATAATATTCATTACTGCAATGCTCGGTATATTTACTGTACTGCTTAGAAACATGTGTTACTATTTGTGCACCTCACTTAGATATTACATGTATCTTGGAAGGAGAAGAATTACATGGGATGAGTGTAGTAATGACGGAGTATGTGTGGTGCAGGTGAGAGTTTCATAATCGATGGGAACGAGATCGTGGGAAAAGAAGAGGAAGAAGTGCAACAAAATTACAAAATTGGGGTAAAGCCTTGGATACCTGGACGTTCCCATCTCGTTCCCATCGATTATGAAACTCTCACCTGCACCACACATACTCCGTCATTACTACACTCATCCCATGTAATTATTGTCCTTCCAAGATACATGTAATATCTAAGTGAGGTGCACAAATAGTAACACATGTGTTTTTATACAGTTCAGTAAATATACCGAGCATTGCAGTAATGTATATTATATAAAGTTAGTGACACCAACACTGCTACATTGTTTGTTTACAAAATTATACTCATTTTGATAATAATTTTGCGTAAAAGTGGTGATGCATGACTAACTGGAAAAAAGGGCAATCTATCAATATTATTCAATATCCCATAATACCAAAGTTGGGTTGCTAAAGACAAAAACTGACGAGTTAGTAGGATAGGAAAGATTTACTATTACACATCTGCTGTTTTAATGCGATCAATCTGCACTAAATCATTATAGTTACTGATTCGGAAACAAATAATATATTATAAGAATATGTACATAAATATCTGCTGTTCCTACCTTAAAGGAAATCATGAAGTCTAATTTTAAAATGGAACTTTAGAGACCAACTTTAGATGACTTAACCGAGCGACCGGTTAGGCTATTGTACATGAATACAATGATTATTTAATTTCTAGTTAATAGTTCTCTCGAAATATTATTTCTCCTGCAATAACCCTTCAGTTCAATCATCATTAATCAATATTTGACTTTTGTTCATAGTATTGATGAACCCTATAATTTTATGATAATATTTATGCAATCATATGCAAAGGCGAAATTCGTGCAGAAATCTTCTTTAGCAAAACAATTAATTAAAAGCATTTCATATTATTATAATTAAATAAAAAGAATCTGTCTTATCAAAAGTAACCCTATTGTAATATAGTTAGTATTCAATAAGACACATGATTTATTCGCATTCAACTTATTACCGTATTTACGTAAGGGGAGATTTCCACCTGTAGGATTTTTTCTGGACCCCTTTCTCCCTCATGTTTAGCCCCATTGCTTTTGAGATTTTAAGACGTTCGCCCCATTAGTTTGGCGATTTTAAGAACCCTCGCCCCCATTTCTGTCAATTTTAAGACCATTCGTGCCATTTAGGTGTCGATTTTTTCCTGGCGAGCGATAGCGAGCCTGTAATTTAAGGGGAACCGGCCTTCGGCCGGGAAATTTTTCTACCGAAAAATTTACAAATTTATCTTGAAAGGGGGTCTAGGGGGAGTAATTTTAAGCTTGATGGAAGTCTTGGGAATCAACTAAAAACCTCCCCTTAAGTATCCTCGTTAGATAGTGAACATAATTCAAGTTACATATATGTTACTATTACAATGTAAAGAGTACAGTTCTCGTTCATACTATAGTCCGTTCATTCTAGGTTGGGCAGCAATCGTAACCTCTAACTTCCGTAACTCAAAAAAAGGCTAGAGCAAATGAGCTGTCAATTTCCACACCCATTCCCTGGCCAAGTCTTCCTATTTCCACACCTATTCCCTGGCCAAGTCATCCTATTTCCACACCTATTCCCTAGCCAAGTCTTCCTATTTCCACACATATTCCCTGGCCAAGTCTTCCTATTTCCACACCTATTCCCTAGCCAAGTCTTCCTATTTCCACACCTATTCCCTAGCCAAGTCTTCCTATTTCCACACCTATTCCCTAGCCAAGTCTTCCTATTTCCACACCTATTCCCTAGCCAAGTCTTCCTATTTCCACACATATTCCCTGGCCAAGTCTTCCTATTTCCACACATATTCCCTAGCCAAGTCTTCCTATTTCCACACCTATTCCCTAGCCAAGTCTTCCTATTTCCACACATATTCCCTAGCCAAGTCTTCCTATTTCCACACCTATTCCCTGGCCAAGTCTTCCTATTTCCACACATATTCCCTGGCTAAGTCTTCCTATTTCCACACCTATTCCCTAGCCAAGTCTTCCTATTTCCACACATATTCCCTGGCCAAGTCTTCCTATTTCCACACATATTCCCTGGCCAAGTCTTCCTATTTCCACACATATTCCCTAGCCAAGTCTTCCTATTTCCACACCTATTCCCTAGCCAAGTCTTCCTATTTCCACACATATTCCCTAGCCAAGTCTTCCTATTTCCACACCTATTCCCTGGCCAAGTCTTCCTATTTCCTCACATATTCCCTGGCCAAGTCTTCCTATTTCCACACATATTCCCTAGCCAAGTCTTCCTATTTCCACACCTATTCCCTGGCCAAGTCTTCCTATTTCCACACCTATTCCCTAGCCAAGTCTTCCTATTTCCACACATATTCCCTGGCCAAGTCTTCCTATTTCCACACCTATTCCCTGGCCAAGTCTTCCTATTTCCACACATATTCCCTAGCCAAGTCTTCCTATTTCCACACATATTCCCTAGCCAAGTCTTCCTATTTGGTAGACATATTAACTCGATTACGCTAGTCCGTTTTGAGTTATGAGAGGTTATAAGGGGTTAGGATTTCTGCCCCCCCCGCCCCCCCCCCCCCCACACCTAGAATGAACGGACTATAGCATGTTACTATTTCAATTAAGGGGAGATTTCCACTTGAGGGATTTTTTCTTGACCCCTTTCTCCCTCATGTTTAGCCCCATTGCTTTTGAGATTTTAAGACGTTCGCCCCATTAGTTTGGCGATTTTAAGAACTTTCACCCCATTTATGTCACTTTTAAGACCTTTCGTGCCATTTAGGTGTCGATTTTTTCCTGGCGAGCGATAGCGAGCCTGTAATTTAAGAGGAACTGGCCTCCGGCCGAGACATTTTTCTACCGAAAAATGTACACATTTATCTTGAAAGGGGATCTAGGGGGTGTAATTGTAAGCTTGATGGAAATATAGGGAACAAACTAAAAACCTCCCCTTAATACCGGGTTATGACGTCATGAGCTTCCAGAAGTAAACTCCAAATAATGTGTTGAAGTCCTGCTTTACCCCCTGCATAGAAAAAAAAAAAAATCCCGAATAGGTAAAGAAATAAAAAACATTAAAATAGTGAGTTGAGAGCCTCTAGGGTTGGTGGGGTCAAGACTCTTCATACTCCACGCTGTCGCTCACGGGAGAGGCTTTACGTTTCCAACTTCATTAGTCAGCACAAAAGTATGAAGGGTCAATGTTGGTTATCACATTCTTCACAGTCATTGATTAAGGGAGGGTCACCGGTTTTTTTTTTATCTGTCTCGCCTTTTCTCTCTTTCCCTGGGTTTTATCCATTTGGCCCCATTCAGCCTACTATTTTAAAACGTTTAACCCCATCCAGGTGTCAATATTTTCCTGGCGAGCGGTAGCGAGCCAGCATATACTGTATATGTTTTTGTTTTGACAGTAAGCTAAATTTGTACATTTTTCAATAGAAAAATTTCTCCAGCGAAGCCGGATTTCTCCATACAATGCTGGCTCGATAACGCTCGCCAGGAAGACATCGACACCTGGATGGGGATAAACGTTTTAAAACAGTTGGCTGAATGGGACCGAATGGATACAAGCCAGGGAAAGAGAGAAAAGGAGAGAGAGATAAAAAAAAAAAAGCCGGTGACCCCCCTTAAGACGGTAAGATTTGTATTCTAGGATTATGCACAGATAGTTGTCCTTCCTTGACTAAAGGCGGTGTCACACGAGCGATTTTTCCGTCAATTTTTACGAGCAATTGTAGTCTGGCAGGCTTAAAATGTCAGTTATATCTGAAATCTGCCACCTAACATAATCTACCTTCAGTCTAGTTTCCGATCCCAATGTGAAAAAGCCTCGAAAGATCACGAGAACAAACTTGCTCATCGAAAATTGCTGGAAAAAGCGCTCGTGTGACACCGGCTTGACGATATGATGTGTTGTATTCTTGTATTTAACCCTCTCAAGATCCTATACTCATTTGTTTTCTGGTGAATATTAGGCGATTTTGTTCAGATTAGCAAGGGTATATGGAAGTCGGAGGGTTGATTGAGATAGTCTTTACCCTTTTAATACCCACAGATCCTTCATAAGCTACATACAATCGTCTAATGATAGCCATAATAAACTGCAAAAATGCGACAGAGCTTCAAGGGGTTAATTATGCGTAGTCATACATACCACGATTTCCTTATTGGCATTTCAGCTTGAAAGATACATATGTTTATTTATCGCCTGTATTAAGGGGGGTCACCGTTTTTTGTTGTTTTATCTTTCTCTCCTTTTCTCTCTTTCCCTGGCTTGTATCCATTCGGCCCCATTCAGCCAACCGTTTATAGACGTTTATCCCCACCCAGGTGTTGATATCTTCCTGGCGAGCGAGAGCGAGCCAGCATTGTATGAAGAAATCTGGCTTCGCCGGAGAAATTTTTCTATCGAACGAAAAATATAAAAATTTAGCTTGCTGTCAAAACAATATATATATATATATATATATATATATGCTGGTTCGCTACCGCTCGCCAGGAAAATATTGACACCTGGATGGGGGTAAACGTTTTAAAACAGTAGGCTGAATGGGGTCGAATGGATACAAGCCAAAGAGAGAGGGAGAGAAAGAGAAAAAAAGCTAGGTAGGTTCCCATAACGTGACATTGAAGTAAAAGACCTTTTTAATATTTTATCATATCACTTCCCTGAACGCGCGGTGTATTATACCTCATTGACAACACTTAAGGGGGCCCACCTTGCTTGTTTTCTCTTTTGTCTCTCTCTCTCTATTTGGCTTGTATCCATTCGGCCCGATTCAGCCTACTGTTCTAAGACGTTTACCCCTTTCCAGGTGTCATTATTTTCCTGGGGAGCGGTGCGAGCCAGCATATATATATTTTTGTTTTACAGCAAGCTAAATTTGTACATTTTTCGATAGACAAATTTCTCCGGCGAAGCCGGATTTCTCCAAACAATGCTGGCTTGCTTTCGCTCGCCAGGAAGAAATCGACACCTGTATGGGGATAAACGGATAAACGTCTTAAAACAGTTGGCTGAATGGGGCCAAATGGATACAAGTCAGAGAAAGAGATAAAAGGAGAGAAAGATTAAAAAACAGCAGGTGACCCCCCTAAAAGGAGAATTGATAGTAATTCGGGGCAACCTTTTCTCCCGTCAGTTTACTGTACAAATTTGAGATGAACTCAGAACAGCAAAAGACGTGTGGGTAAACATGCCAGTGTGGGTGTGCTGCGTCAATACAAAGAAATCTCCAGGTAAAAGACGTAACACAAATTTGACGAACTGACCTAATGAAATATTAATGAAGGTTCAGGTTGTATTGCGCAGCACTCAACCATATTCATAGATTGATTTATTAATAACTTGTGTTTGTCTAGTTCAGTATAATATTTGTAAGTTGTTATTATAAGATATATAATACAACTACATCAATAAATCCATTAAATACATAGGCTATAAGGTAATTTTTTACCTGCGTTTACTTCATTCTGAAATGAAGTTGAACTATGATCAGGAAAACACAATCATCCTTGCTCTAATATATTCCCTATAGATTTAAATTAAAAGAAAAGGATGAAGAAAGAGAAATTGTGGCAAATTAAATATGATAATATCAATATTTATTTCATGTACAGTCATGAACGTTAATAAGGTTGCCCGCCATTGGAATCTGTGAACTATTAATATAAAGTAGTGAAGCATTTACGATATAACTATATATTATTGTATCGATCATTTGTGTTCGAAAATTGTTTAGATTGAATTGTTTGTGTGAGCCACATTTAATCGTTATTCCCAATGTTTTTAATATAAAAAACTGCGATAATGAAACAAAGCTTAGAAAACCAAGTTCGCATTGTTTGGCATTTGTGGTCGGTTACGTTTAGAGATTCTTTTTCCTAGCGAGCGATAGCAAGCCTGCAATTGCAGAAAAACCTGTCGTTTGCAGGACATATGTCTACCAAATAATGTATACACCTATCTTAAAGACGTTATTAAGGGCGTTTATTTAGCATTAATGAGGTTTAGGAGGCAAACTTAAAAGTATGTTAATAAATTGCAATATAGCATTTAAAACCTTCATTAATAGTTAAAGCACAACACAATCCATATCACCTCCCAACACGTCGAGTAAGCTAGTGTTAAAAAAAAAAAAAAAAAAAATCGTGTAATGTATTCTGGTTATCTGTATGTGGTAACCCAGGTTCGAATCCCGGTGAATCACATGCTTGTTTTCATTAATTTCATTGGGAGGTGCTTGGTGTTGGAGTGAAATTAATATAAATATATTATCAAGCTTCTCATGTCCCGTCCTCCACCATAGATCATACAATTACAGTCTCTATTGGTGTCCCTCCCTCTTGTAACCTTGTCACTGTTCACCATACATGATGAGTCTCCTTGTACTCAATAGCCGTATTGGTAGAGGAATGTCACAATGTTTCGTAAATTCATAGAGAGATGTTCTGTTGAGAGTATGTATTATAATCGGACCTCTGTGGTAAATCATTGTAGGCTTCTGTTGCAGATAATGTTTAGCATAATATTGTAACCCGGTATGTTTTACTGTACTCCTTTAGGGGATAGAAAAGCAATATGTGGCAATGCTTTTGGCATGACAAATGTAAATACTGATGAAATTAGAATACATTAATTATGGTAGCCTACCCCCCCCCCCCCACTCACACACACACACACACACACACAATTAGTATAATTACTTTGTAGTATGTATTGAGGAGCTGTGTTACATACTTTTTTTTTAAAGTCTGAGCCAAATAAAAATATGCTATTCTATTCACACACACACACACACACACACACACACACACACACACACACATTAGGTTGTATGGTGAACCGACATTCTCTTCACTTCCTTATCTCTGACATAATCATCTATTCTCCCCGTCAGGTGTCGGAATAATCAACTCTATTTTCTTGTGGACAGAAAGGTTTATGTCCGAGAGGAACTGGAATGTTGTTTCTTCTAGTCATTAGGCCATATTCTCTCCCGTAGATTTAAGAAAACTGTCGAGGATCTTGAAGTCTCTATAAATACTCATGTATTGAACATGATATTGGACTTAAAATAGAGAAGTAACATCTTTGTGTTATTCATATTTTTTCACCAACCAATTTTACTTCTAAACTCAATTCATGAAATCAACAAATACATGTGGCACTCTAATTACTGGAACCTAGGATACTTACACCGAAATTTCGCGTATTTATGTATTACGCCATATAAATAGTATGAGCCGATGAAAGGAGTTGCCTACTAATTCAGCAGTGATTTCAATTTTTTTTTACTATCTCATACTAAAGCAATAGTGAAAAATGACTGTATATTTTGCATTATTAATGTAATATTCCATAGTTTACGGTCTGCATGTATGTGAAGGTCCCTGTCTGTTGATGAGCTGTACATATTTGCTTTCTTTCGCCACCTGCTAGCGAACTATAGAATTCCATCTAAATAGCACTCCAAACAGTAACTGCAACCTCTATGTCATGAAACGTATAGCGCAAGGTCTCTCAGTGCTCCATGTATGTGTGCTTCCAGTATTATTATTAGGCTTTCAAACTAATAGCTAAACGACTTTTGGATCAACATTTGTAGACATTTCATTATTAAGTTTGATCACGTAAAGAGATCGAACGAACCAATTTAGATAGTAGAGTAAGGGTGGCGTCACACGAGCGCTTTTTCCGTCAATTTTCCATGAGCAAGTTTGGTTCTCGAATTATTTCGGGACTTTTTCGCACTGGTATCGGCAACTAGACTGAAGGTAGATTATGTTAGCAGGCTGAATTCTGATAAAGTGTAATTTCTTAAACTTCCTGACCACAATTGCCTGTCATAATTGCTCGAAAAAGTGCTCGTGTGACAGTGGCTTAACACAGATCAGATGGTCAACATACCAACACTAACCTCCTCCTACCTACCATTTATCCTCCCTGTAATATACTTTATGCTGTGTGCTTGGTAGGCTATAAATCGGTTTTATATTTTACCCCGGATAATAATGGTCATCCTTAATGGCTTCATTTCTAACAAACATTATTTAGTTCCTGGATAAAGATGGCCTTCGATTAAGAATCCAATTTTATTTAACGATCACAATAGATGAGTTTTAGTCCAGTTTGAATTCGATTCTTCGTAGAAAACGCTTTAGAGGAGATTGGTATTTAATTCTTTCTTTATCTGTGTATTATTTTTTGTTCTTAGTTCCTTCCTAGACCTCCATCATACTTACTTAAAGATATACGACCAAGACCCTCCCTCGAGATAAATTTATACATGTCTCGGCCAAAGGCCGATTCCTCCTAAAGTACAGACATGCTATTGATCGCCAGCATTAAATCGACACGAAAGGTCTTAGTTTTGACAACGAAATGGTACAAAAGGTTTTTAAAACGGCAAACTAATGCAGCGAACGTCTTAAAATGTCAAATCTAATAAGACTAAACAAGAACGAAAATGGGGTCCAGAAAAAAACATCCCCTTAAACAAATTAGGCAAAATTTGAAATTGGCCTCTCACTACAATTTCTCTTACACCAGAATATTTCCCTGTGTTAACATTTTGGTTGGTGTATTAAAGGTGATGGTTGTTTTTTCTGGCCCCCCTTCCTCCTCATGTTTAGCCCCATTTGTGTGGCTATTTAAAGACCTGTCACCCCATGTTTTGGTCAATATTGAGACTTTTCGTACAATTTAGGTGTCGATTTTTTCCCTAGCAAGCGATAGCGAGCCTGTGATATTGTACTAAGCGGCCTCCGGCCAGGACATTTTTATATCGACATTGTTTACAAATTTATCTTGAAGGGAGCTTTTAGTGTTTTTTCAAGCTTTGTGGTGGTCTAGCGAGGAAACTAAAAAAAAAGTAAAAATATACATTAATACGCAAATTAATACGCTCATCCCCCGTTAAAGAAAGCGCTGTCAGTGTGTGTGTAAGCAGAGTGCTCGAGTTTGCATGAATGTTTGCTAAATGCAATCACATATTCATGTGCCCAGAAAGCATAAATGCATTAACCTTTTGAAACCGTCAGACGAAGTTAACCCGTTCAGTACCGGTGGCGGCCTTTTAACTTTACTCTGGCTACTATTACACGATTTGTTAAGGGGGGATGGGCGTATTTATTTTGTTAAGGGGGGATGGGCGTATTTATTTTGTTAAGGGCGGATGGGCGTATTTATTTTGTTAGGGGGGGATGGGCGTATTTATTTTGTTAAGGGGGGATGGGCGTATTTATTTTGTTAAGGGGGGATGGGCGTATTTATTTTGTTAAGGGGGGATGGGCGTATTTATTTTGTTAGGGGGGGATGGGCGTATTTATTTTGTTAAGGGGGGATGGGCGTATTTATTTTGTTAGGGGGGGATGGGCGTATTTATTTTGTTAGGGGGGGATGGGCGTATTTATTTTGTTAGGGGGGGATGGGCGTATTTATTTCCTCATTTATGTTGCTTTTTATTATTTTATTAGTTTCTTCCCTAGACCTCCATGGAGCTTAAAAAGCACCCCCAAGACCCTCCTTTTGGATAAATATGTACATTTTTCGATAGAAAAATGTCCAGGCCGAAGGCCAGTTTCTCTTAAATTACAGGCTCGCTATCGCTCGCCAGGGAAAAATCGTCACCTAAATAACATGAAAAGTCTTAATATTGACAAAAAAAAATGTGGCGAAAGGTCTTAAAATCACCAAACTAATGGGCCGAACGTCTTATAATCTGAACACTAATGAGGCTAAACATGCAGAAGGGGGACCATAAAAACGGCCCATCTCCCCTTAAGTTTAATATGGGCCGCCAGCATTGAACAGGCTTCCAACCATCTCACTTAACCATGTTTTAGTACCACAGATCCTTCGTAATTAAACTGCACACAATCGTCTAAATATATAGCTGGAATATTATCACGAACACGTTGCCGGTACAGAAGGGGTTAAGGGGTGTCATCTGCTTTATTTATCTCTTTTTCTCTATTTCTCAGGGTTGTATCCATTCTGCTCCATTCAGCCTACTGTTTTAAGACTGTTATCCCCATCCAGGTGTCGATTTATTCCTGGCGAGCGATAGCGAGCCAGCATTGTATGAAGAAATCCGGAGAATTTTTGTGATCGAAAAATTTACAAATTTAGCCTGCTGTCAAATTTGTTTACAAATACAAAATGACACCTGGATGGGGATAAACGTCTCAAAACAGTAGGTTGAATGGGGCAGAATAGATACAAGCTAAAGAGAGAGAGAGACAAAGACAGACAAATAGCAGTTCACCCCCCTTAAACACACAACAGTCTTTTGTGGAGAAACTACTTTAAGGGGAGATAGGTTGTTTTTCTTGGGCCCCCTTCTTCCTCATGTTTAGCCCCATTCGTTTTCAGATTTTAAGACGCTTGCCCATTAGTTTGGCGATTTTAAGTCCTTTCGCCCCATTTCTTTGTTAATACTGAGACTTTTCGTGTCATTATTTAGGTGTTGAATTATTTTCCTGGCGAGCGATAACGAGCCTGTAATTAAAGAGAAACCGGCCTTCGTCCGGGACATTTTTCTGTCGAAAAATGTACAAATTTACTTAAAGGAGGGTCTTGGCGGGGTGTTTTTTTAAGCTTGATGAATGTCCAGGGAGGAAACTAAAAACTAATACAAAAAAATACATAAATTAGCATATAAATACGCCCATCACCTTTAATATGAATGCACCTCATTATAATATTATATAATCGGTTAATATTCTCTAAAAAATCCGTTGAATATGTATACAGTTGTTGTTGTTGTTGTTGTTGTTGTTCCCCAAGCGGCCTGGCCGAACAGCCCCAAGGCCCCGAGCAAGGCCAAGGCCATAACCGAGCGCCCCCACAGAACCCTCCCCGCCGACCACAATAAAGCCTGGGTGACCGAAGCCACTCCATGGCGGGGAGCTGAGGAGGGTGCGGAAATGCCCGGGAAACCAAAGCCCCACCCAGGGCCCTTGTGTCCCTAAGCAATTATGAAGAGAAAGTTGAGGGGCAAGGGAAAAATGTGACGCTTTGGCTTCCAATCTTGGTAGATTGGGAGGTCAATCCACGGAAAATCTTGGTAGATTAGGAGGTCAATCCACGCAAGAGACGCCGTCACTTGAGATCTAGAAAATATATAAGTAAAAGGAACAGTCAGAGTAAGCTATGGGTATGGCAGAGATTGCTCAGTTCTCACTCTGATAGACCAGCCCATCACCACATGACTAGAACCCAATCCTCTCAGCATCAGCTAGGAAAGGCCCTAGAAAGCCGCCTTTGGCGGGGGGATAGCTCCCCTATTTCAACCCTTTTCGGGGTTGGGCACCCGCCCAACAATAATACAGTAATTATATACAGTATATTATAGAGTCTATGCAGTTGAACATTATATTACAAATTGAGGCTTTTACTATTTCACTCCATTGAATAGCTAGCTCATTGACAACATCCTAGTGAAACACAATAGCTAGCTCATTGACAACATCCTAGTGAAACACAATAGCTAGCTCATTGACAACATCCTAGTGAAACACAATAGCTAGCTCATTGACAACATCCTAGTGAAACACAATAGCTAGCTCATTGACAACATCCTAGTGAAACACAATAGCTAGCTCATTGACAACATCCTAGTGAAACACAATAGCTAGCTCATTGACAACATCCTAGTGAAACACAATAGCTAGCTCATTGACAACATCCTAGTGAAACACAATAGCTAGCTCATTGACAACATCCTAGTGAAACACAATAGCTAGCTCATTGACAACATCCTAGTGAAACACAATAGCTAGCTCATTGACAACATCCTAGTGAAACACAATAGCTAGCTCATTGACAACATCCTAGTGAAACACAATAGCTAGCTCATTGACAACATCCTAGTGAAACACAATAGCTAGCTCATTGACAACATCCTAGTGAAACACAATAGCTAGCTCATTGACAACATCCTAGTGAAACACAATAGCTAGCTCATTGACAACATCCTAGTGAAAACACAATAGCTAGCTCATTGACAACATCCTAGTGAAACACAATAGCTAGCTCATTGACAACATCCTAGTGAAACACAATAGCTAGCTCAATGACAACATCCTAGTGAAACACAATAGCTAGCTCATTGACAACATCCTAGTGAAACACAATAGCTAGCTCATTGACAACATCCTAGTGAAACACAATAGCTAGCTCATTGACAACATCCTAGTGAAACACAATAGCTAGCTCATTGACAACATCCTAGTGAAACACAATAGCTAGCTCATTGACAACATCCTAGTGAAACACAATAGCTAGCTCATTGACAACATCCTAGTGAAACACAATAGCTAGCTCATTGACAACATCCTAGTGAAACACAATAGCTAGCTCATTGACAACATCCTAGTGAAACACAATAGCTAGCTCATTGACAACATCCTAGTGAAACACAAGAGCTAGCTCATTGACAACATCCTAGTGAAACACAATAGCTAGCTCATTGACAACATCCTAGTGAAACACAATAGCTAGCTCATTGACAAATCCTAGTGAAACACAATAGCTAGCTCATTGACAACATCCTAGTGAAACACAAGAGCTAGCTCATTGACAACATCCTAGTGAAACACAATAGCTAGCTCATTGACAACATCCTAGTGAAACACAATAGCTAGCTCATTGACAACATCCTAGTGAAACACAATAGCTAGCTCATTGACAACATCCTAGTGAAACACAATAGCTAGCTCATTGACAACATCCTAGTGAAACACAATAGCTAGCTCATTGACAACATCCTAGTGAAACACAATAGCTAGCTCATTGACAACATCCTAGTGAAACACAATAGCTAGCTCATTGACAACATCCTAGTGAAACACAATAGCTAGCTCATTGACAACATCCTAGTGAAACACAATAGCTAGCTCATTGACAACATCCTAGTGAAACACAATAGCTAGCTCATTGACAACATCCTAGTGAAACACAATAGCTAGCTCATTGACAACATCCTAGTGAAACACAATAGCTAGCTCATTGACAACATCCTAGTGAAACACAATAGCTAGCTCATTGACAACATCCTAGTGAAACACAATAGCTAGCTCAATGACAACATCCTAGTGAAACACAATAGCTAGCTCATTGACAACATCCTAGTGAAACACAATAGCTAGCTCATTGACAACATCCTAGTGAAACACAATAGCTAGCTCATTGACAACATCCTAGTGAAACACAATAGCTAGCTCATTGACAACATCCTAGTGAAACACAATAGCTAGCTCATTGACAACATCCTAGTGAAACACAATAGCTAGCTCATTGACAACATCCTAGTGAAACACAATAGCTAGCTCATTGACAACATCCTAGTGAAACACAATAGCTAGCTCATTGACAACATCCTAGTGAAACACAATAGCTAGCTCATTGACAACATCCTAGTGAAACACAAGAGCTAGCTCATTGACAACATCCTAGTGAACACAATAGCTAGCTCATTGACAACATCCTAGTGAAACACAATAGCTAGCTCATTGACAACATCCTACTCGAACACAATAGCTAGCTCATTGACAACATCCTAGTGAAACACAAGAGCTAGCTCATTGACAACATCCTAGTGAAACACAATAGCTAGCTCATTGACAACATCCTAGTGAAACACAATAGCTAGCTCATTGACAACATCCTAGTGAAACAATAGCTAGCTCATTGACAACATCCTAGTGAAACACAATAGCTAGCTCATTGACAACATCCTAGTGAAACACAATAGCTAGCTCATTGACAACATCCTAGTGAAACACAATAGCTAGCTCATTGACAACATCCTAGTGAAACACAAGAGCTAGCTCATTGACAACATCCTAGTGAAACACAATAGCTAGCTCATTGACAACATCCTAGTGAAACACAATAGCTAGCTCATTGACAACATCCTAGTGAAACACAATAGCTAGCTCATTGACAACATCCTAGTGAAACACAATAGCTAGCTCATTGACAACATCCTAGTGAAACACAATAGCTAGCTCATTGACAACATCCTAGTGAAACACAATAGCTAGCTCATTGACAACATCCTAGTGAAACACAATCCGAGGGTATTGTCTTCACTTCCAATAGTCAGTGGAATTGGGGTTGGTGGATGTACAAGCTTTTCCCTATATGGCTGACCCATTATGACAAGTGGATTAATTAGGTGAAAGGGAAACACGGGAATACTCTTTTCTGTGTTTCCCTTCCACCTATTTCTTCCCTATTATCCATATTCACCTGCTGCAAAAGTTGAATTTTAAACGTACATTTGTAATTAAAAACGGCAACACATTAGACATACATTTATGAATGAATCAAAGCATTGTTTATGGAAATATTAGTTGACTCAGTTACGTACTTGCCTCTAGAGCCATTGCTAGATTGTGATGTCACCCTGAAAGGCATTATATGTCAACATATTAAATTAATCGTGTAAGGTTTTCTTGAGCATAAGTTACATTTCAGGGAGTATTTATTGAGACGTAAGACCTGGGATTGGTAAGCTACCCACCAAAAATGTCTTGTGTTTTCGATTAAGGGGAGATTTCCACTTGAGGATTTTTTTTCTTTACCCCTTTCTCCCTCATGTTTAGCCCCATTGTTTTTTAGATTTTAAGACGTTCGCCCCATTAGTTTGGCGATTTTAAGAACTTTCACCCCATTTATGTCACTTTTAAGACCTTTCGTGCCATTTAGGTGTGTATTTTTTCCTGGCGAGCGATAGCGAGCCTGTAATTTAAGAGGAACCGGCCTTCGGCCGGGACATTTTTCTACCGAAAAATGTACAAATTTATCTTGAAAGGGGGTCAAGGGGGTGTAATTTCAAGCTTGATGGAAGTCTAGGAAACTCACTAAAAACCTCCCCTTAAACCTATGCGTGGGAAAAATCATACAAGAACATGAAACGAATAACAATATATAGCGGTATAAGACGATGAGGGAATCAACAAATATCAACACTTTTAATACATAGCTAAGTATAATATAATATTAACACTTTTAATACATAGCTAAGTATAATATAATATTATATATGATTATAACTCCCCTTGCCCGGAGGAAGACCATATTAACTGGTGTTGTTATTGCACAGAAGAACGCCCACTCTGTGTTTAACTTCGCATTTTACGATCACTCGAGTCGTAATAAGCGGCCATTCGGTAGCTATAATGCCTAACACATTCCTACTGATGCGGTATTAACGACGCAACACGATAGTTTGTTTTCGGCCAATTACCTGCTGGGGGATGAGATTATCAACAGTTACGTAGAGGTGGTGGTGGTTGGAGATATGATTTGGCTTTGTTCTCTCCGCCTCAACAGACAATATTCACCATTTGTTTTGGGCTCCCGAACACCACTGCTTGACTTCTAACAAGCTGAGATGCGGACACCGTCCAGCTCTCCTGAGCTATCAGAAGAGACTGGATGACTCCGTCGTCGACGCCTTCCCGGGATGTAGCACAGCGCCCCATACCATTGGACACATCATGGAGGACTGCATTTCACACAACCGCTTGCGCCAACAACACAATCTACACTCAATGAGAGCTCTGTGGGAAAGCCCGATCGTGGCCATGGCCTTTCTCAGGGACTCCGGGCTGTTCGGCCAGGCAGCTTAGGGAACAACAACAACAACAACAACAACTTCTAACAACAACTTAATTACCTACAACGTGACCTCTCATCCTGACCTTACAACCAAGGCTATCTAAGGGTGTCTATATGTTTACTAAGTATTATTGGTATTATTAGTAGTAGGTGTAGTAGTATTAGTATTAGTATTGATATCAGTACAATTTATAGCTGCACTTACTTCTCGAAGTTCCGAAGTTCAAGGTATATTTGTTTTACCTGACGGAAATAGAAACATCAGTATGTATATATGTTTTAATCAATATACAGTCTTTATTTCTGAACCACACAATTACGTATTCTATCTTATTTACCCGGTACATTTGTTATATAGTTATTGTTTTTATTTGTTTATGTTGTTGTATGTTGTATTATTTTCTCCTGACTCCTCGACAGATGCCAGAGGGGTCAGTCACGATTCAGTGGCTAGGCCCTTGTTGTTTGGGGTGGTTATTTATTTTTCTTTCACAGAATAGCAGATTGCGTATCATAACATATATGTTCACTTTGGGGATACTAGTAGACTGATCGACAGGTTAACTTGTAATTTTATCTGCGGCATATTTACTCTCGATATTTTCCCTGCTACTAAAGGTTTGAGAAATTTAGAATGCTTGCAAAACTAATAAAGATATGCAAGGAGTGCTAAGGAATATACAGAGAGCAACCTGACATTGAATTGATAGTAGAGGTTACAATCTTACGAATCTTCTCATTAATTTGCATTATTTGTTGCACTCACTGTATTTATTTATGTACTTATGACAGTAGAGAGGCAAGGAATGTGGAAGGTCCTAAAGATATATGAAGTTGGTCGCAAGTTGCTGAACTCGGTACATAACATGTATGAGGGTGTAAAGGTGGCAGTGCGCTTGGAGGGAAAATTAAGCAAGTTCTTTGGTTTGGAAGTTGAGCTGAAGCAGGGGAAAGTTTTGTCTACATGGTTGTCCAATAGATTCATGAATGGGTTATGAAAGAGGTTCAAGGTGTGTAAAAGGTGTCTGTGCTGATATTTTCGGATGATACAGCGATGTTAAGTGTTAAGTGAAGATGACTGGGAGTTGCAAGTGGGTTTGGAACGGTCTGTTAGAAGTGGAGTTTGAAGGTGAATGTAACTAAGAGAAAAGGTGTGGTATTTAAAGAAGAACGAGATAGCCCTAATCCAACCGTGAAATACGGCTGAATGATCAGGAGATGGAGATTGAGATATCCTTAAAGTATCTAGGCAGTGTGTTGAGCAGGAACATATGCACACAAAAGTCTGCAGAAAACTAATTGGCCTACAAAAGGAAGATTGTTGTTACACCCAGCCCATGACGTCTATGTGCATATCTAATTTTATCATGAATTAGCTCTCTATCGTTCTTGATCCTACTTTAACAGTCGGTAGCCTATTCCACATGTATACAACTGTTACCAAACCAATGCTTGCCTATATCTTATACATATATATATAATTATATATATATTTTTTGTCTTTAATACATACGAGGTTGAAAGAAATCAGAGACCTGGAAACTTTGAATAATAAAATTTCCAACGCAGAAATTGCCATTTCTTTCAACCTCGTATGTATTAAAGAAAATGTATTACCTGGATTAACTAACATATATATATACATTGCAATGAACATATTGATGAACAGACTGACGAACCAGGAAGTACGTGAGAGATGTGGTGTTGAGATGGATGTTGTGTAAAATGAAAGAAATGCACTGAAGTGGTATGGTCACATGGAGCGAGTGGAAAGCGTGCGGATGGTACAGAGGGCGTATGAGAGTGAGGTGGAGGGGGTTAGAGGGTGGGTAGACCGAGAACGAGGTAGAGGGATGGAGTGGATAGACATATGGAGGAGAGGAGGCTTCTATACTTTTCTGACATTCTTAAACAAATATCCTAGAGTATTGCGCTGCAACCTGCAATAATTGTTAGAATGCACATATATATCAGTTCAAAATACCTCAAACGTACCAAGCAATGTTTTGATTATCTTAAATGTATTAAAGTGAATGGAGATAATACACTAGTTCAATTTATTAAATTGTCAGATTAGTGAAGAAGTTCAATCGACGTAACGCGATATACAGTATATATATATATATATATATATATATATATATATATATATATATATATATATATATATTATATATATATATATATATATATATTTTTTTTTTTTTCCCACTCAGTATACCCCTGTCCCCTTGGTGTTTCTTTCATTGGTTCTTGTTTCCCGTTTCTTCATCTGTACTTGCTGCTAGACATCTAAACAATATTAATCCGGTGTCACAAGAGCTCCTTTGCCGGCAACTATTTCAAGTAATTGTAGTCTTGCATCTTCTCGAGTGAAGACATATATTATGTCAGTCTCTTCAAATCATATACACTCAATCTAGTAGTCAAAGCCAATGCGATAATACCAAAAACTAGTATGAAAAAATAACTGATCATCGAAATTTGACGGAAAAATTCCTCGTCTGACATCGCCTTTAGCATTCAGTAGTGTACAGTATCAATTCATATTTTCATTTCACCAACCAACTTTACTTCTAAACTCAATTAATGGAATCAACGAATACATGTGGCATTTATGCATTACGCTATCAAGTACCATACAATTGTTTATATATAAATATTATGCATTGTGTGTTTCAACTCTAGTTCTGAGGAGTGGTATTACCGTGGCTGCTAACAAATAACCCCTTCTGTACCGGTGATGTACTTTTCATTATGTTCTGGCAAATATTGGACGATTTTATTCATCTTAAGAAGGACGTCTACCAATCAAAATGCTACAAACTATCTCAATTAATTCTTTTAGCTACCATATATCCTTCCTAAGCTTCATAAAATCGTCTAAATGTTGCTGAACTCAAATGAGAAAGACGTGGCCGGTACAGAAGGGGTTAATGGTGTACCTGTATGCGGGTCGACAAGCTATAATGCTCAATACATCATAGAGGAGCGGTGGGGGGTCGTATATACGCCAGGTAGAATGATCCAATTAAGAGGGGGTCACCTGATTTTGTTTTCTTTTCGTCTTTTTCTCTGGCTTGTGTCCATTTGGCCCCATTCAGCCTACTGTTTTAAGACGTTTACTCTCATATAGGTGTCAATATTTTCGTGGCGAGCGGTAGCGAGCCAGCATATATATATTTTTGTTTTGACAGCAAGCTAAATGTGTACATTTTTTGATAGAAAAATGTCTCCGGCGAAGCCGGATTTCTCCATTCAATGCTGGCTCGCTTTCGCGCGCCAGGACGAAATCGACACCCGGATGGGGATAAGCGTCTTGAAAAAAGTAGGCTGAATTGGGCCGAATGGATACAAGCCAAAGAGAGAGGGAGAGAAAGATAAAAACAAAACGGTGACCCCCCTTAAAGACGTGCCCGGCATACTATTACTGCCTCGATCGGTTACTGGAAATGAAAGTGCTACCGTTTTAGCTGGAGATTCTTTTTTTTTCCCTCATATTATGTGAATGAAGGAGACAAAAGGCAAAGCTGCCTGTAACAAGGGTCTCCCCCAAAGTTGAAAAGAGTGACAGAGGCAAATTCAAGGTTCATAATATATATTCATGTTTAACCCTTTGAGGATTATGACGCGTTTTGACAGATTATTCTGGCTATCACTAGATGATGTTATTCAGCTCAGGATTTTTTTTTTTTTTTTTTTTTCTTCTTAAGATCAGAGGGTTAATTGAAATATACGCCCTACTTTGTCCCTCTGATTCCTAGGTGCCTTTGAAAGCTGATAAACATTGCTTAATTATAGCCAGGATTATGTGTGAAAACGCGTCAATATCCGCAAAGGGTTAACATATGATACGAGAATTTCACTCAGGTTACTTTAAGGTAAGTACCGATTTATATGATATATTAACATAGGGTTAGTTTCGCTAAGCGTACATATGATTTGTTCATATAATGCCTAATGTATAGATAATATTAAGGTGATCGATCAGTTCAACTCTGTATTATAAATGAGGTAAAATCAGGTAAGCTATATTGGATTAGATTACAATTACGTTAAGTTAGGTACAGTTGTAATGGATTAGACTAGGTTAGGGTAATTTATGATGGCTCAAGCAAGGTTGCTGTAAGCTACGATAGCCTTATAATTATATGATTAGTTGATTCAAAGGGTATAAGGTGTATGTATATACTCAGGCACAGACCCCATTGCTGGAGGTGGCCGACTCGAGACAGAGCCCGAACAGAAACCTGTAAAGTTCCAATTCTTAGGATCAGGGACCACTTTCGCGTTCCCTCGCCCATTTCTCTGTCTCGTTGAGTAGGATAATTTTACAACGGGAGGAGGATTCCTAGCCTCCTGCCTCCTAGTCTCCTCTTGTGTAGCATAGGCTATTATAAAATGTCTTAGGACATAGGGAGATAAACAGATAAATTCCAGTAATTTACACTTGTGACAACCCAGCTGTGGACTCGATAATATGGCTGGCAGCAGTGGTCACAATAATACCTGTGTAATCAATGGCTGGCCATTCTCTTACAAGCTGCCCTCCGGGTGATTAATCGTCTGGTAACCTGCGTATAATATTTTAAGGAGGTAATGCCTTGTTTTTTTGGTCTATATATTAATGTATTATTATATTTTTGAGTTTCCTCGCTAGACCTTTAACAAGATTTAATAATACACCCCCTAGACTCCCTTACAAGATTAACCTTTACATTTTTCGGTAGAAAAATATCCCGGCCGAAGGCGGGTACCTTTTAAGATTACAGGCTCGCTATAGTTAGCCAGGAAAAAAATCGACACCTTAATGGCACGAAAGGTCATAATATTGACAAAGAAATGGGGTGAAAAGTATCAAAATCGCCAAAAATAACGCAACGAACGTCTTAAAATCTCAAAACTAATATGTTATACATGAGGGAGAAGGGTGTCCAGAAAAAAACGAGTACCTCCCCCTTAAACGACTACCTCCCCCTTAAACGACTACCTCCCCCTTAAACGACTACCTCCCCCTTAAATGACTACCTCCCCCTTAAACGACTACCTCCCCCTTAAACGTTCAAAGTTCACTGCTCGAAAGTGATATTGTTTTATGATGGAGGCTCCTCGCAGGGAGACTTGTTTCTACATATTACGTGTTGCACCTGTTTACAGACAAATGTGGTTGCTCTACGAATTACAGGTCGTTGTAAAGGTTAACACTTATTTTACAACAGATGTTAAGCAATAGATCATATAATTACAGGTCATTGTAAAGGTTAACATTTATTTTACAACAGATGTTAAGCAATAGATCATATAGAACATAATTAGGTTATTGTTAGTAAACTGTTCTTGATTTTCTCCAATTTTAAATTACACACATTTCCACATACATTACATATATTATGGACACACACACATACAGAAACACACAAGCACATACACACACGTTTAGGAAGGGTTTACAAGTGTTCCCAGTGTCGTGTCGTACGAATTTGACTTAAAGCTGTGAAACAAAATATTATTACAAAGCACTTTCCTCCTTCAGATCCAGCACAATAATCTCACAATCACACTCTTGAACCACCTCTCTCTCTCTCTCTCTCTCTCTCTCTCTCTCTCTCTCTCTCTCTCTCTCTCTCTCTCTCTCTCTCTCAATTCCCTGCCAGACTAGTTTCTTTCTGCTTATTATCATTATCGTGTTTTCGTGTAGATATTTTATATTTGCCCGCGGCCCTAAACCCTTGGGAGGAGTATCGCATGTTGGTCCGTTGACTTCTTAAACACCGGGTTTAGCCCGTGTTGGGGGGGCCTTAGGCTTTTTTTTTATCAAAGCCCATGCACGCTAGAAAAACAAATGTCTGTATGATAGCGTTCTTAAGGAGAAGCAGACCGTTTTTCTGGAACCCTTCTACCTAATGTTTAGCCCCACTAGTTTTGAAATTATAAGACGTTCGGCCCACTAGTTTGGCGATTTTAACACCTTTCGCCCTATTTCGTTGTCAATTTTAAGACCTTTCGTGCCATTTAGGTGTCGATTTTTTTCCTGGCGAGCGATAGCGAGCCTGCAATTTTAAGAGGAATCGGCCTTCGGCCGGTACATTTTTCTACCGAAAAATGTACACATTAATCTTGAAGGGGGGTCTAGGGGGTGTTTCTCTAAGCTTGATGGAGGTCTAGGGAGGAAACTAAGAAAATATATAAATAAATGAGTTAATAGACTAAACAAACGGCCAGTCTCCCCTTAAGAATATAATTATATTCCTGTATATAGAAATGACAATCTAGTTACGGTCGGGAAAATGACAATCTAGTTACGGTCGGGAAAATGACAATCTAGTTACGGTCGGGAAAATGACAATCTAGTTACGGTCGGGAAAATGACAATCTAGTTACGGTCGGGAAAATAACAATCTAGTTACGGTCGGGAAAATGACAATCTAGTTACGGTCGGGAAAATGACAATCTAGTTACGGTCGGGAAAATGACAATCAGTTACGGTCGGGAAAATGACAATCTAGTTACGGTCGGGAAAATGACAATCTAGTTACGGTCGGGAAAATGACAATCTAGTTACGGTCGGGAAAATAACAATCTAGTTACGGTCGGGAAAATGACAATCTAGTTACGGTCGGGAAAATGACAATCTAGTTACGGTCGGGAAAATGACAATCTAGTTGCGGTCGGGAAAATGACAATCTAGTTACGGTCGGGAAAATGACAAATTAGTTACGGTCGGGAAAATGAGAATCTAGTTACGGTCTGGAAAATGACAATCTAGTTACGGTCGGGAAAATGACAATCTAGTTACGGTCGGGAAAATGACAATCTAGTTACGGTCGGGAAAATAACAATCTAGTTACGGTCGGGAAAATGACAATCTAGTTACGGTCGGGAAAATGACAATCTAGTTACGGTCGGGAAAATGACAATCAGTTACGGTCGGGAAAATGACAATCTAGTTACGGTCGGGAAAATGACAATCTAGTTACGGTCGGGAAAATGACAATCTAGTTACGGTCGGGAAAATAACAATCTAGTTACGGTCGGGAAAATGACAATCTAGTTACGGTCGGGAAAATGACAATCTAGTTACGGTCGGGAAAATGACAATCTAGTTGCGGTCGGGAAAATGACAATCTAGTTACGGTCGGGAAAATGACAAATTAGTTACGGTCGGGAAAATGAGAATCTAGTTACGGTCTGGAAAATGACAATCTAGTTACGGTCGGGAAAATGACAATCTAGTTACGGTCGGGAAAATGACAATCTAGTTACGGTCGGGAAAATGGGACGTGATTTTCGAGTGTGAGTTTTCAGAAAGAGCTTCCTCAGCTGGTTTGCCTGAATACTATATTGTGGGGGCCTTGTATACAACTGTATATTGTGGGGGCCTTGTATATAACTGTATATTGTGGGGGCCTTGTATACAACTGTATATTGTGGGGGCCTTGTATACAACTGTATATTGTGGGGGCCTTGTATACAACTGTATATTGTGGGGGCCTTGTATACAACTGTATATTGTGGGGGCCTTGTATACAACTGTATATTGTGGGGGCCTTGTATACAACTGTATATTGTGGGGGCCTTGTATATAACTGTATATTGTGGGGGCCTTGTATATAACTGTATATTGTGGGGGCCTTGTATATAACTGTATATTGTGGGGGCCTTGTATACAACTGTATATTGTGGGGGCCTTGTATATAACTGTATATTGTGGGGGCCTTGTATACAACTGTATATTGTGGGGGCCTTGTATACAACTGTATATTGTGGGGGCCTTGTATATAACTGTATATTGTGGGGGCCTTGTATACAACTGTATATTGTGGGGGCCTTGTATATAACTGTATATTGTGGGGGCCTTGTATACAACTGTATATTGTGGGGGCCTTGTATATAACTGTATATTGTGGGGGCCTTGTATACAACTGTATATTGTGGGGGCCTTGTATATAACTGTATATTGTGGGGGCCTTGTATAACTGTATCTTGTGGGGGCCTTGTATATAACTGTATATTGTGGGGGCCTTGTATATAACTGTATATTGTGGGGGCCTTGTATATAACTGTATATTGTGGGGGCCTTGTATACAACTGTATATTATTGGCTGTAGACCTGTGCTGTTTTATATTATTGGCAGTAGACCTGTGCTGTTTTATATTATTGGCTGTAGACCTGTGCTGTTTTATATTATTGGTTGTAGACCTGTGCTGTTTTATATTATTGGCTGTAGACCTGTGCTGTTTTATATTATTGGCTGTAGACCTGTGCTGTTTTATATTATTGGCAGTAGACCTGTGCTGTTTTATATTATTGGTTGTAGACCTATGCTGTTTTATATTATTAGCCGTAGACCTGTGCTGTTTTATATTATTGGCTGTCTACCTGTGCTGTTTTATATTATTGGCAGTAGACCTGTGCTGTTTTATATTATTGGCTGTCTACCTGTGCTGTTTTATATTATTGGCAGTAGACCTGTGCTGTTTTATATTATTGGCTGTAGACCTGTGCTGTTTTATATTATTGGCTGTCTACCTGTGCTGTTTTATATTATTGGCTGTAGACCTGTGCTGTTTTATATTATTGGCTGTCTACCTGTGCTGTTTTATATTATTGGCTGTCTACCTGTGCTGTTTTATATTATTGGTTGTAGACCTGTGCTGTTTTATATTATTGGCTGTAGACCTGTGCTGTTTTATATTATTGGCAGTAGACCTATGCTGTTTTATATTATTGGCTGTAGACCTGTGCTGTTTTATATTATTGGTTGTAGACCTATGCTGTTTTATATTATTGGCTGTAGACCTGTGCTGTTTTATATTATTGGTTGTAGACCTGTGCTGTTTTATATTATTGGCTGTAGACCTGTGCTGTTTTATATTATTGGCAGTAGACCTGTGCTGTTTTATATTATTGGCTGTAGACCTGTGCTGTTTTCTCTCTCGCTCGCTTCTTGTGGCCTTTCTTTAACTGAATATACCCAGGTGAAATCAGCGTGTGTGTGTGTGTGTGTGTGTGTGTGTGTGTGTGTGTGTGTGTGTGTACAGTCATGGCCAGGAATTTCTGAATTGTTTGGAGGGCATAATTATAACAAACTGGCGATCCAATTTTGATAGACTGCTGATACACTTAGTTCAAATTACTGTACTGTAATCACCGTAAATAATGGACTTGGATTCTCTACTAAATTATCACCGTCATGTTATTATCAGTATGAGGTATTCAAGTGTTCATGACCAGGATTATATATATTAGGCAGACCGTTTTTCTGGACCCCCTTCTCCCTAATGTTTAGCCCCACTAGTTTTGAGATCATATGATATTCGGCACATTACTTTAGCGATTTTAACACCTTTCGCCCCAATTCATTGTCAATTTTAAGACCTTTCGTGCCATTTAGGTGTAGATTATTTCCGGGCGAGCGATAGCAAGCCTGCAATTTTATGAGGAACCGGCCTTCGGCCGGGAAATTTTTTCTACCGAAAAATGTACAAATTTATCTTGAAGGGGGGGGGTCTAGTTTTTTTTTCTTCTAAGCTTGATGGAGGTCTAGGGAGGAAACTAAAAAATTATATATGAATAAATGAATTAATAGACCAAACAAACGACCAATCTCCCCCTAACTATGAGCTGTACAGATTTTGTTGTTGGTCCTCTTCGGTTGTCTCCCTCCTCATTTGGGATTCCCCATACAAGTCACTCTGATGAATTACATAACTCTGAGGGGTCGGACATAAGTTTAATGCATTTGACTGGTATAGAAAATGTAAAATGATTCACCATTTGTTCGCATTGAAGAAGTTAATCGAAGTTGTGTTTTACCCTTTAAATACGAGAGGATCAACATAATCAGCCCAAAATCAAATCGTTCTAAAGACATCCGGACGACATCAATGATTGGACATCAGGTTATAATCTCATGAATTGGCTTAAGGGGAGTGACCTGTTTTTGTTCTGTACTTTTCTATCTTTCTCTGGCTTGTATCCATTTGGCCCCATTCAACCTACTGTTTTAAGACGTTTATACCCATCCAGGTGTCAATTTTTTACTGGTGAGCGGTAGCGAGCCAGCATATTTTTTATTTTTGTTTGACAGCAGGCTAAATTTGTAAATTTGTCGATAGAAAAATGTCTCCGGCGAAGCCGGATTTCTTCATATAATGCTGGCTCGCTATCGCTCGCCAGGAAGAAATCGACACCTAGATGGGGATAAACGTCATAAGATAGTTGGCTGAATGGGGCCGAATGGATACAAGCCAGAGAAAGCGAGAACAGGACAGATATAACAAAAAGCAGGTCACCCCCCTTAAGGAATTGTCTGCAAGAACCAAAGGTGAGGACTAACCGTGTCATGAAATACTCTCTTCTTTAGGTACACTCGGACACCATAGTTTCTAGCCCACTCAGGAGAATTCGTGGACCCCATATGTTTGTTCTATGCAATTATATTTATCCGGATTTGTTTTTGGACACAACTTGTTTTTCAATCAATAGTAAATATAGTTTTGTAGTTGTTGTATAGAAGATTCTATTCATAAATTAGTTTCCAGATATATGCTTCCATAACTATAAATAGGTGAAGTCCACGAATGTGTATGGGTGGGCTAGAGACTATGGTATCCGAGTGTACCTTCACAGCCTTTATTTCTTGCTTTCTTAGGTGAATAATTATCTTTTAAAGGTTAAGGATGTAAACATTTACTGTCATAATCAGACTTGACATAGCTAAAATGACATACATACAAGTAGTTCCGTACCAACTTGATATGTAATAAACTGTTCTTCCAAGAATTAATACAGCCTGTCTCCATCCCATCGCCATCTGTCAAAACTCAATGTAGTCCTTTGTGTAGTCCTTTGTGTAATATAACAAAATATATTGTTAGTAATAAAGACGAGAATGCCAATTAGAGCGAATAAGGCAAGTACGTGTATGGGAGAGTACAGTCACGAGCATAAATACCTGCGACCCCAACCAGATAATGTTCGCCCCTTCGTCTCCAAAGGTATTGCTAAACTTTGTATTCAAACTCACAATGATGTCTTTATTTCATTCTAGCTACCGTCAGACGATTTTATTCAGCTTAGTATAAACCTCTCGTGATGAAGGAGTTTATATTATTTTGTTTTTCTATATTCCAACTACTTCCTCTCGGGCATAGGCTGAGAGCCTGTACATTCTACCACTGATCACTGTGAAGCCCGTGAGTTCTCGTTCCAGTCTAGGGAGTGAGACATGCGAAGCACCCCCCCATGGGTCGAAGCAGCCCCATCTCTGAAGCTGCTTCGCCTCCTTGCTTCACCATCTCAACCCCTAGACTCGGACCCTCACTCTCATAACGCCACCTATTGAACAATGAACTCACTAGGCATTGCACCCCTGTAGCATTTTTTTTAATATGGGAATATTCATACAGGGCTATTTAATCAGGGAACAATGAGGGTATTTTTTTGGCGTTTCGGTGGGCTTTGTGGTAATGCACTGATACTAAGTACAGCACAAATTCCATCCCAATAATATTTTCCCATTGACATATCGGGATTCGAACCCGGGTCCATTGGAATACCAGTCAAGTGGCAAGACCACTCCACCACACCTCTGGTTGATGTCGTATTATTTATGCTCGTGACTGTACCTGAATAGCCATATAGTGAAATGGGGTGAATACTAATGAGCTTATTAAACCTATGTAAGCCCTCCCCCATCGCCGGTGGTCCCCTCTCTACCTTTAAACCATCAGTACATTAGTCAAGTGATATATCAAGCTAAGCCCAACATATTACCCTTCTTCCCGTGGGGGTAAACTCCTCCTGATCTATCATTCTGCCCGGATTATTATGAGCCTCTCTTACGTGCTTCCTGAAACTAGTATGGGGTGGGTAGTGGGTTTGGTTGTGTGTTTGTCCGTGGGTTTGTGTGTGTGCTAGCACCGGCCCTTAACATCATTCTACTTCCTACTACAAAACATTATAAACCAACATCCTGTTTCGCTGTGATTACCGTTTCATATATGTTATCGATTTTCATTGTTGTTAGTCACATGGTCACTTATATTCGTATTACTCCTTCTGTTATAAAGCTAATATTTTGGACAAACATACTCTTGGAGACGAAGGGTTAATGTCCGTGTTTACCTTTCAAGACGACAGTGTTTTGACTTTATTATTGATTAACGATGTCAAGTGTCTTACAAAGTGAACATTTATCGCCGAGCCAAATATTTGATTAAAACAGCTTTGAAGGCTTAGTTAGAGTTACATTGTATGCTAGAGATGGAAATAGATCAAGAAAAGTGGGTAGACACGAATGAATCACCTTCATGTACTTCCATTATGCCGAGATGTGTGCCATCCAAGTGAAGACTATTGTACTTTTGGATTGCCTGTTCATGTGAACGTAGTCAGCTTAATACTTATGATCAAGCTGCTAGCATATAAATATATGAGTACATGCGAAACTGGTAATAATAATATTATTAATAATAACAGTACAACTGTTTTTAACCTATTTATTTTGAATTGAAATCATCCATGTACTTCTTCTCAATGTTAGTTGTAAAGAGTAACTGAAAGATAAAGGCCATTTGTTTATGATGAACAATAGTCATAAGAACGACACTGTCTGCTTAGTGCTTACAAAGGATTTACTACAGGCGTGCTTAATTACATGTAATTGATTATTTCAATTCTAAACATAGTAACAGTAGTCATTTATAATTAAAGGAGTACAATGTCTATGCATAATAGAAAGATGGATGTTGTTATTCCCTAAGGCCCCCACAAAGACTGGCAGCCGAGGTGTGCCAAGGGAAGGTCATGGTAACATTTTCAATTATAAAACAACAACTTAAGGGGAGATATTCACTTGAGGGATTTTTTTTGGACACCTTTCTCCCTCATCTTTAACCCCATTGTATTGGAGATTTTTAGACGTTCGCCCCATCAGTTTGGCTATTTAATAAACTTTCACTCCAATTCTGTCAATTTTAAGACCTTCGTGCCATTTGGGTGTCAATTTTTTCCAGGTGAGCGATAGCGAGCCTGTACTTTAAGAGGAACCGGCCTTTGGCCGGGACATTTTTCTACCGAAAAATGTACAAATTTATATTGAAAGGAGGTCTAGCAGGTGTAATTTTAAACTTGATGGAAGTCTAGGGATCAAATTAAAAACTTCCCCTAAAGGCCCCCCATAAAGACTGACAGCCGAGGTATGCCAAGAGAAGATCATGGTAAGATTTTCAATTATAAAACAACTTAATCCTGGAGGCTGTCTGCTGTCAGGTTTATTCTGTTGTGCCTTCACTCTGCCTGGCTGGGTCTGAGGTAGGGGCTTTTTACACATGTATATTCTCGTTTGCAATTGTTCTAAGTTAAATTGGTTGTGGAGTGGCTCCTGAAATCACTCATGCTATCTACCCCATATTATATATTTCAAAATAATGGTGGCATCCACATCGGGTTCTAGAATGAGAATATAACTACCACGTGGAAATTAATATGATTTTTAACATACACCTAAGAATGAGTCAATAGCATTATTACCAATTAAACAACCTTGAACTTTATCTTATAGTTGCGTTTATATATATATATATATATATATATATATATATATATATATATATATATATATATATATATATATGGATAAGGTATGGTAGGTCGTAAGTTACATTATAATTATGCTTGTTGTATCTTAATACTTTTATAAATGTAATGATCGAAGCATTCTCTTTCTCTCCTTTTCTCTCTTTCTCTGGCTTGTATCCATTCAGCCCCATTCAGCCAACTGTTTTTAATTCGTTTATCCCCATCCAGGTGTCAATTTCTTCCTGGCGAGCAATAGAGAGCCAGCATTGTATGGAGAAATCCGGCTTCGCCGGACAAATTTTTCTCTCGAAAAATGTACAAATTTAGCTTGCTTTAAAAAAAATATATGTATATATATACTGTATATATATATATATATATATATATATATATATATATATACATATATAGACACATACATACATACATACATACATATATATATATAGATACATACATATATATATATATATATATACATATATGCTGGCTCAATACCGCACGCCAGGAATATATTGACACCTGGATGGGGGTAATCGTCTTAAAACAGTAGATTGAATGGGGCCGAATGGATAGAAAGAGAGAACAAATCGAGGTGGGCTCCTGTTATTGTTCCCCATCCATTATAAGGTTTTTAGGGACACGTTATATATACAGCTATTACTCTCAGGAAAACAAGAGTGATTACAATTGTATACAAAATATTATCTGTGCATATCACCGTATAGATAAACCGACTAACGGAATTCCACTGTTTGTTGCTTGGTTATTCGGTAATATTTCATTCAATTGCTTTATAATTAACCCTTTGAAGCTCTGGCGCATTTTACCAGTATATTTTGGCTATCATTAGACGATTTTAGGCAGCTTAGGAAGTATCTGTGGGTATTCAATGGGTAAATACTATCTCAATCAACCCTCTGACTTCTATATACCGTTACTAATCTGAATAAAATCGTGTAATAGTAGCCAGAAACACAACAGAAAACGCGTACTGGAGCTTGAAAGGATTAATATGCAAAGTTGGTGTGATGCCATACATATCTTAGCTAGTGTGTGTTTGTTAAATCCTCCATATTATGTACTGTATATGTGTAAATGTGATTTCATTAACTGTCAAGTTTAATATAATTAAAACAAAGCATACTATTACTGTACAGTACTTTGTTTATCTTCATTTTGATCTTGCTTACTAAAGTTAAATGCACTTGTTGAACCTAGTTGGATCAGAGCTAACTAAAAAATAACAGTAGTAATGCCCTTAGATATCTAAATAAGCAATTGGGTTTAAAATATAGGCCAGTAAAGTTAAAATAATAATGGCATCCAAGATCTGTATCAGTAAGCCATGTAACCATTATCGTGTAAGTCATCGTGATAGGTTAAACATATAATAATATACTGTTGTTTGGTATGTACAGTCGCGCTAATAAGTCATGTCTCGGCACCAAGTATGTTTTGATCAATAATTAGTATCAGCAATATCAAAGCTTCATTTCTTCATATCGAGTGAAATATACAAACATATTCCTACACTTACCCACCCTATTCAACATCTGACAGACATTAATACACCACAGAGCAAGCCATACGTAATGACAGCTGGGACATGACTTATTAGCGCGACTGTACCTTGATGAACCAACACAGTGTATACGTATCATTTAATTATATAAGACAAACCCCAACATAACCAAAGACCAGTATAATTCTTGTAATGGTCAATAATATAGTCAACCTTAGAACTTGTCCTTCTACCTTTCACATTACCTCATTAACTGTCATGATTTACTTTGGTCAGTGTACTGTATATGCAAGAGCACAAAGATGGTTATGGTTCTAAAGAACCTGTAAGGAAACTCCAAGTATGTATAACTATATTCAATAGTTGAAGACAAATTGAAGGAATTTAGCTTTAATTGCAAGCTGATAAAACCTTACCAAATTGGCAATCTTAATAATTTTAACGACAGCTATTACTAATTACTAATATCACTAATTCGGTGGAGTGGTCTTGCCACTGGATTGGTAATCCAATGGGCCCGGGTTCAAATCCCGATATGTCAATGGGAAGATATTATTGGGATTGAATTTGTGCTGTACCTAGTATCAGTGCATTACCACAAAGCCCACCGAAATGCCAAAAAAATACCCTCATTGTTCCCTGATTAAATAGCACTGTATGAATATTCCCATATTCAAAATATGCTACAGGGGGACAATGCCTAGTGAGTTCACTGCTCAATAGGTGGCATTCTGAGAGTGAGGGTCTGAGTCTGGCGGGTGAGACAGTGAAGCACTTGAACGAAGCAACCAGCGGCTTCAGAGATGCTCCTCGGAGCTGCTTCGAGCCATGAATGGATGCTTCACATGTCTCACTCCCCAGACTGGAACGAGACCTCACGGGCTTCACCGTGTTGAGCGGTTGATTGTAAGGGCTCTCAGCCTATGCCCGAGAGGGAGTAATTGAAAAAAAAAATACAAAAAACAAAAAAAATAATAATAACTTCATGTTTTGCCAATTTCACGTAATGCCTATATAATTGTTCATTAGTTTCTTAAAGTGTTTTCCATATATCGGGTATTGATTTTTTTTGGTTACTCGTAAAGTGCAGACTCGCTATCACCCGTCAGGAAAAAATCGACACCTAAATGGCACGAAAGGTTTTAAATTTGACAAATATATGGGACGAAATGTCATAAAATCGCCAAACTAAGGGGGTCCCCCTATCCTTGAACCACCACCCCTCCGTCCTGCTGTGCATTATATGTCATCATTGTCTCTGGTGAGTTAGTTATCTCCCTTCTTATTATCAGCTACATGTTCTCTTCTCCTCCACCACCACCACCGCCACACCGGGATCGTAAGGTCTGTGTGGCCAGTGTATATATGTAAATCAATGTACATGTATGCATAACCTTATCAGTGCATTATCAGTGATCAGTGTCGCTGGTGAGTTAGTTATCTCCCGTCTCATTATCAGCTACATGCTCCTGGCTCTTTTACCGCAGCCACCAGCAGCAGCGTCGAGACCTACTTTGCAGTTGTTCCTCCATTTAACCCCTTCAATCAGAAGACGATCTTTGGCATGTTTTCCTCTCCAGATGACTGTGTTCAGCAAATAAAAATCCACTGAAATTCAATACTTTACACACAATTATATTTGACTTACTTCTAAATAAAATAATCCTAAATTTGAGATAGAAAAATGCCAAGCAAAGGAAGTCATTTAAATGAAAAGCTAATGAGATTCTAAGGAGATCTTTCTGGGGTGTTTTCCTTAATGATTCCGGTAAGATTAATGATACATATATTACCATTTTTACTAAAAAAAAATCACATAATTATACTGTATCTCGATGGGGGCTCTTCTTGGTATTTTTATTAAGCTTGATGGAGGTTTTGGGAGTATACAAAACACATAATAATAATAATAATAATAATAATAATGGCCACCCCTTCGGGGATCACGGCGTCAGGCAATAGCTAGATAGATGATAATAATAATAATAACAATAATAATAATAATAATAAGAAGAAGAAGAAGAAGAATTAATTAAAGATTAATTATATAAATTATTATGTTACCTCCACCAACCGACTTTAATCCTAAACTCAATTAATGAAATCAACAAATACAAGTGGCAGTCCAGGGATTCGAACCTAGGATGCTCACACCGAAATTCAGTGCATTTATCCATTGCGCTACGACTAAATAAATATATCCCTCCCCTTAAGTGTTGGTACTGGTGTGTCAGCTTTACACCGGCCAGACGCCTCGCTTATGACATACTCTCCCCAGCATTCTTATTAGAGGAAGTTCCGACCAGACGCACCGTATACATTAAGGGGAGGTATTTAGTTTGTACCCTAGACCTCCATCAAGCTTAAAATGTACACTCCCTTGACCCTCTTCAAGATAAATTTTTACATTTTTCGATAGAAAAATGTCCCGGCCGAAGGCCGTTTCCTCTTACATTACAGGCTCGCTATCGCTCGCCAGGAAAAAATCGACACCTAAATGGCACGAAATGTCTAAAAATTGACAGAATGGGGCGAAAGTTTTTAAAATCGCCAATCTAATGGGGCGAACGTCTTAAAATCTCAACAGCAGTACGTGGAGTTAAACATGAGGGAGAAAGGGGTCCAGAAAATAATCCCTCGAGTGGAAATCTCCCCTTAACGACACATTGTTATTGTCTTGTATATTTATTTTGCCAGTTTTCTTCTTCTCAACGAGTAAGTCCTTTCCTCATCCTATGGTTTAAACTACTTCACGCTCCGTGTGTTCAGACATTTTGATTATACCATACCTTGAATTAGGCATTCTGGTGCTCTTTCAATTTTAAGGGAAACACTTGTTACTGACAGCTTTGCCTTTTGTATCCTTCACTCACTCACAGTAGAAACAGAAAGAACAAAATATTTTTTATTATGTGTTCCTCTCTAGACCTTAATAAAACTAAAACAAACAAAAATGAGCACTCCCAAGATCCCCTCTTATTGATAATTGTTTTCATATTTTTGGTAGACAAATATTTCCGGCCGAGAGCGGGTACTCCTCCTAAATTACAGGGCTCGCTATCGTTTGCTAGGAAAAATCGACAAAACTAATGGAGCTAAGCATGAGGGAGATAGCCCCCCCCCCCCCCCCCCCCTTTCAAGTGGTAGTACGGGTGTGCTATTTTTTACCGGCCAGACGCCCACCCCTCTTAAGGGGAGGTTTTTAGTTTGTTTCCTACTCCTCCAGCAATCTAAAAATGTCACCCCCTTGACCCCCTTTCAAGATAAATTTGCAAATTTTTCGGTAGAAAAATTTCCCGGCCAAAGGCCGATTCCTCTTAAATTACAGGCTCGCTATCGCTCGCCAGGATAAAATCGACACCTGAATGGCACGAAAGTTCTTAATATGGGGTGAAAGTTCTTAAAATCGCTAAACTAATGGGGCGAACGTTTTATAATATCAAAAGCAATGGGGCTAAACATGAGGGAGAAGGGGGTCAAGAAAAAAATCCCTCAAGTGGAGATCTCCCCTTAAGCCGGTGTCACACGAGCGCTTTTTCCGGCAATTTTCCATGAGCAAGTTTTTCTCGCACTATTTTGAGGCATTTTTACACCTGGATCGGGAACTAGCCTGAAGGTAGATTGTGTTAGGCGGTTGATTTCTGATATAACTGAAATTTTAAGCCTGCCAGATTACAATTACTCGTAAAAATTGACGGAAAAATTGCTCGTGTGACACCGCCTTTATGACAAACTCGCCTCTGCTTTCGTATTAGCGGTAGTTCCGAGCAGACTTACCTTTTACATTAACGGCAGATTTGGATTGGTTTAGTTTTTATACATTTATACAACAGAACAAAAATATATAATTACAAATAAAACACACACACACACACACACACAAGACCCCCCCCCCCCACTAAATATATATGTGTACATTATATAGTGGACAAATGTTCCGGCTAGTTCCTCCTAAATTACAGGCTCGCTATAGTTCGTCAGATAAAAATCGACACCTAAATGGCACGAAAGGTCTTAAAGTCACCAAACAAATTGGGCGAACGTCTTAAAATCTCAAAACTACTGGGGCAAAGCATGTTATTTTTGCACCCGCCAGACATACTCGGCTCTGCTTTCTTATTAGCGGTAGTTCCGACGAGACGCACCTCATGCATTAAGGGGAGGTCTTCACTTGAGGGATTTTTTGCTTGACTCCTTTCTCCTTCATGTTTAGCCCCATTGCTTTTGAGATTTTAACCACGTTCGCCCCAATATTTTGACAATTTTAAGAACTTTCGACCCATTTCTGTCAATTTTAAGACCTTTCGTGCCATTTAGGTGTCGATTTTATCCTGGCGAGCGATAGCGAGCCTGTAATATAAGAGGAACCGGCTTTAAGCCGGGAAATTTTTCTACCGAAAAATGTACAAATTAATTTTAAAAAAGGGTCAAGGGGGTGAATTTTTAAGATTGCTGGAGGAGTAGAAAACAACTAAAAACCTCCCCTTAACGGCAATATCCCTAGCCATGTGGAAAGCCGCTTAAGCTTATCAGATGAAGAAAAAATACAACTGAAGGCTGAATTTAGAAGGAATCATCACCCAGTTTCTTAGAGGTAACACTTTTTATCTGATAATTTCATTCTTCGTGGGGAAAGGATTCACTGTGATCAGATTGAGGAATATGGCTTCATTGAACAATCTTGTGTTGATTAATGTACTATTATGATATAATATAATGTACCGAACATTATGTAAATTGGCAATTGTCACCGATGTAAGGAGTTTTGATGATTGACAAACAATATCATAAACGTATATACAGTATATATATATATATATATATATATATATATATATATATATATATATATATATATATGATTGTGCCCTGTAATATTGTAGTTCTCTGTTATTTACTTGTAACGGAAATTAGATATGACCATTGTGTTGCGTTTGATGTAGGGACGGGTCCAGCTGTTATAAATTGACAGCTTAATTATTTCGAGTTATACACATAATGAAAGATGTTAATAATTAACACTAACCCAATATGTTTGCTTCTATATTTCGTGTCTTAAGTTAAGACTGACCGTTTGTTTGGTCTATTCATTCATTTATTCGTATATCTTTTTTAGTTTCCTCCCTAGACCTTCATCAAGCTTAGAAACACACCCCCTAGACCCCCCTTCAAGATAAATCTGTACTTTTTTCGGTAGAAAAATTTCCCAGCCGTAGGCCGATTCTTCTTAAAATTGCAGGGTCGCTATAGCTCGCCAGGAAAAAATGGACACCTAAATGGCATGAAAGGTCTTAAAATTGACAACAAAATGGGGCGAAAGGTGTTAAAATCGCCAAACAAATGGGCCAAACGTCTTATAATCTAAAAAAAAATGGGGCTAAACATGAGGGAGAAGGAGGTCCAGAAAAACGGTCTGCCTCCCCTTAATGCAATAATGCCATGCTATACTTTTATTTTGGTATTACGCGTATCACTAACTCTTTCTCTCACACACACACGCACACACACTCTCTCTCTCTCTCTCTCTCTCTCTCTCTCTCTCTCTCTCTCTCTCTCTCTCTCCTATACACACAAACACACGCTTTAGCCTTGTTTACTTCCTCAACAAAGTCTGACCTTAATTTTCCTCTCCTTGTTTACACTTTCTCAATTATAACTCAGGTCGGATTACTGGTTTCTGTTTATATATGGCGGTCTAGAGTACAGTCGGCCAAATAAGTGATGTCTCGGCATCATGTATACTATGTTTTGATCAATAATTGGTATCAGCCATATCTAAACACGATGTCTTCATTTCGAGTGAGATGTACAAAGATGTTTCTAAACTTACCCACCTTATTCAACATCTGACAGACATTAATACAGCACAGGGCGAACCACACGTAATGACAGTTGGGAGATGACTTATTAGAGTTACCTTATATTGTTTAAGGGGAGATTTCCATTTGAGGGATATTTTTCTTGACCCATTTCTCCCTCATGTTTAGCCCCATTGCTTTTGAGATTTTAAGACCTTCGCCCTAGTAGTTTGGATATTTTAAGACATTTTGCCCCATTTCTGGCAATTTGTAAGACCTCTCGTGCCATTAAGGTGTCGAT
The DNA here is from genome assembly GCA_032716605.1 of Paralithodes platypus. Lineage (NCBI taxonomy): Eukaryota > Metazoa > Arthropoda > Malacostraca > Decapoda > Lithodidae > Paralithodes > Paralithodes platypus. The sequence continues at coordinate 110,094,513 of CM064487.1, forward strand.
TTTTTCCTGGCGAGCGATAGCGAGCCTGTAATTTAAGAGCAATCGGCCTCCGGCCGGGACATTTTTCTACCGAAAAATGTACAAATTTATCTTGAAAGGGGGTCTAGGGGGTGTAATTTTAAGCTTGATGAAAAAGTAGGGAACAAACTAAATACCTCCCCTTAATGCTCGTTTTCTACTGCGGCCAGATATTATTTAGCCTACAACGGAATTTCACAGTACAGTGTTTATCCCAATGAGGACTATGACGCATTCTGAAAGTTTCTTCTGGCTAACATTAAACGATCATGTACAGCTTAGGAAGGATTTGGGGGAATTCAAAGGGTAAAAAGACTGTCTCAATTAACCCTCTGATTAAATAAACGGCTGGAGAGAGAGAGAGAGAGAGAGAGTGAGAGTGAGTGTGAGAAGACAGAATGGCGAGTGAAAATTTCAAAAGTTATATTGTGAAAATGTGTTACTTTTATTTCCAACGTTTATTTACTTTTTACAATATGACTAAAAACAAATATTTAGCCTCAGAAGAAGGATGTTATAAGTGGAGCAATTCAGATGTTCGAGAGAGACACGTCTAAAAAAGAGAGACATAGCGAGAGAACATTATAATTAAGGGGAGGTATTTAGTTTGTACCCAAGACCTCCATCCAGCTTATAAATTACACTCCCTAGACCCCTTTCAAGATAAATTTGTACATTTTTCGGTAGAAAAATGTCCCGACCAAAGGCCGTTTCCTCTTACATTACAGGCTCCCTATCGCTCGCCAGGAAAAAATCGACACCTAAATGGTACGAAATGTCTAAACATTGACAGAAATGGGGCGAAAGTTTTTAAAATCGCCAAACTAATGGGGCGAATGTCTTAAAATCTCAATAGCAGTGGAGTTAAACATGAGGGAGAAAGGGGTCCAGAAAATAATCCCTCAAGTGGAAATCTCCCCTTAAGTCGCAAATGATAGCTTTGCAGTAAGTGTGTCTGGAGTTGAACAATGGGAGCTACCAGCGTCGTGTCGTAAATTCACACTAACACCGACTGAGCTTTGTTGTTTAACTACATCCTGTTCCACATAGGTAGGCCAGATATCGTCAGCCCTAATTAACCTGTTTAACTCAAACAGGGCTAGAGCAAATGGGCTGTACATGTGCACACCTATTTCGTGGCGGACCCTTCCCAAATGACAGAAGTATTAGCGTGATTACTCTAGTCGTTTGTGAGATATAGTCGTTATTGTTCAAGAGCTTTGGTCTACTTATTTGGGACAGGGTATAGCTACTTCCCTCTCCGACCCAACACGACATGGCTTTGTCTGGTTCACTTTTGGGCGATTTGTGCATGTATTCGTTATTTTTCAAGTTGCCTCCCTAGACCTCCATAAAAAAAAAAACCCACAAAACAAAATATCCATTAGATCCCCCTTCTAGATTAATTTGTAAATTTTTCGGTAGAAAAATGTCCCGGCCGAAGGCCGATTCTTCCAACACTACAGGCTCACTATCGTCCGCCAAGGAACAAATCAACTCCTAAATAGCACGAAAGGTCTAAATATTGACGAAGAAATGGGGCGAAAGGTCTTAAAATAGACTAACTATTGGGCAAACATCTTACCATGTGAACATTAATGGGGATAAACGTGAGGGAGAGAGTGGTCCAGAAAAGCGGCCCATCCCCCCTTAATTCACCTGTTTGGCGATGCATGACATCACTCATACACACACATACCTGGGTGGTAATTATGCCTTGTATCCACGCCTCCTGAATGTTTGATGCTTGTAGGAGGATATTTGTTTTTATTTTATTTGTTTTTGTTCATGTGAGTGAGGGAGACAAAAGGCAGAACTGCCTGTATCGAGTGCCTCCCCCAGAGTTGAAAGAGTGACAGGGCCAAAATCAAGGGACGTTCGAGCCAATACCATCGTTTGACTTTGTTTACATCCGACTTTCTCGTATCTGCATTGTTCGTAAATGTTTCCTCTGTGTCGTAACCCCTTGAGGTTGATGACGCATTTTAACAGTTAATTCAGGATATTTATTAGACGATTTGCTTCAGATTAGGAATTAAGGGTATATAAAATCCAGGGGGTTAATTGAGATAATCTTTACTATTTTGACGCCCACAAATTCTTCCTAATTTGTCTAAAATCGTCCAGTGATAGCCTGATTATATTGTCACAATGCGTCATAATCCTCAAGGTGTTAATTGTGGTCATGGGATCCCCTGCACTAGAGATCATACGGGATGCAGAGACCAGAAAACGGTTCATTTTGACGTGCAATCTTGGATAGTCAAGTATGTAATGTAATACAAATAGGTATGTAATGACCTTCAGGAAAAGTGACAAAGAAACGAAAAGATCCCAACCTTTCATCTTTATTTCACGACATTTTCATGGGTACTCAAATCAAATATCATAGAAATATCATTACTTTATTGAGACGTGGATAAATTGGCCGAGATAACAAAAACAGAAATGCGCTTTAATTCTTTCCTTGCTAAGCTTTCTGGTTGTAGAACTAATTTTCAGATAATTGTTTTCATATGTGTCCTATATTTCAAACGTTAGGGAATGAGATTCTACAGGTAAGTCCTGTACTTTCTCTAAAAATCCAATATACCCATTCAGTATATAATTTATGTGTTCTTGATAATAAAAAAATACCCGGGCTTTACCTGATTCATATGAGCAAATTCACATATAATCTTACCCACTATATAGCAATTTTACAAAATGCAAAATAGTTAGGAAGGTGTACCTATACTTGTAGTAACGAACATGTAATCTGATATAATTGGTTCGATTCCCTGTATACCTAGTAGAGGCTTGATTGGGAGTAATATCGTGCCATAAAAATACCTATGCTGTTAGTAGTAGAATATTAATTTATGGATATACCCCAAAACTAAACAAAAATACAGTCTGCTTCATTGCGAGTCTGTAAACTTGTGGTATGCTTGAGTGTGATAGATACTTTTGCGGCATGTGTGACAATGTGCATCATCTATAGACAGATTTTGGGCAATTAATTCGGATTACAAACGTCATCTCTCGATTTCATTCTTGACTTCATTGCCCGTCAGGTATCGCATCCATAAGCTAAGAGAGATTTTGTCTGGAGGGATGAAATGTAAAGAAAAAAATTGAATAACTTTACATACGCACACATACCCAATGATAGGGAAATAAAGCCATTAGTTTAATGTAAGCCTTTTTTCTTTTCTTTTTAAGCTGTTTAGGTGTCTTAATAAGCTGTTTAGGTGTCTTAATAAGCTGTTTGATCGGCCTAATAATCTTTTGTAGTATTATGCTACCATAACATTTTGAGACTTTTGCATGGCTGTATAAATACAGTGACAACTTTGTATGTATTCTCTGATAAGAATATGCAATTCCATAGTAACCAAATCATGAACTGAATGCGATTGTATTTAATAACAGATATACGCAGTGTAATATATTGACTGCATTAGTATTATCTGAAGGAGAGGCCACATATATTATATGTGTACATATAATTTTGAAATTAACTAATCACGAATTATAATTAGTATTGTGTTTAATATAATTAACCATGCAAATGTAATACAAATGTTAAGCAAATAATACAAACATAATTATCTTAAGACTGTCTCCTTGAAAATAGCCATTCATATTAGCCAATCATAATTTACAAGTTGAATACAAAAATGCAAATACATTTCCCTGTGTTAAGGTGCGGTGGCGTGAATGTAGTAAATTATCACATTTGATAAAACATGGCATGTTAATTAGTCTATTGTTAAAGTGTGGTTAAGAAAGAAAGACATGGTATTTCCGACATCTGTGCAAGAAGTTTATGGCCTCTGTTCGTTTATTTGTTATGCACGATCTTTATTTTCAAGACTCTGAACTGAATGTTCTAAAGGATGTGAATAGAAACTCAAATATTATCATGAACCATTAATATACACACACACACACTCAGAGGTAACTGTGTATAAGACTTTATTAACCCAAATAAAATGATACAATAATTATACAGTACATTGTTTCTTTGTGCCTCAATATTTCTTTGTTTGTTTGTTATTTTAGCGAAGATGGAATAACTAATAACTGAATATTTGGCGTCATAAATCATGACTCCACGGAAGGTTGATTACCATTCCCAATGTCGAACCTGAGGGAAGGGGGAAGGGTAGTTGTGTTAAACAGAGGATATAAACGCCAAATTGGTCATTGACACAAATAGATTGGTATCGGACTCAGTGCATGGGTGTGTCTGTGTGTATGTGTGTGTGTGTGAGGTGGGGGGGGGGGGGTACAAAGAATAATTGGCAGGCCCCTCGCATACGTATTTTAGGCAATGTTCAAAATAACAAAGTGAGTTTTTGTTGATCTTTAACAGGTAGCTCAATACATTTATATTAGGCTGAAAGACTTAGCTCATAGGATATGCTACACCCTCTAAATCCTATTATACAAGCTATAATTGAAAGAATAAAAAGAAACTAAACTAACTTTTGTCAGGCACGCAAAACAAAATAAGAAAATAACATTCCTTCGTTTACCCAGAGTGGTATGCATATTCCTGACACTCCAACACCAATAGGGAGATAGATCTATGCAGTTTCCTAAATACCTGTATACAGTATATTCGATTTTTCAAGGGCATAGATAGGACCTCAGATTATTTGCATGTGTATATTTATATAAATTGTCGACTATACTAAATATGCCACATATGACTAACTTGACCCATACATAAGTCCCTGAGTCAAGTATAAAGTGATGAGTACCCGTTGTCTTTAATACTCAGTATATTATGTATTGTAAGCTGTTGATGCCGACAGTGTAACAAGAATATCCCGTGGTGATAATGAACCTTTAATGTAATGGGCAACATGTGTGTGTGTGTGTGTGTGTGTGTGTGTGTGTGAGAATATGTGAGTATATATATATATATATATATATATATATATATACTGTACTTTATATATATGTATATGCATACAGTATATATATATATATATATATATATATATATATATATATATATATATATATATATATATATATATATATGTGTGTGTGTGTGTGTGTGTGTGAGAGAGAGAGACTTATCACGACTCGCTACACTTGAAGAGGAAGAAAAATATTTTGTTCTTGCAGAAGCTCTCCTAAATCATATTTACTATTTTCGACGGAATTCAGGTCGTGTCCAGGATTATAAAAGTGTTCTTCGAAAATTGATTTGTAATGCGAATACTTCTCGCATTAATAACAGTGTTTTGATGTCAAATTATACTGTATAGAAATTATTTTTGGTTGAATCGTGATATGTTACACCCCAGGCGCACTCACTAACTCTTCTCTCTCTCTCTCTCTCTCTCTCTCTCTCTCTCTCTCTCTCTCTCTCTCTCTCTCTCCCTTTCCAATGTTCCCTTACCCACTCTAAACCACTGTTTGGTCACTTGATCCTCAGTGTTTTGGAGGACAAGCAACCTAGAAGGGTCACTAGACCTGTTGTTGCTTGATTTCCTTTGTACTCCTTTGTACTCCTTTGTACTCTCTCTCTCTCTCTCTCTCTCTCTCTCTCTGATAGCGAGTCACTTGTCTATCCTTCTATATAAATGAATATACTGATACCAAAATACCTTCGCAGGAGTATATTAGTATTAATAATTTAACGACCCTTTATATAACCATACACAGTTTGTTTAAGACTGTACTGTTGACCTCTTGATGACCTAAAACGATATCTCATACTCTTCATCATTAGGGAATTTTATGCAGTTCAGTATGGATCTACGTGAATTTAAAACAGTTAATGCTATCTTAACCCTTTTAGTACCAGCGACGTGTGTTATATTATATTCTAGGTATGTTTAGACGATATTGTGCAGCTTAGGTAGGATCTGTGGTAGTTAAAAAGGGTTGGTCGAGATAGTTTGATGCCAAAATTATTGCTAAAGGTCCTTCTTAAGCTGAATACAATCGTCTATTAATTGCCAGAAAATTATGAAAAGGACGTCCCTGGTACTGAATGGGTTAATTGACTCTGAATCTCACCAATTCCTCCTCAGCTAAATGTAACCATTAACAATTAGCCAGAATAAAGTGAAGGACTGCCTGCCCTGGTATACTAAAAAAGGGTTAAATTGGCAACAGGCCAATACTTGCGGTTTACATATCTCTATTATATATTTCACGCATGCAACAAAGCCACTCCAACATCTTCCTCTCTCTTCAACACCACTTCTCCCCTCTCAACACTCATCAGAAAGTAGATACGAGGTGCCGTTGTAAAGGCTAATCCCTCAATACCTTCACCTGATAATTCTGTATTTCATAGCATTTATCTCAATTACAATGAAGATTGTAAGATTGTTCACACCATTCAGTTGTCGATGTTGCTCATGCGGAGTAACAAGGAGCCTGTAATATAATAAAAAAAACTGACCTATAGCCAGGAAATTAGTCTACCGAAAAATTTACAAATTTAGCTTGAAGGGGGTCTTGATATATATGATTTACGAGTTAATTCAACGCATATAAGTTATGTAATAATTATGTTTGGTCACAAGCCATTTCGCCATATATCATATAATTTCGCGTATCGGTAAGTTTGATCGCAGGTAATTCACTCCAAGGTGCCATAAGCTCTCAAAGCTCTTTAACTATACCAACTATACGTAAATTTGACCAAATAATTAATTTCAGCGAATTAAGACTATTTGTGGAGATAACTGGATAATTAGAATAATAAGCTGTAAGCTACCATTTAATAAGACATTTGTATGTAATGTACTGTATACAGACCTATATTATATAATGTTTTGTCTATATAATTTAGTTTATGAAATTATAGATATTTTACGCAAATCTCTCAAACAGTATCGTCTTGATAATCGATTAAGCTGGGTTTTTGTTTCGTGGTAGTTATGTAATGGTGCTGTTCATTATGTATAGACTTCTTCACACTGCCATTTGTATTCTTCCTCTGATAACCTCATTACCAACACAGTCTCCATCCATCTTATCTGTGTGGAGGTGTTATTACCGCTATTACTCAAAGGCTAGTCACCATTACCATAAACATCCACCACTGAGGCGCGAAGAACCTTTTTGCATGTAAATTGATTCATTTACAGAGGTTCTCCGGGGGTCACGCCGAAACAACAGCTACGGCGTCTTAAACCGGTATCCCAATCGATGATCAAAAAATTTCTGGCAACATTTTTGGAGTATTATGCCCTGGTATCGGAAACTAGACTGTTGGTAGATAAATTTAGATAACCAAAATAATATAAATTTTTAATTCATAAGCTGCCAGACCAGTGTAAACAATAAATGTTGAGGGAAAATGCGCTCGTGATACCGGCTTTACCCTCGCCAGTGGAGAGCTAAAGTGTGCTAAAACCATAACCCCTTGACGATATGAAGCGGTTTAGCAGTATGTTATGGTTATTATTAGACAATTGTATACAACTTAGGAAGGATCTGTGGGAATTAATAGGGTAAAGACTATCTCAATTAATCCTCTGACTTCCATATACCATTCCTAATCTGAATAAAATCGTATATTAGTTGCCAGAATATAATGACAAGAATGCCACTGGTGTTGATTAATGTTCAGAGGTTCTCCGCGGGTCACGCCGAAACAACAGCATATGCGTCTTCCTTGCGCCGTTGGAAAGCTAAAGTGTGCTAAAATCCTAAACAGTATTCAAACTTTGACAGAAAAATAATGCCCGAATATCCGTGTATGGCTTTCTGGGCGTTTCAAGTCGATTTTCTCCCTTATCCCGTCGACAAAAAGAAAAGTGTGAATACGAGCGAACAATTTCCGATGTGTCTAGATTGGGTCCCTCTATCGTGTGCTGATCATATTGATGGTGAACTATTTGTCTCACTTGTATCGCGGAATTAGACGTGCCAGAGCGACCATAGACGGGAACAATAGGCCATTCCATAAACAGCGTATGGGTGCCCATACACAATACACCTAGGTGGTAAAGCGTGAGGTAGCTATTAAAATTTACAATGATTGATATGAAGGTGGGAGACTATTAAACTTGTGTGTGTGTGTGTGTGTGTGTGTGTGTGTGTGTGTGTGTGTGTGTGTGTGTGTGTGTGTGTGTGTGTGTGTGTGTGTGTGTGTGTGTGTGTGTGTGTGTGTGTGTGTGTGTGTGTGTGTGTGTGTGTGTGTGTGTGTGTGTGTGTGTGTGTGTGTGTGTGTGTGTGTGTGTGTGTGTGTGTGTGTGTGTGTGTGTGTGTGTGTGTGTGTGTGTGTGTGTGTGTGTGTGTGTGTGTGTGTGTGTGTGTGTTGTGTCTGTGTGTGTGTGTGTGTGTGTGTGTGTGTGTGTGTGTGGTGTGTGTGTGTGTGTGTGTGTGTGTGTGTGTGTGTGTGTGTGTGTGTGTGTGTGTGTGTGTGTGTGTGTGTGTGTTGTTTTTGTTTTTTCTGCATATTTACAATTTCCAGGCGTAATAATATTGAAGAGGATGCTAAGTTCCTAATTCTATTGTCCCAGGTTCGAATTGGTGTGCAATTATAATATCTACATTTGTAAACTACCAGAGAAAGCCTAACCACAACCCTCTTAGGACTAAAGAACAATACCCGAAATCCCTAGAGTGCAGCACTGTGATGATAAACTCTACAGGGATAACATATTTTCATAGAGCCGATGTTCTGAAGTTTTTTTGGAATACCCCTGTATATGCATTTCTTCCTTCCTAACCACCCTTTCTGGGACTCATAATTACCCATGTCAAGTTGCACTGTATGTGTGATATGAGAGAGAGAGAGAGAGAGAGACACACACAGAGAGAGACACAGAGAGAGACAGAGAGAGACAGAGAGAGACACAGAGAGAGAGAGAGACAAACAGAGATAGACACAGAGAGAGAGAGAGAGAGACACAGAGAGAGACAAAGAGAGAGAGAGAGCCTTAGCGGGCAACCCATTTCGGGGTGTAAACCCTAAACAAATTACCAGTGTCACTTGCAGGTGGCGATCTTCATAACAGATAACAGATAGATAGATAGAAGAGAGAGAGAGAGAGAGAGAGAGAGAGAGAGAGAGAGAGAGAGAGAGAGAGAGAGAGAGAGAGAGAGAGAGGAGTGAGAGAGAGAGAGAGAGAGAGAGAGAGAGAGAGAGAGAGAGAGAGAGAGAGAGAGAGAGAGAGAGAGATTTATCTAGTACCTTTCCTAGAAGTGTACATATATCTGTGATGTGAGACAGGGAGGGCAGCGGGCGTGTCTCACAACTGCCACCGATGATGGTACCAAGCCTTGACAGACACAGCCGTTGTAAAGGTCACCCCTCTGTGGTGGTGGGTGTACAATTGTTCCGAGGTAGATATATGGAAAGTGGGGGTGGTCTCTGAGGGGGTAGTGCTTGGTTTTTGGTCTATACGCTATTACGCAGTATTTATATGTTTTATATATTGTTTAGTTTCCTCGCTAGACGTTCATCAAGTTTAGAAAATCACCCCCTAGATCCCCTCGCAAGATAAATTTGTACATTTTTCGGTAGAAAAATATGCAGGCCGAAGGCCGGCCCCTTCTAAAATTACAGGCTCGCTTTCGCTCGCCAGGAACAAAATCGACACCTAAATGCCACGAAAGGTTTGAATATTAACAAAGAAATGGGACGAAAGGTCTCAAAATCGCCAAACTAACGGAACGAACGCCTTAAAATCTCAAACTAATATGCTAAACATGAGGGAGAAGGGGTCCAGAAAAAGCTAGTACTACCCCCTTAAGGGCACTTGAGGAGAAAAGGTTTGTGTTCCGTATCCGGGTTAGTTTTATCAGGAGATTAATGCATCTTCGTTTATCTACTCATCTATGGCATTAACTTTTTTTTTTCTTTTTTTTTTTTTGCTGAATATTTATGTTGTGCAGGTACAGTCGCCAACCATAGTCTCTAGCCCACTCATAATAATTCGTGGACCCCCCCCCCCCTTTGTTTTTCTGTATGCACTTATAACTTTCTGGATTGTATATGGGATAAAACTTGCTTTTTAATAAATAGTATATATAGTTTGTGTAGTTGACATAAGCAATATTATACTCGTAAATCTGTGTCCTGGGATAATTATACTTCCATAAATAGAAATAGGTTAAGTCCACACATGTTTATGAGTGGGCTAGAGACTATGGCATCCGAGTGTACTTGAATCTTATTAAGGGGAGGTTTTTAGTTTGTTTCCTACTCCTCCAGCAACCTTACAATATCACCCCCTTGACCCCCTTTCAAGATAAATTTGTACATTTTTCGGTAGAAAAATTTCCCGGCCGAAGGCCGGTTACTCTTAAATTACAGGCTCGCTATCGCTCGCCAGGATAAAATCGACACCTAAATGGCACGAAAGGTCTTAAAATTGACAGAATGGGGCGGAAATTCTTGAAATCACCAAACTAATGGGGCAAACGTCTTAAAATCTCAAAAGCAATGGGGCTAGACATGAGGGAGAAAGGGGTCAAGAAAAAAGTCCCTCAAGTGGAAATCTCCTGTACCAGTGACGTGTTTTTTATTGTATTCTGACAACTATTATTAGACGGTTTTATTCGGATTAGGAAGGAACTGGGGTTGCTAAAAGGATAAATTGAGATAGTAGGCGGCCTTCAAAAATACAACATCTAATATAGTTGCCAGAATAGAATGAAGAGAACGTCACCGATATAGTAAGGGTTAAGGGGAGGTATTTAGTGTGTTCCCTAGGCCTCCATCAACCTTATAATTACACCCCCTTGAGTCCCTTTCAAGATAATTTGTACACTTTTCGGTAGAAAAATGTCCCGGCCGAAGGCCGGTTCCTCTTAAATTACAGGCTCGCTATCGCTCGCCAGGATAAAATCGACACCTGAATGGCACGAAAGGTCTTAATATGGGGTGAAAGTTCTTAAAGTCGCTAAACTAATGGGGCAAACGTTTTATAATATCAAAAGCAATGGGGCTAAAAATGAGGGAGAAAGGGGTCAAGAAAAAAATCCCTCGAGTGGAGATCTGCCCTTAATTCGAGATAGAAATATAACTGGACGCACGTGCTTGTAAATAAAGAAACGCCATTCTAAACTAGATATAAACAACAATAATAAATATATGTGTCCCAATGATATATATGTCCCAATGATATATATGTCCCAATGATATATATGTCCCAATGATATATATGTCCCAATGATATATATGTCCCAATGATATATATGTCCCAATGATATATGTCCCAATGATATATATGTCCCAATGATATATATGTCCCAATGATATATATGTCCCAATGATATATATGTCCCAATGATATATGTGTCCCAATGATATATGTCCCAATGATATATATGTCCCAATGATATATGTGTCCCAATGATATATGTCCCAATGATATATATGTCCCAATGATATATATGTCCCAATGATATATATGTCCCAATGATATATATGTCCCAATGATATATATGTCCCAATGATATATATGTCCCAATGATATATGTGTCCCAATGATATATGTCCCAATGATATATATGTCCCAATGATATATGTCCCAATGATATATATGTCCCAATGATATATATGTCCCAATGATATATATGTCCCAATGATATATATGTCCCAATGATATATATGTCCCAATGATATATATGTCCCAATGATATATATGTCCCAATGATATATATGTCCCAATGATATATATGTCCCAATGATATATATGTCCCAATGATATATGTCCCAATGATATATGTCTCAATGATATATATGTCTCAATGATATATATGTCCCAATGATATATGTCCCAATGAATGATATATGTCCCAATGATATATATGTCCCAATGATATATATGTCCCATGATATATATGTCCCAATGATATATATGTCCCAATGATATATATGTCCCAATGATATATATGTCCCAATGATATATATGTCCCAATGATATATATGTCCCAATGATATATATGTCCCAATGATATATATGTCCCAATGATATATATATGTCCCAATGATATATATGTCCCAATGATATATGTGTCCCAATGATATATATGTCCCAATGATATATGTCCCAATGATATATGTCTCAATGATATATATGTCTCAATGATATATATGTCCCAATGATATATATGTCCCAATGATATATGTCCCAATGATATATATGTCTCAATGCAATGTGTCCCAATGATATATATGTCCCAATGATATATATGTCCCAATGATATATATGTCCCAATGATATATATGTCCCAATGATATATGTCCCAATGATATATATGTCTCAATGATATATATGTCTCAATGATATATATGTCCCAATGATATATATGTCCCAATGATATATGTGTCCCAATGATATATATGTCCCAATGATATATATGTCCCAATGATATATATGTCCCAATGATATATATGTCCCAATGATATATGTGTCCCAATGATATATATGTCCCAATGATATATATGTCCCAATGATATATGTGTCCCAATGATATATATGTCCCAATGATATATGTCCCAATGATATATGTCCCAATGATATATATGTCCCAATGATATATATGTCCCAATGATATATATGTCCCAATGATATATGTCCCAATGATATATATGTCCCAATGATATATATGTCCCAATGATATATATGTCCCAATGATATATATGTCCCAATGATATATATGTCCCAATGATATATATGTCCCAATGATATATATGTCCCAATGATATATATGTCCCAATGATATATATGTCCCAATGATATATATGTCCCAATGATATATATGTCCCAATGATATATGTGTCCCAATGATATATATGTCCCAATGATTTATAATATGTATGCAATCAGTTGTAATAATGAAGGAAAAACACAGCATAATGGGTTTTTTTCGATGAGAATCCATACAATTAACGATTCACAGCTGTTCTGTTTTGCATAAATCCAATGGCTAAGTTCCAGGTCTCCCTAGATAGTATTACCACCGCCCTTTCCAATGCGAATACAATATTTGCCCATAGTCAATACCAAATCTGATTTTGTTTCAGAGGTTCATGCAATTTTCATCATTAATCATTTTCCTATCGGTTTAGTTTTTCCTTAAATGATGTGTATATTATTTCCTACACACGCTGCCTTACCATCTACAGTCAACTCCTTCATTACTGACATTATCCGGCATAGAATGATATGGCGAGCAATTAACGTGGAAAAAGGTCATAGTCGTAGCGAGGTCGTTAATTAATAGGTGGGTGGGAGGGGCGCTAAGCAGGTCATAGTGTCATCAGGGGCGTGGAATGGGCGTCGCGGAGGTCATGAGGTCAGTAGGGGAGTGGGGACGAGGGCATAAAAGTGGGCGGGAGGGATCTTCATTATTTAAGGGAGGTTTTTAGTTTGGTCCCTAGATATCCTTCAAGCTTAAGATTACACCCCCTTGAGCCCCTTTCAAGATAAATGTGTACATCCTGGCTGAAAGCCAGTTCCTCTTAAATTACAGGCTCGCTATCGCTCGCCAGGATAAAATGGACACCTAAATAGCGCGAAAGGTTTTAAAATTGACAGAAATGGGTTAAAAGTTCTTAAAATCGTCAAAATAATGGGGCAAACGTCTTAAAATTAGAAAAACAATGGGGCTAAACATGAGGGAGAAAGGAGTCCAGAAAAAAATCCCTCAAGTGGATATCTCCCCTTAAGAGAACGTGGGTAGGATTTTTGGGTGGTAGGAGGAAAACTGTAAGGGACATTATAGGAATCTCGGTGTACAGTCGCGCTAATAAGTGATGTCTAGGCACCAAGTATGGTTTGATCAATAATTGGTATCAGTAATATCTAAGATCGAGTGAAATATACAAACGATGTTCCTACACTTACCCATTCTATTCAACATCTGACAGACATTAATACAGCACAGAGCAAGCCAAACGTAATGACAGCTAGAACATGACTTATTAGCGGGACCGTACAGCACAATAGAAACTTTATGCTGAAAAGTGTGTGGACCAATATTTGTGAATGAGGTAAAAACAATGAAAACAAAATAGATACAATTTAAAGAAACACACACAAACACACACGACCCCCCCCCCCCCCCTCATCCAACCCACCCACCCACCTACCCACCCATAAAACCCACCCACCCATCCTACCCTCCCACACACACACACACACACATTACTAATTAGGACAGACCAATTACAGCCGACTAGTAGAGTTAATACGTTGAATAGGGTAAATTCATTGGATTACCTCAGTTGGGGGTTTAAGGGGAGATTTTAACTTAAGGGATTATTTTTCGAACCTACTTTTCCCTCATGCTTAGGCCCATTAGTTTTGAGTTTTTATAGACGTTCGCCCTTATAGTTTGGTGATTTTAAGACATTTCGCCCAATTTATGTCAATTTCAAGACCTTTCATGCCAATTAGGTGTCGATTTTATCCTGGCGAGCGATAGCGAGCCTGTATTTTACGAGGGACCGGCCTTCGGCCGAGAAATTTCTCTACCTAAAAATTTACACATTCATATCGAAGAGGGGTCTGGGGGTGTTTTTTAAAAAGGGGGTCTAAGAAGCAAATTAAAAATCTCCCCTTGGAGACTATCGGACGATATATATTTATATTTAAACAACTGAATTCAGAGCATAATAACGTATTTCGAACCTTGGCCCAGTTCATCTGCCTTGGAACAATTCACTCAAATCGGACGTATTGGACTTTCAACCACTGGGCTCAATTCGGCCATTTACTCAAGTTCGACTATTAGACCTAACTCGACTGGGACCACTTCAACTACTTAACCTAATTGGATGTACTGATACATGATTTACTGAGTACTTTCATTGATGATCAGGTATGCATAATGTGTTTGAATATAGTGATTGTCGTATAATTTCTATGAATGTATAATACATAGATACGACAACGAAATGAGGACATAGATTATGCTGAGAACTGCGGCTATATTGCAGGTGAGATTATGCTTAATGAACCAATTTGGTTTCGTATTTGTTGATGTAGTATTTGTGAAGTTGAATTAGGTTGTGCCGTTTGAATATATAAAGGTAACTATGCCTGCAATCGAATAGTTTTACAAAGAGCTTCGATATACTGTATACATTTAGATTTGCTTATAAGTTTAAGGGGAGGTTTTTAGTTTGTTTTCTACTCCTCCAGCAATCTTAAAATTTCACCCCCTTGACCCTCTTTCAAGATAAATTTGTACATTTTTCGGTAGAAAAATGTCCCGGCTGAAAGCCGGTTCCTCTTATATTACGAGCTCGCTATCGCTCGCCAGGATAAAATCGACACCTAAATGGCACGAAAGGTCTTAAAATTGACAGAAATGGGTCGAAAGTTCTTAAAATCGTCAAAATAATGGGGCGAACGTCTTAAAATTAGAAAAGCAATGGGGGCTAAACATGAGGGAGAAAGGAGTCAAGAAAAAAAAAACTCGAGTGGAAATCTCCCCTTAAAGTAATATTAATATTGCTACAGCGATTTCGGTCACGCCCCTGATATATTCCGTAATAAAACAGGGGAGACATTTATTGTTGACGTGTAACTTAAAGTGGAGCAAGTTTTGAACCAAGGATCTCAGATCAAGATACAAGGAAATATCCTGTACATTTGTGGAGTTGATGCATGATCCTGGCTAAAATATATATAATATTCATTCTGTCGTATTACCAGATGTAAAAAATAACCCTATGTGTTTTATAATTGCAATCATCACCTATTAGTGTGTTTAACCCCTTGAGGATTACGAAGCGTTGTGATGGTTTATTTTGGCTATCATTAGATTAAGTTATAGCTTGGGAAGGATCTGTAGCTATTAATATGGTAAACACTATCTCAAATAATCCACTGACTTCATATACTCGTCCTAATCTACATAATAATAATCACAGAAATTAAGCGCGTCATGATCCTGAAGGGGTTAATTGTGATCAATTGAATAACTGGTATTGCAAGCATTATTCTAACGTCTATGCTATGATTGACCCAACAAAAACAAAAACAAAAGCGAACTCAGGACCATTACTTGCGCGGCAAAATGTGATTAACCCTTTCACGCATTTATGACTGCAGAGGTTCCCAGGTTAGCAATAAGAAGTAGAGTTCTCTCACTCTTATAATTACCTCTCCAAAATTAGTGTTCTGCCCACAGCTAACTCAAAGACAACTGCAGAGGTTGAAGTAACTAAACTAAATTTTCTAAATACCCTTGATGGTAACAAAGGCTTTAAAGTATCCCCAATAGGCTCAAAATCGCGTCATATGTCGGAGAGGGTTAAAATGTGGCCTTATAAGTTGCCAGATTAATGTTAAAGATGATAGTTGAGGTATGATCTCGGCTTTACGTGACCCATTTGTTTACCACCTTCCAGCTGTTGATGATGCTCCTCCTCCGCCTTGTTGTTGTTACCCAGACTACGCCTTGCAATTCAATCTTCAGCCGCGCCCACTGGTTGTTGTTGAGAGGATTTTTATATTTCTGCTGATTTGTAGATTCAGCGATTTGTCACAAGCCTCTCGATAACCTATTGGAATACTATTGTTTAACCCATTCAGTACCAGGGACGTCATTTTCATCATATTCTGGCAACTGACAATATTACTTAGTTTAGGAAGGACCGCTAGCAATAATACAGCTTCCAATCTATCTCAACCGACCGTTTTAAAGACCACAGATCCGTCCTAAGCTGCATGATGTCGTAGTTAGAATAAAATATAACACCCCCATCGCTGGTACTCAGAGGGTTAATAAGCGAATAGTGCATGTCATCCCCAATAGAGCCACAACACTGATCTAAACCATAACTAACCAATGATCGATTAGTCACGGGGACCATTATGGGGGGTGACCTGCGTTTTGTGATTTCTGTCCTTTTCTCTCTTTCTCTGGCTTGTATCCATTCGGCCCCATTCAGCCAACTATTTCAAGACGTTTATCCCCATCTATGTGTCGATTTCTTCCTGGCGAGCGATAGCAAGCCAGCATTATATGAAGAAATCCGGCTTCGCCGGAGAAATTTTTCTATCGAAAAATTTACAAATTTAGCCTGCTGTCAAACAAAAATAAAAAATATGCTGGCTCGCTACCGCTCACCAATAAAAATTGACACCTGGATGGGGATAAACGTCTTAAAACAGTAGGCTGAATGGGGCCAAATGGATACAAGCCAGAGAAAGATAGAAAAGGACACAACAAAAACAGGTCACTCCCCTTAAGGGAAGATGGGTAATTTTTCTGGTCTCCCCTTCTTCCTATTGTTTAGCCCCATTAGTTTTCAGATTTTATAATGTTCAACTCAAAAGTTTGGACATATTAAAACCTTTCGCCCCATCTCTTTGTCAATATTTAGACTTGTCATGTCATTTAGGTGTCGATAAATTCCTGGCGAGCGATAGCAAGCCTGTAATTTCAGAGGGAATTTTCCTATCAAAAAATGTACAAACTTATCTTGAAGGAGGGTCTTGAGTGAGTTATATATAAGCTTGATGGACGTCTAGAGAGAAAATTAAACAAATTACAAAACATATTCATAAATGAGCAAATATATACGCCCCCCCTTCACCCACCATCACGATCCGGATGCACCCTGGCCTGCCCCACCCCCATTACCACCGGTCACCTGTGGCCCCGGGGATTAACCTGTTCAGAAGGGTACCATGACTCGACAATACACGGCTAACTATACCCCTTCTGTACCAGGGACGTCTTCTTAAGGGGAGGTATTTAGTTTGTTCCCTACGTTTTCATAAAGCTTAAAATTACACCCCCTAGACCCCCTTTCAAGATAAATTTGTAAATTTTTCTACCGAAAAATGTCCCGGCCGGAGGCCGATTGCTCTTAAATTATAGGCTCGCTATCGCTCGCCAGGAAAAAATCGACACCTTAATGGCACGAAAGGTCTTAAAATTTACAGAAATGGGGCAAAATGTCTTAAAATGTCTAAACTACTAGGGCGAACGTCTTAAAACCTCAAAAGCAATGGGGCTAAACATGGGGGAGAAAGGGGTCCAGAAAAAAAAAACTCAAGTGGAATTCTCCCCTTAATCTTATGCTAGGTATATTTTGACGAAGAATCTGTGGTAGTCAAAAGGGTTCAGTGTGATACTTCGAAGCCTGATGATTGTTGGAGGCCCTTTTTATGCTTAATTAAATCATCTAATAGTAGCCATAATAAAGTTAAACAGACGGGTGCCCCGTGAAGGGTAAATACTGTCGGCCTGAGAGTGATGGGGTTCCCAGCGAAACGATTAAGGTTACCTCGGTCAATGGGACAATATATCTTTGGAGAGAGAGAGAGAGAGAGAGAGAGAGAGAGAGAGAGAGAGAGAGAGAGAGAGAGAGAGAGAGAGAGAGAGAGCACGAAACCAAAGTATGCAGTCCCTATCCGTGTTTCCTAATTAAAGAATACCTGGAGATAATGCTGTATCCGGGTCTCGCAGGGCATTACCTATATTAAGTTGCAAAACCAACTTATCCCAGTGCTTTTGTTTATAATTCAAAGTTAGCTGCTGTATAGTGGCATCGTTTTGGCTTCTGGATTCGAAAATTATATAATTGGTTAAGGACGATGGTGAACTCGTCTCTCTCTCTCTCTCTCTCTCTCTCTCTCTCTCTCTCTCTCTCTCTCTCTCTCTCTCTCTCTCTCTCGTCTGCAAACTATTATATAATGGTGGTGCACTGATAAGATGGCCTGGGTGGATAGCATGAGATCCTTCAGGCCACCCAACTGCTTAAAAGTTCCCCGAGCCAGGGTTACCAAGTCATATCTGCTAAATACTAAATAAGTGCCGAAAATCGCTAGAATAATATTACAGTCTCTAGAAAATCGCTCTAACAAAATAGACAAGAGGTGCCGTTGTAAAGGCTTATCCCTCAATACCTTCACCTAACCTGATCTAACGGCTCAAATCTACAGAATATCGATAGAATTCATACCCCGCTGGATGTAAATATATGCCTCTAGATCGACGTAAATCCCTCTAGATCTAGCGGGAAATTAGCTAAATTGGCAACACTACCGCGAGCCCATCTTATGCTGACACAAACACACGGTAATTACTACCCTGGTGTAGATTTTTCCGGGTGATTTTTGTTAATTCTACTTGTGGATAAATGAGAAAGAGTTGCAGAACCCACAGTATGGCACGTGTTTGCTTTCTATTTATTTTTATTTTGTTTTATATTTACTTATATATTTGTTTTGTTTTTGAATAATACAGATTCTTCGAGGGTGGCTTAAGCTTATGCAAGTCCATCCCTTTATAATGCATTGAATCATCTTGATATTTCATATTTGCATTGAACAAAGTCAAACAACATAGCTACTTTCCACACAAAAATAACAAATAAATAATAAATACATATACCGTATATATATATATATATATACTGTATATATATATATATATATATATATATATATATATATATATATATATATATAATTTATATATATATATATTATATGTATAAATATGTAAATGAGTAAAGTGACCTATGACAAACTTTCGACCGTCCCTATATCCGAAACTACTTGGAATTTACCTCTACACAATGGATTTACCTTTACACAATGGATTTACCTTTACACAATGGATTTACCTCTACACAATGGATTTACCTCTACTCAATGGATTTACCTTTACACAATGGATTTACCTTTACACAATGGATTTACCTCTACACAATGGATTTACCTTTACACAATGGATTTACCTCTACACAATGGATTTACCTTTACACAATGGATTTACCTCTACACAATGGATTTACCTTTACACAATGGATTTACCTTTACACAATGGATTTCAGTCATAATGCTCCGTAAGTGAAGACATAGTACAGGGCCAATTACAGATCTCCTTTACAGTCACCAATATAAGTGGTGTGCACCTTCACATTTTCAGTGTTTGTATTAGTAAAAGATGAATGTCTACACTATTGAAAGAAGAGACTGGAGTTCTCAAAAAGGGGCTCGGGTCCTAGCTGACGCTATTCATGGCTTACAGTGTACTGCTGGCTTCTAATTCAGAAGGGTTGATAGCATTCTGAAGTTTTATTTTAACTAACTATCTATCTATCTCTCTATATGCTCAGGCCCAATCCCCACTTTTCTTATTTTTTATTTCTTTATTTGCCTCTATTTTAATATTTTTTGTTTGCATTTTCTTGGGGTTGGCCGACTGAAGACAGAGCAAGAACAGGGAAAACACAAAACATAAGACAAAACAATGAACAAACACAGACAAAACACAAAATTCACACACATCTAGGTCACCCAGGAGAATACCCAGAGACCAGGGTCACCAAGGTCGCTCCAGCACTCCCCAGGCCCCCGACTACCCGGAGAGGCTCCGATCTCGGCAGGCAGCCATGCAGCGGAGCCAAAGCCACAAGCCCGCCCACCACACTTCCAGGCCCACCCTTCATATTAATCGTCTCCCCGGGCCAGGCGCCTGATGGACTATTAACTAGGTCAACTTGCGCCCGACCCCTTCCCCCAAATGACCACGTGTTCACTTAACTATTCACAAGCATTCTTCATTCATTCCTGTTTATTACCACTAACTAACTATTGAAAATATTATGTGGGGTTTTCGGTCAGAGGTTGGCAGCACTATTGCCAGCACTGACTGAATAACAGAATGTTTGACGGGAACAAACTAATCTGACATCCAATAATAGCGGTAAATTACGGCATAATTCTTCTCTTTAGGTGTTTTAGGATAAATACCGTGATATATAATAATGTTTTTGATGTAGATAATTTACTGTGTTGCTAATTTGACGTATATTTTGTGCAGTGTACCTAGAAATACGGGCAAAATTTCTTCCTCAGATTTGTTAAGCAAATTCCTCTATCCTGAACCATATAATAAAAATAAGGTTGAAATGAATGCAAATTGATGGTGAGTGAACAAATTACTGTAGACTAGGCTTGGCTTGACTGAACAGAGGATGGTTAAAACTTTGAATAATTGGGTTTGTCTCACGTGTAAGCAAATATCTACAGTATAATACAATATGTGTGTTTTATATTGTAATGCAGTAAGTGTAAAATATTGTCATAATATGGCAAATAACATTACACAACCTCAGATTGCATCTACAGTCAAGAACATAATTTACGATGCACTCATTTGAATCAGTATCGAACGCAAACGAGACAATATAATGTTATAATATAAGCAAATGCTTCAGAACTTGGCTTTAAAGATTCAAAGGTTCGAATTGGTGCAACCATGCGTATGCTCACGACTATACCATTTTTCAGGCTTGCAGTTACTGTATAATATGTGACAAGGTTACTCTCCGTACGTGGGCGGGAGAATAAGTTGACCTCCGCCTTCACCGAGATATTAATAATGTGAATTGTAGTGGATAATTCCCAGGTGTTATAGTGTGGAGGTGGGACGGTAGGTACAAAGGAGTACAAAGGAAATCAAGCAACAACATATCTAGTGACCCTTCTAGGTTGCTTGTCCTCCAAAACACTGAGGATCAAGTGTCCAAACAGTGGTTTAGAGTGGGTAAGGGAACATTGGAAAGGGAATTACTGCCCTGGAACTAATGTCCGTGGCAGGATTAGGAAGTTAGTAGGTGAGACGACTAGTGGGGTTTTATGGTTCCGTGCCTACATTGTTCCATATTCATGTGCTCTGCACGTTTCTCCCGCACCATTCAACACGAAGATGCAGGTCATAATTTTGGCTTGCGTGTAATTACTCTGTCAGGCGCCACGGGTCAGGAAAGGTTGCCCACAGTCCCTATTTCACTTTGTGTCTACGCTGAAGGCAGGACAAAAAGTGTGTAGTCTACCGTTAAAATGTTTTGGTTTTCTCTCTAGGTAACGGGTCATAGACATGCCAGGCACAGTTGGAGAAAGCTCCGGCTGGTGTAGTTCATATTCCGTGTTTTTGTTTTGTCTCTTTATAGTTGAAGCAATTAAGTTGTTCACGCATTCACTTCAAAAATAAATACAATAATTCGAATTCTTGGTCAACCGTTTCATGTGAGTTCAAGTAAATTAATTTGGCTGCATTTTTGCATATTATAGTACGACAAGAATGTCCATAAAGAAAGATTGCTAGGTTAATTAACCTGTTTCTTACTCGCCAATGGTTTGTTTGTTGTTACAAATGTACGACCTATTGTAGTTACATTTATTTTACACCTAGTTTCTGAAAACAAATTAGCAAATGTTTTACTATTAAAGCATAGGTTTGCTGTTAGAATTGCATTACTTCACCAAAACGATCTGGTTATCATAACTAAAGACTTCATTGGTATAAATATAATGTGTTCATCGTCATTACTGCGCATAGTTCATATAGACTACATACATCAATTATTACTGTAATTGTTGCATCATTCGTACATTCAGCAACTGACCCACCTACTATTATTTTTAGAAACATAGAAACAAAAGTTTTTAGTGAATGTGTTACTTGCACCTTTAAAAAGACATGTTTTCTCCATTTTCTTCTCTCTCTCTCTCTATTTTTTGTCCTATTTTTTGTCCAAAGAATATGACATGTGATGACGGCAATGTTCACTTCCAACATGCTCTACGTCTGCATATGTCACACTTGGATTCACTAAATATTTGCACATATTTATTTGTCCGCATGTACTGTATATTTGTCCGCATGTACTGTATATTTGTCCGCATGTACTGTATATTTGCACATACTTATTTGTCCGCATGTACTGTATATTTGCACAGTCTACCATAGGCTTGGAAGTTGTGGTGTAATCTAGTAATAACTGTTGCTCTGTGTGTGTTTATATTGCCGTATTTCATAGGCTGACAGGTCAATATATATCTCAGAACTGTTAGATGTGATCCTAACTGATTAAGGGCAGATATCCACTTGAGGGATTATTTTCTTGACTCCTTTCTCACTCATGTTTAGCCCCATTGTTTTTCTAAATTTAAGACGTTTGCCCCATTATTTTGGCGATTTTAAGAACTTTCAACCCATTTCTGTAAATTTTAAGACCTTTCGTGCCATTTAGGTGTCGATTTTATCCTGGCGAGCGATAGCGAGCCTGTAATTTAAGAGGAACCGGCTTTCAGCCGGGACATTTTTCTACCGAAAAATGTACAAATTTGTCTTGAAAGGGGCTCAAGGGGGTGTGATCTTAACTTTGAAGGATATCTAGGGACCAAACTAAAAAAACTCCCCTTAACCCGTCTAGCCAGAAGTGCAGGGATCAGACCTACATCCCTGTTAGTCCTAAAGTATATGTATGCTCTTTTAGTCCTAAAGTATATGTATGCTCTGTTAGTCCTAAAGTATATGTATGCTCTTTTAGTCCTAAAGTATATGTATGCTCTTTTAGTCCTAAAGTATATGTATGCTCTGTTAGTCCTACAGTATATGTATGCTCTGTTACTCCTAAAGTATATGTATGCTCTTTTAGTCCTAAAGTATATGTATGCTCTGTTAGTCCTAAAGTATATGTATGCTCTGTTAGTCCTAAAGTATATGTATGCTCTGTTAGTCCTAAAGTATATGTATGCTCTTTTAGTCCTAAAGTATATGTATGCTCTGTTAGTCCTAAAGTATATGTATGCTCTGTTAGTCCTAAAGTATATGTATGCTCTGTTAGTCCTAAAGTATATGTATGCTCTGTTAGTCCTAAAGTATATGTATGCTCTGTTAGTCCTAAAGTATATGTATGCTCTTTTAGTCCTAAAGTATATGTATGCTCTTTTAGTCTTAAAGTATATGTATGCTCTTTTAGTCTTAAAGTATATGTATGCTCTTTTAGTCCTAAAATATATGTATGCTCTTTTAGTCCTAAAGTATATGTATGCTTTGTTAGTCCTAAAGTATATGTATGCTCTGTTAGTCCTAAAGTATATGTATGCTCTGTTAGTCCTAAAGTATATGTATGCTCTGTTAGTCCTAAAGTATATGTATGCTCTGTTAGTCCTAAAGTATATGTATGCTCTGTTAGTCCTAAAGTATATGTATTCTCTGTTAGTCCTAAAGTATATGTATGCTCTTTTAGTCCTAAAGTATATGTATGCTCTTTTAGTCCTAAAGTATATGTATGCTCTGTTAGTCCTAAAGTATATGTATGCTCTGTTAGTCCTAAAGTATATGTATGCTCTGTTAGTCCTAAAGTATATGTATGCTCTGTTAGTCCTAAAGTATATGTATGCTCTTTTAGTCCTAAATTATATGTATGCTCTCTTAGTCCTAAAGTATATGTATGCTCTGTTAGTCCTAAAGTATATGTATACTCTGTTAGTCCTAAAGTATATGTATGCTCTGTTAGTCCTAAAGTATATGTATGCTCTTTTAGTCCTAAAGTATATGTATGCTCTGTTAGTCCTAAAGTATATGTATGCTCTTTTAGTCCTAAAATATATGTATGCTCTTTTAGTCCTAAAGTATATGTATGCTCTTTTAGTCCTAAAGTATATGTATGCTCTGTTAGTCCTAAAGTATATGTATGCTCTGTTAGTCCTAAAGTATATGTATGCTATTTTAGTCCTAAAGTATATGTATGCTCTTTTAGTCCTAAAGTATATGTATGCTCTGTTAGTCCTAAAGTATATGTATGCTCTGTTAGTCCTAAAGTATATGTATGCTCTGTTAGTCCTAAAGTATATGTATGCTCTGTTAGTCCTAAAGTATATGTATGCTCTTTTAGTCCTAAAGTATATGTATGCTCTTTTAGTCCTAAAGTATATGTATGCTCTTTTAATCCTAAAGTATATGTATGCTCTGTTAGTCCCAAAGTATATGTATGCTCTGTTAGTCCTAAAGTATATGTATGCTCAGTTAGTCCTAAAGTATATGTATGCTCTGTTAGTCCTAAAGTATATGTATGCTCTGTTAGTCCTAAAGTATATGTATGCTATGTTAGTCCTAAAGTATATGTATACTCTTTCCTCTGCTCTTATATCTTATATTGTATCAACACACGCGCACAGCTACCTATCTAGCTACTGTATGTGTTATATCTTATATTGTATCAACACACGCGCACAGCTACCTATCTAGCTACTGTATGTGTTATATCTTATATTGTATCAACACACGCGCACAGCTACCTATCTAGCTACTGTATGTGCTTATATCTTATATTGTATCAACACACGCGCACAGCTACCTATCTAGCTACTGTATGTGCTTATATCTTATATTGTATCAACACACGCGCACAGCTACCTATCTAGCTACTGTATGTGTTATATCTTATATTGTATCAACACACGCGCACAGCTACCTATCTAGCTGCTGTATGTGCTTATATTCTTATATTGTATCAACACACGCGCACAGCTACCTATCTACCTACTGTACGTGCTTATATCTTATATTGTATCAACACACGCGCACAGCTACCTATCTACCTACTGTACGTGCTTATATCTTATATTGTATCAACACACGCGCACAGCTACCTATCTACCTACTGTACGTGCTTATATCTTATATTGTATCAACACACGCGCACAGCTACCTATCTACCTACTGTACGTGCTTATATCTTATATTGTATCAACACACGCGCACAGCTACCTATCTAGCTACTGTATGTGCTTATATCTTATATTGTATCAACACACGCGCACAGCTACCTATCTACCTACTGTACGTGCTTATATCTTATATTGTATCAACACACGCGCACAGCTACCTATCTAGCTACTGTATGTGCTTATATCTTATATTGTATCAACACACGCGCACAGCTACCTATCTACCTACTGTATGTGCTTATCTTGTTTTCTTTAAGGGGAGGTTTCTAGTTGGTTTCCTACTCCTCCAGCAATCTTAAAATGTCACCCCCTTGACCCCATTTCAAGATAAATTTGTACATTGTTCGGTAGAAAAATGTCCCGGCCGGTTACTCTTAAATTACAGGCTCGCTATCGCTCGCCAGGATAAAATCGACACCTAAATTGCACAAAAGGTCTTAAAATTGACAGAATGGCGCGGAAATTCTTGAAATCACCAAACTAATGGGGCAAACGTCTTAAAATCTCAAAAGCAATGGGGCTAACCATGAGGGAGAAAGAGGTCAAGAAAAAAATCCCTCAAGTGGAGACCTACCCTTAATTATACTATTTATTTTGCCTTTCCAATTTTTCGATATTTGTGTTCGCAGTTCTTAGAGTACGTCAGTTGTCTTTACAGATGTATGAATACATAGTTTAGTAACAAGTTTCCTCAATAAATGATACGCAATTGTACGACATGGCTAGCTGCTGCAATTGAGCCACTTCCAATATTCTTATTTTTCCTTAACTCATGTTCCTTCCTAAAGTACATAATTTCGTGACACCCCAGGGCATTATGTGTTATATATATGTGTTATATATATGAAGGAGGCTGGCTTCTTTCACTTATTATGATTTCATTGTTTTTTTTGCGTTTTACATTGACCTTTGTTATTCATCCTAAAGTTTAAGATGTTTAGTTTGTCTGCCTATGTATATGAGTGTGTACGTTTCCTTATGACCTTGTTGTTGCGATCCTGCGCTGAACCCTGCCTCTTGTGAGTTTTCCACGAACATCCCAAATTAGTCCTTCCCTTTGCCCCACCCGTCCTCCACCCTCCACTCCAACACCAAATTAAATCCTCACCTCATTACTGCACGACCCCCAAACTCTACTGTTGTTTACCCAGGATCATTCTTGTCAAGACCCATTAGTTTTTCCTTAACCTCCATCCATATTAGATGCTCATTAAGGGGAGGTATTTACTTTGATCCCTAGACCTCCATCAAGCTTAAAATGATACCCCCTTGAGTCCCTTTCAAGATAAATGTGTACATTTTTCGGTAGAAAAATGTCCCGGCCATAGGCCGGTTCCTCTTAAATTACAGGCTCGCTATCGCTCGCCAGGATAAAATCGACACCTGAATGGCACGAAAGGTCTTAATATGGGGTGAAAGTTCTTAAACTCGCTAAATTAATGGGGCGAACGTTTTATAATATCAAAAGCAATGGGGCTAAACATGAGTGAGAAAGGGGTCAAGAAAACAATCCCTCAAGTGGAGATCTGCCCTTAACGGTTCTCCTTCCTTTTAGATTGACTAATTTACATTTTCCTGCTCATTAATTAACATCGAGTTTTAAGTAAGTGTGTTTGGCTGTGTTTACTTTTGGGAGCTACCACTATAACCTATCGTTCAACATTTAACACATTTGCACTGTACCCGTATAGCTTCATTTTGTTGTATTTCATATATAGTTAATCGTAGATAATATATACATACTCGCTACCTTAAGAGGAGATTTGCACTTGAAGGATTTTTTTCTGGACCCTTTTCTCTCTCATGTTTAGCCCCATTGCTTTTTAGATTTTAAGACGCTCGCCCCCTTTAGTTTGGCGATTTTAAGAACTTTCGCCCCATTTCTGTAAATTTTAAGAACTTTCGTGCCATTTAGGTGTCGATTTTTTCCTGGCGAGCGATAGCGAGCCTGTAATTTGAGAGGAACCGGCCTTCGGCCGGGACATTTTTCTACCGAAAATTGTACAAGTTTATCTTGAAAGGGGGTCTAGGGGTTGTAATTTATCTTGAAAGGGGGTCTAGGGGTTGTAATTTATCTTGAAAGGGGGTCTAGGGGGTGTAATTTTAAGCTTGATGGAGTTCTAGGGAAGAAACTATATATACCTTCCCTTAACCAATAAATATAATCGCTCTCGTTTGCGTATATATACATATAAGTACGAATTTCATCACTGAAACACAAACCGAAATACAAAAAATATATACGGCTCCTTTACACATATACTTGATAAATATACAGTCTGTGCACTTAGTTTCACTTACACAAACATAGGGATATATTATATACCCCCCCCCCCCTGCCATAGCAATCACGTTAAGGCTCCAACTTCCTTATAGGACGAAACTCGCAAGTGACCAATTGTGTGTGTGTGTGTGTGTGTGTGTGAGTGTGAGTGTGTGTGTGTGTGTGTGTGTGTGTGTGTGGTGGGTAGGTGTGTGTGTGTGTGGGTGTGTGTGTGTGTGTGTGTGTGTTTGGGTGTGTGTGTTGGTGTGAGCTTTTGGTAATTGTAATTAAACAAAAGCATATGAATAATAAATGCAGTAATATTAATAGAAAGGGATGTGGGCATTTTCAACATACATATATTAACGCAGGAAGCATTTTCAACATACATATATCAACGCAGGAAGCATTTTCAACATACATATATCAACGCAGGAAGCATTTTCAACATACATATATCAACGCAGGAAGCATTTTCAATATACATATATTAACGCAGGAAGCATTTTCAATATACATATATTAACGCAGGAAGCATTTTCAACATACATATATTAACGCAGGAAGCATTTTCAACATACATATATCAACGCAGGAAGCATTTTCAACATACATATATTCAACGCAGGAAGCATTTTCAACATACATATATCAAAGCAGGAAGCATTTTCAACATACATATATTAACGCAGGAAGCATTTTTAACATACATATATTCAACGCAGGAAGCATTTTCAACATACATATATTAACGCAGGAAGTATTTCATCCCATAATGTAAGGTAACATAATGTTGATCATTTGCATTACATCGGATAGTTTTATGATATCAGTAACCTATTTAAGGGGAGATTTCCACTTGAGGGATTTTTTTCTTGACCCCTTTCTCCCTCATGCTTAGCCCCATTGCTTTTGATATTTTAAGACGTTCGCCCCATTAGTTTGGCGATTTTAAGAACTTTCACCCCATTTATGTCAGTTTTAAGACCTTTCGTGCAATTTAGGTGTCAATTTTTTCCTGGCGAGGGATAGCGAGCCTGTAATTTAAGAGGAACCGGCCTTCGGCCAGGACATTTATCTTGAAAGGGGGTCATGGGGGTGTAATTTAAAGCTTGATGAAAGTCTAGGAAACACTAAATACCTTTCCTTAAATTCCTTTATTACCTACCTGATAATACAAAATGGATCACTAGCGTTGTTCCTTCTTTTCTTTAACTGTTGCTATCTCTTGCTATTTATTTGGTTTTGTCAATATTGGTTTAAATAATTACATGCATTTTATCTACCTTCTGTCTCTTAATCTGCTGGCCATCCTTCTTTCTCCCCTATTCTTCTTTTCTTCTCCTTTGCTTCCTTATATTTCTCCTTTTCTTCTTTTTATTCCTCTCCCCCCCCCCACTATCTCCCCTCCTCCCATCACTGCTGTCTCTCCCCTCCCCTCCCCACTATCTCCCCTCCTCCCATCACTGTTGTCTCTCCCCTCCCCCCCACCTATCTCCCCTCCTCCCATCACTGTTGTCTCTCCCCTCCCCCCCCCACTATCTCCCCTCCTCCCATCACTTGTCTCTCGTCTCTTTCATCCTACCAAGCACCGACATAATGCTGAGTTAGGGAGAGGTTTTTAGAAGGTTCTCTAGACCTCCATCAAGCTTAACATTACCACCTCTAGACCCCCTCTCATTATAAATGTGTACATATTTCGTTAGGGCCGGGTCCTCCTAAATTACAGGTTCACCAGGAACAAATCGACACCTGAATGGAACGAAGGGTCTTTAAATTGACAGAAATGGAGCGAAAGTTCTTAAAATTGTCAAACTAACGGGGCGAACGTCTTAAAATATCAAAACTAATAGGGCTAAACATGAGGGAGAAAGAGGTTTGAAAAAAAAAATCCCTTAACTGAAAATCCCCCCTTAAGTCCCCCCCATGACAGCACCAGAGCCTAATCGGTAAAATAAACTTCCCTAGCTGGATTAAGGGGAGGTTTTTAGTTGGTTCCCTAGACCTCCATCAAGCTTAAAATTACACCCCCTTGAGTCCCTTTTTGAAGATAAATTTGTACATTTTTCGGTAGAAAAATGTCCCGGCCGAAGGCCGGTTCCTCCTAAATTACAGGCTCGCTATCGCTCGCCAGGATAAAATTGACACCTGAATGGCACGAAAGGTCTTAACATGGGGTGAAAGTTCTTAAAATCGATAAACTAATGGGGCAAACGTTTTATAATATCAAAAGCAATGGGGCTAAACATGAGGGAGAAAGGGGTCAAGAAAAAAATCCCTCAAGTGGAGATCTCCCCTTAACTTGTCGACTGATATCTGAAGTTATTGAGAAAATCCTATAAACCTTAACCCTTTGAGTACCAGCGACGTGTTATATTTTTTTTTTTTTTTTTTTTTTTTTTCTATGTGATTGAGGGAGGCAAAAGGCAGAATTGCCTATAGCGAGTGCCTCCCCCATAGTTGAAAGAGTGACAGGGCCAAAATCAAGGGACGATCGAGCCAAAATGCCTGGACACACGGAGTTTGTAGCAATTTAAGTCATAGGAAGAGGGAAAGACTGATTCTGGGAGAGAGTTCCAGAGCTCCGCTGTTGAGTAGAAGAAAGTTTGAGAGTAATGTTTCACTCTTGGGTTAGAGAGTTGCACAGAGTAGGGGTGGGATTGAGTTGCAAGACGGGTACCACGTGCCCTACGTAAAGGAGGTGGTATGCACTGGGAAAGCTCTGAGGAACTCTGATTATTATAGTAGCGATAGAATAGCGAGAGAGATGCAACATTGCGGCGGAGAGAGAGAGATTGCAGAGAGTTGGTGAGGTGACGGGAGTTAATGATACGAAAGGCCTTCCTTTCAACTTTGTCTAGGAGATCGGTGTGAGAGGAACCTCCCCACACTTGTGAACAATACTCAATACAAGGTCGCACTATGCCCCTGTACAGAGCAAGAAGCTGTGTTGGGGAAAAGAACCCCCTAAGGCGGTTGAGCACATCCAGCTTCTGGGAGGCTGCCTTAGCAAGACTGGTAATATGGTCCTTCCAAATGAGAGCAGAAGAAAAAGAGACACCAAGAATATTGAGAGAAGATGAAGGGTTGATTTTTGTATTGTTGAAGAATAAGGGATTGTCCGCTGGGAGATCCTGACGGGTAGATAGATGGAAAAATTGGGTTTTGGAAGCATTAAAGGTAACAAGGTTTTCTCTGCCCCAATTGGAGATAGTATTTAGATCAGAATTTAAGAGTGCTATGGCTTCGTTACGTTTGTCGTTAAGGGATTGCTGGCTGGGGCGTTCTGAAAAACTAATGGAGTAGTGAAAGGTTGAGTCGTCTGCGTATGAATGGATGGGAATTAACCCTTTCAGGCATTTATGACGCAGAGGTTGCCAGATTAGCAATAAGAAATATAGTTCTCTCACTCTTATAATTACCTCTCCAAAATTAGTTTTCTGCCCACAGCTAACTCAAAGACAACTGCAGAGGTTGAAGTAACTAAACTAAAGGTTTCTAAATACTCCTAATGGTAACAGAGGCTTTAAAGTATCCCCAAGAGGCTCAAAATCACGTCATATGTCGTAGAGGGTTAAGGTACAGTTAAGGAGATCATTTATAAAAATTAGAAAGAGAATAGGAGATATCACGCCGTGGTGGAGTGGGTTAAGGGACATGGGCTGTCGTCCTAACTGTATGTGGTTATATAGTATTCTAGCTATATTTAGACGATTGTGAGCGGTTTAGAAAGGATCTGTCGTGGTAAAAAGGGTTAAGTGAGGTAGTATGAAACCTGTTAAGTGCTGGAGGCCCTTTTAAAACTTAATAAATTCGTCATATAGTGGCCAGAATATACCGACAAGGACGTCATATAGTGGCCAGAAGATACCGACAAGGACGTCACTGGTACTGTATGGGTTAAGGGGAGGTTTATAGTTTGTTCCCTAGACCTCCATCAAGCTTAAAATTACACCCTCTAGACCCTCTTTCAAGCTAAATTTGTAAATTTTTCTGTGGAAAATTTTCCCGGCCAAAGGCCGGTTCCTCTTAAATTACAGGCTCGCTATCGCTAGCCAGGAAAAAATTGACCCCTAAATGACACGAAAGATCTTAAAATTGACAGAAATGGGGCGAAAGTTCCTAAAATCGCCAAACTAATGTGGCGAAGATCTTAAAATCTCAAAATCAATGGGGCTAAACCTGAATGAGAAAGGAGTTCAGTAAAAAAATCCCTCAAGTGGAAATCTTCCCTATATGTTCGTCTTGTTCTTTATGGCCTGATAAGTGTGAGAAATGGAGGTAAGGATATTTATGTACTGTATGTAGTGATGTTTATGTAGTGATGTTTATGTAGTGATGTTTATGTAGTGATGTTTATGTAGTGATGTTTATGTAGTGATGTTTATGTAGTGATGTTTATGTAGTGATGTTTATGTAGTGATGTTTATGTAGTGATGTTTATGTAGTGATGTTTATGTAGTGATATTTATGTACTGTATGTAGTGATGTTTATGTAGTGATATTTATGTAGTGATGTTTATGTAGTGATGTTTATGTAGTGATGTTTATGTAGTGATGTTTATGTAGTGATATTTATGTAGTGATGTTTATGTAGTGATGTTTATGTAGTGATGTTTATGTAGTGATGTTTATGTAGTGATGTTTATGTAGTGATGTTTATGTAGTGATGTTTATGTAGTGATGTTTATGTAGTGATATTTATGTACTGTATGTAGTGATGTTTATGTAGTGATATTTAGGTAGTGATGTTTATGTAGTGATGTTTATGTAGTGATGTTTATGTAGTGATGTTTATGTAGTGATGTTTATGTAGTGATGTTTATGTAGTGATATTTATGTACTGTATGTAGTGATGTTTCCACAAATGATTGCAGTTTAGCAAATATCTGTTGTTTCATTGCCTACTTACTAACCTACTATTCGTGTGCCGGTACCTTAAGATAAATTATTCAAGACGTGTTTATGAATAGATGATTATATTTTAAGTACTTATAAGTAAATATAAATTGGTTGGCTAAACTTTATCACGCCGTGGTGGAGGGGGTTAAGGGACATGGGCTATCCTCCTAACTGTCTGTGGTTCGATCCTAGATGGGGGTAAACATACACACACGACAAATACTCACATACACATATATATATATATATATATATATATATAATAATAATAATAGGTTGAATAAACTGCATATAAGACAGTTTTTTGCCCCCTTTCTACCTAAGACAAGCTTTTGAATTACAAGACGTCAACCTTTTAGAGTCAGTTAAGGGGGGTGACCTGCTTTTTGTTATTTCTGTCCTTTTCTCTCTTTCTCTGGCTTGTATCCATTCGGCCCCATTCAGCCAACTATGTTAAGACGTTTATCCCCATCTAGGTATCGATTTCTTCCTGGCGAGTGATAGCGAGCCAGCATTATATGAAGAAATCCGGCTTCGCCGGAGACATTTTTCTATCAAAAAAATTACAAATTTAGCCTGCTGTCAAACAAAAATAACAAATATGCTGGCTCGCTACCGCTCACCAGTAAAAATTGACACCTGGATGGGGATAAACGTCTTAAAACAGTAGGCTGAATGGGGCCGAATGGATACAAGCCAGAAAAATATAGAAAGGACAGAACAAAAACAGGTCACCCCCCTAAGGCAGTGGTCAGACAGGGAGTCCCTCAGGCAAACACACTTCTTCCCACATTGTTCAACTTTTGGATGTTAATAATTGTATATAATTATTATTTTTTCCCTTGTCTCTTGCAGTTCCTTTAGCCTTTATAAGTGCTTGGATGCGATTTATCATGTGGTTTATAATTACATAATAACTGCCCTATTTGTGTAATACGGATACTTAAACCATGAAAGCAAATCTTGTTTATGTCAGTAAATGTAATTATTGCCAACTGTGCTATTTACATTATCAGTAGTGCGTCAAAAGGGCATCATGTTAATTTATGAAAGTCTATCATGGTAAGTAATTGTATATCTGTTAGATACGTAATTGTATATCTGTTAGATACGTAATTGTATATCTGTTAGATACGTAATCATTTGTTGTGCAGACAGATGCAGGTTTAGCATAATTACGTATTCAGATTTACTCTTCAATTTAAGCATACATTGGGATACATAAAAATATAATATTCCCACCATACAATGCTTTATTAAGGAACAAGATTAACCCTCTGAAGCTCTGACGCGTTTTAGCAGTATATTTTGGCTCTCATTAGACGATTTTATGCAGCTTAGGAAGGATCTGTGAGTGTTAAAGGGGTAAAGAATCTCTCAATCAACCCTCTGACTTCCATATACCCTTCTTAATCTGAATACAATTGTCAAATAATTACCAGAAAACAAAACAGAAATGCGTATTGGAGCTTGAAAGGGTTAAATTATCTGCTGTGTCTTATAAGCCAATATATACATTAGCAAAATAATGTCCTTAAGTGTAACCATGAACTGGCCTCCACATATTTAAACTCCCAATTTGTAGAATAGGAAATTTAATGCTTTTTAAAATGGCACTATTTGTTTCACTTCTCCTAGTCACCTTTCGCATGAGTAAAAATATATATATTACTGTTTTTGTTTTTCTTCTTTTATTGTATAATTCATACTACGTCGTGCGTGTAACCGAATCATTGCAATACTGCTTTAATTAAATATTTATTCAAAATCCAACAAAAAGCTGTCAGGTCTGGTTTGAATATTTTCCTTTCTTGGCCGCGGTTTAAGATCATCAGATTCTTCCAGGTAATCTCATCGTAAGCTGCCTTCAGCTCATCATTCTGTAATGGTTGGGGGAATCAACCACAAAATTCTGTTTTTTGTTCTTGAAATTTACAATGACCAAACAAATATGATCGGGAATCAACGAACTCCAATGTCTTCGGTTACTGGTCTTCATAAGCAGTTTGGGTTAGTTTTTGTTCATTAAATTGTTAGAGTTATAGATATAACTTGCCCTGGGAGTTTATGCGAGTTCGTGTTCCGCTTACATGTATAATATTGTTGATACACACGCTAGTTGATACACACGTGGTTCAGTTCGTGTTCCGCTTACATGTATAATATTGTTGATACACACGCTAGTTGATACACACGTGGTTCAGTTCGTGTTCCGCTTACATGTATAATATTGTTGATACACACGCTAGTTGATACACACGTGGTTCAGTTTTTGGTCGATTTTGTAATATATTAAATATTTTTCTATTTTCTTCCTTAGACCTTGGTTTTTGAGACCTTTCGACTTTAGACTTAAAGAAAAAATCCATTAGATCCCCCTTCTAGATTAATTTGTACATTTTTCGGTAGAAAATGTTCCGGCCGAAGGCCGGTTCTTCCAAAATTACAGGCTCACTATCGTTCGCCAGGGAAAAGATCGACACCTAAATAGCACGAAAGGTCTTCATATTGACAAGGAAATGGGTGGAAGGTCTTAAAATCGACAAACTAATGGGACAAACATCTTAAAATCTGAAAACTAATGGGGCTAAGCATGAGGTAGAAGGGTATCTGGAAAAGCGACTCATCTCCCCTTAAGGCCCAGAGTAGTAATAATAATAATAATAATAATAATATTTATTCAGTCAGCAATTTACAGAGTTGGTACCACATAGTTTGTTACACATATGACATGTACCAGCCTTGCATAATTCCAACTAAGGATAGCCCAATAAGGCCGTTAGGCGTATTTCCATTGGGGTCCTTGTGGGATTAGGTTAGCTGGGGAAAAGGGGAGGATAAAGAAATAGATACTTTAGAAAAAGTATTTCTAGGGGGTTATTTTAAGATACCTTACATCCTATAGTAAATATCAGTAATCCGTAATCAGTAATCATTTCAGTTTGGTTTGTCTATCTCTTATGTCGTATTTAGTAGTAGACAAAAGCTTGGTGCTCCCTTCTCGCAGCTGTCCGGTTCAGGTGTTCCTTCAGGCTACGTCTGAAGGAATACAGTGTTCTCTTTTCACGGACTGACTGGGGGTAGGTCGTTCCAGTCTTTGATGGCAGTGAAGAAGAATGTTTGCTTACCCTGTCCTTGGATTCTCGGGACCTTAAAATTAAACATCATGTTTCTTGTATTATGTCCACTCCTCTCATTTGCTTTAACAAAATCATTCTTTAGATACTCTGGAGCTCTGTCATAGAAAATTTTGAAGGCATTAGTTATCCTGATTTGTTTGGCCCTGTCAGAAACATTGAGCATACCTAGTGACTGAAGTTGTTCCTGGCCAACATGTGATCTGGGTCCTAGGTTCAGCATGAACCTAACCATTTTATTTTGAGTGACCTGAAGTTTGTGCTGTGCTGATTTAGATGATGCAGAGTACCAGGATGACACAGACTAGTCAAAATGACATTGAACAAGCGCTTGGCAGAGGGTCTTTTTGGTCGCCGCGGGCAAGCATCCCACCTGTCTATACAGGTATTTTATACGTGCTCAGTAGCGAGTGTTGAGCGTGAATGAAGCCGGAGGGTGATGGTAGTGAACTTGAATGAGCAAAATATTATACAGTGCATAATGTTGACTGTGATCATATAAACCTACAATAGCCTACCTATAAGTCTATTCTATTAACCCCTTCTATATACCTATAAGTCTATTCTATTAACCCCTTCTATATACCTATAATATAGTCTATTAACCCCTTCTATATACCTATAGTCTATTCTATTAACCCCTTCTATATACCTATAATATATTCTATTAACCCCTTCTATATACCTATAGTCTATTATATTAACCCCTTCTATATACCTATAGTCTATTCTATTAACCCCTTCTATATACCTATAAGTCTATTCTATTAACCCCTTCTATATACCTATAGTCTATTCTATTAACCCCTTCTATATACCTAGTCTATTCTATTAACCCCTTCTATATACCTATAAGTCTATTCTATTAACCCCTTCTATATACCTATAAGTCTATTCTATTAACCCCTTCTATATACCTATAATATATTCTATTAACCCCTTCTATATACCTATAAGTCTATTCTATTAACCCCTTCTATATACCTATAAGTCTATTCTATTAACCCCTTCTATATACCTATAAGTCTATTCTATTAACCCCTTCTATATACCTATAGTCTATTCTATTAACCCCTTCTATATACCTATAGTCTATTCTATTAACCCCTTCTATATACCTATAGTCTATTCTATTAACCCCTTCTATATACCTAGTCTATTCTATTAACCCCTTCTATATACCTATAGTCTATTCTATTAACCCCTTCTATATACCTATAGTCTATTCTATTAACCCCTTCTATATACCTATAGTCTATTCTATTAACCCCTTCTATATACCTATAGTCTATTCTATTAACCCCTTCTATATACCTATAAGTCTATTCTATTAACCCCTTCTATATACCTATAAGTCTATTCTATTAACCCTTCTATATACCTATAAGTCTATTCTATTAACCCCTTCTATATACCTATAAGTCTATTCTATTAACCCCTTCTATATACCTATAGTCTATTCTATTAACCCCTTCTATATACCTATAGTCTATTCTATTAACCCCTTCTATATACCTAGTCTATTCTATTAACCCCTTCTATATACCTAGTCTATTCTATTAACCCCTTCTATATACCTATAAGTCTATTCTATTAACCCCTTCTATATACCTATAAGCCTATTCTATTAACCCTTCTATATACCTATAAGTCTATTCTATTAACCCCTTCTATATACCTATAATATATTCTATTAACCCCTTCTATATACCTATAAGTCTATTCTATTAACCCCTTCTATATACCTATAAGTCTATTCTATTAACCTTCTATATACCTATAAGTCTATTCTATTAACCCCTTCTATATACCTATAATCTATTCTATTAACCTTCTATATACCTAAGTCTATTCTATTAACCCCTTCTATATACCTAGTCTATTCTATAACCCCTTCTATATACCTAGTCTATTCTATTAACCCCTTCTATATACCTATAGTCTATTCTATTAACCCCTTCTATATACCTATAAGTCTATTCTATTAACCCCTTCTATATACCTATAATATATTCTATTAACCCCTTCTATATACCTATAAGTCTATTCTATTAACCCCTTCTATATACCTATAAGTCTATTCTATTAACCCCTTCTATATACCTATAAGTCTATTCTATTAACCCCTTCTATATACCTATAATATTCTATTAACCCCTTCTATATACCTATAAGTCTATTCTTATACCTATAGTCTATTCTATTAACCCCTTCTATATACCTAGTCTATTCTATTAACCCCTTCTATATACCTATAAGTCTATTCTATTAACCCCTTCTATATACCTATAGTCTATTCTATTAACCCCTTCTATATACCTATAGTCTATTCTATTAACCCCTTCTATATACCTATAAGTCTATTCTATTAACCCCTTCTATATACCTATAGTCTATTCTATTAACCCCTTCTATATACCTATAGTCTATTCTATTAACCCCTTCTATATACCTATAAGTCTATTCTATAACCCCTTCTATATACCTATAGTCTATTCTATTAACCCTTCTATATACCTATAGTCTATTCTATTAACCCCTTCTATATACCTATAAGTCTATTCTATTAACCCCTTCTATATACCTATAGTCTATTCTATTAACCCCTTCTATATACCTATAAGTCTATTCTATTAACCCCTTCTATATACCTATAATATATTCTATTAACCCCTTCTATATACCTATAAGTCTATTCTATTAACCCCTTCTATATACCTATAGTCTATTCTATTAACCCCTTCTATATACCTAGTCTATTCTATTAACCCCTTCTATATACCTATAAGTCTATTCTATTAACCCCTTCTATATACCTATAGTCTATTCTATTAACCCCTTCTATATACCTATAGTCTATTCTATTAACCCCTTCTATATACCTAGTCTATTCTATTAACCCCTTCTATATACCTAGTCTATTCTATTAACCCCTTCTATATACCTATAAGTCTATTCTATTAACCCCTTCTATATACCTATAAGTCTATTCTATTAACCCCTTCTATATACCTATAATATATTCTATTAACCCCTTCTATATACCTATAAGTCTATTCTATTAACCCCTTCTATATACCTATAAGTCTATTCTATTAACCCCTTCTATATACCTATAAGTCTATTCTATTAACCCCTTCTATATACCTATAATATATTCTATTAACCCCTTCTATATACCTATAAGTCTATTCTATTAACCCCTTCTATATACCTATAAGTCTATTCTATTAACCCCTTCTATATACCTAGTCTATTCTATTAACCCCTTCTATATACCTATAGTCTATTCTATTAACCCCTTCTATATACCTATAAGTCTATTCTATTAACCCCTTCTATATACCTAGTCTATTCTATTAACCCCTTCTATATACCTATAGTCTATTCTATTAACCCCTTCTATATACCTAGTCTATTCTATTAACCCCTTCTATATACCTATAAGTCTATTCTATTAACCCCTTCTATATACCTATAAGTCTATTCTATTAACCCCTTCTATATACCTATAATATATTCTATTAACCCCTTCTATATACCTATAAGTCTATTCTATTAACCCCTTCTATATACCTATAAGTCTATTCTATTAACCCCTTCTATATACCTATAAGTCTATTCTATTAACCCCTTCTATATACCTATAGTCTATTCTATTAACCCCTTCTATATACCTATAAGTCTATTCTATTAACCCCTTCTATATACCTATAATATATTCTATTAACCCCTTCTATATACCTATAATATATTCTATTAACCCCTTC
This sequence comes from Paralithodes platypus, assembly GCA_032716605.1. NCBI lineage: Eukaryota > Metazoa > Arthropoda > Malacostraca > Decapoda > Lithodidae > Paralithodes > Paralithodes platypus. The sequence goes on from CM064487.1 coordinate 110,134,075, forward strand.
TATATACCTATAATATATTCTATTAACCCCTTCTATATACCTATAATATATTCTATTAACACCTTCTATATACCTATAATATAGTCTATTAACACCTTCTATATACCTATAATATATTCTATTAACCCCTTCTATATACCGGTGACGTCTTTTTCATGTGTTCTAGCTATATTTAGACGATTTTCTGCAGTTTAAGGGGAGATCTCCACTTGAGGGATTTTTTTCTTGGCCCCTTTCTCCCTCATGTTTAGACCCATTGCTTTTGATATTATAAAACGTTTGCCCCATTAGTTTAGCGAATTTAAGAACTTTTACCCCATATTAAGACCTTTCGTGCCATTCAGGTGTCGATTTTATCCTGGCGAGCGATAGCGAGCCTGTAATTTAAGAGGAACCGGCCTTTGGCCGGGAAATTTTTCTACCGAAAAATGTACAAATTTATCTTGAAAGGGACTCAAGGGGGTGTAATTTTAAGCTTGATGGAGGTCTAGGGAACAAACTAAATACCTCCCCTTAAGAGGCATCTGAGGTAGTACAAAGGGTTAGGTGAGATAGTTCGAAGCCTGTTAGTTGCTGGAGGCACTTTTTATATTGAATAACATCGCCTAATATTAGAACCCTCTCACTGAGCTGGAAGAGAATATAAAAGACGTTGCCAGCACAGAAGTGGTTAAGGGGAGATTTCCACTCGAGGGATTTTTTTCTTAACCCCTTTCTCCCTCATGTTTAGCCCCACTGCTTTTGATATTATAAAACGTTTGCCCCATTAGTTTAGCGATTTTAAGAACTTTCACCCCATATTAAGACCTTTTGTGCAATTCAGGCGTCGATTTTATCCTGGCGAGCGATAGCGAGCCCGTAATTTAAGAGGAACCGACCTTCGGCCGGGACATTTTTCTACCGAAAAATGTACAAATTTATCTTGAAAGGGACTCAAGGGGGTGTAATTTTAAGCTTGATGGAGGTCTAGGGAACAAACTAAATACCTCCCCTTAATGAGCGTTATCAAGGAAGATCTATCAGTAATTACTATGTCGTCTAGGGAGACACTGTTTATCTCCTTATATAAAGTCTGGTCTGTGAGCCACCATCTATCTATCCGGCTTAATAATGGGACATGAACCGCTTTTCTGGGCACCCTTTCTCCCTCATGTTTAGCCCCATTAATTTTCAGATGTTAAGATGTTTGCCCCATTAGTTAGTCGATTTAATTCCTTTCGCCCCATTTCTTCGCCAATATTTAGACCTTTCGTGCTATTTAGGTGTTGATTTTTTCCCGGGCGACCGATAGTGAGCCTGTAATGTTGGAAGAACCGGCCTTTGGCCAGGATATTTTTCCACCGAAAAATGTACAAATTAATCTAGAAGGGGGATCTAATGGAAAACGGGCCCTGCAGAGTGCTAACCGTGCATCAATCCTCGAACCACATGGACTTCACAGAGAAGACGGCAAACGGCCAGATGGGATGACCACTTTCCCTTACAAGAATGGCCGGTGCCTCGTGTGGGATGCCACATGTGTTGACACTTTCTCCACAACCAACATCGCCAGAAACGCCGACGAAGCAGGTGAAGCCGCCCGGATAGCAGAAAATAAAAAGCGAGAAAAATATCAAGCCATCGCCAGAAATCATCAGTTCGAGCCCCTGGCAATCGAAACTAGGGATGACTATCCTCCGGGGCAATGCCACCAGCGTCATGAGCTCAGTTCGACTGGACTGGGTCATGCCACTGTGTGAGGCCCGGGCAGAAGTGGTGTATCCGTAGTCTTTCCACAGTAGGGTAAAACAAAACATACACTTTATTTGTATGTAACATGACGTGTGATGCACATAAATAAAAGGGGATGTGTCGGATGGTTGAAAGCCACAGTTGCTCGCGCGTTTGGGGCTAGCAACACGTATTATGAAAAACATGTATCCTCCTTCATTCACTGTCCCCCCCTTCACTCACTCTACCCCACAATTTGCCGGAGGATAACAGGTTTTTCACAATACGTAGACGGAGGTCTTTAAAAACAAATGTTTTATGTTTCTTTTAAATTTAATGGAGGTCGAGGGAGGAAACTAAAACAAAAATGAATACATGCAAAAATCGGCCAAAAAGTGAAGGGGGGCACTGGCTAATATTTTGGTATATTTGTTTATGTATTCATGTTTGTTTATGTATTCATGTTTGTTCATGTATTCATGTTTGTTTATGTATTCATGTTTGTTTATGTATTCATGTTTGTTCATGTATTCATGTTTGTTCATGTATTCATGTTTGTTCATGTATTCATGTTTGTTTATGTATTCATGTTTGTTTATGTATTCATGTTTGTTCATGTATTCATGTTTGTTTATGTATTCATGTTTGTTCATGTATTCATGTTTGTTTATGTATTCATGTTTGTTCATGTATTCATGTTTGTTTATGTATTCATGTTTGTTTATGTATTCATGTTTGTTTATGTATTCATGTTTGTTTATGTATTCATGTTTGTTTATGTATTCATGTTTGTTTATGTATTCATGTTTGTTCATGTATTCATGTTTGTTTATGTATTCATGTATGTTTATGTATTCATGTTTGTTTATGTATTCATGTTTGTTCATGTATTCATGTTTGTTTTAGTTTACTCGCTAGACCTCCATCAAGCTTGAAAAACACCCCCTAGAACACCCTTCAAGATAAATTTGTACATTGTTCGGTAGAAAAATGTCCCGGCCCAAGGCCGGTTCCTCTTAAAATTACAGGCTCGCTATCGCTCGCCAGGAAAAAAATTGACGCCTAAATGGCACGAAAGGTCTTAACATTTACAACAAAATGGTATTAAAGGTGTTCAGATCACCAAACTAATGGGTTGAAAGTCATCAAATCTGGAGGTAAACACGAGGAAGAAGGGAACCAGAAAAACAACCCCTCTCCCCTTATCGCGACATGACCGCCGCACCACCACAACCACCTGATAATTTGAGATAATAACAGCATCTTCGTCAGTAGGAGGAACGCAACTTTCAATAGCCTAAGGAAGATTGAGTAACCGACGTCGATCAATTTATTGTAGCACTTATATGAACATGATCATAATAGCTGTTGATTATAGTTTGGCAAGAGCGGTCAGAGAGCTTTGGCTAAAGGCAGTAACAAAAATGAAAGTAATGAAAGACAGTCATACCCGAAAGTTTTATATTATTATTAAAACAAATGTGCATTTAAATATTTTGACTAAATCAGTGCACAGTAATAAATAAACTAAACATATTAATATAAACATTAAGGGGAGGTTATTAGTTGATTCCCTAGACTTCCATCAAGCTTAAAATTACTCCCCCTTAACCCCTTTTCAAGATAAATTTGTACATTTTTCGGTAGAAAAATTTCCCGGCCGAAGGCCGGTTCCCCTTAAATTACAGGCTCGCTATCGCTCGCCAGGAAAAAATCGACACCTAAATGGCACGAATGGTCTTAAAATTGACAGAAATGGGGCGAGGGTTCTTAAAATCGCCAAAGTAATGGGGCAAGCGTCTTTAAATCTCACAAGCAATGGGGCTAAACATAAGGGAGAAAGAGGTTCAGAAAAAAATCTTCCAGGTGGAAATCTCCCCTTAAACAATGGACCAACTTGGTTGATCCCAAGTACTTCTATTTTTGACTGTACTTCTCAACTTATTCTTCCTCTATCCAAAACTCTGTAATCTCCTACCTTACTCAAGCCATCAAATATGAATGGAATGCAGAATACCTCAAGGCGGGCAGGTGTCGTGAGCAACGGGTACACATTGGATGTAATATAATATTTATGTGGTCATTTGACTTCCAGGAAACTTTGTGGTTGTAAAAGATATTAAAAGATAGTGTAAATGAGAGAGATGTGATGGAGAAGCCGTGTAAAAAAGAACAGCAAGTAACATCATACAACTGGTTCTTATTATGCTGTGGGCAAGCAAGGACTACCCCAGAAAGTCATAGGGAGCTTCAGGCAATATTAGCATAAACATTGGGTGGCTAAAGCTGGTGTCACACGAGCGATTTTTCCGTCAATTGTTACGAGTAATTGTTGTTTGGCAGCTTGAAAATATAAAATCCAAAAGAATGAAACTACCCAACATAATCAACCTTCGATTCCAGTGTGAAAGAGCTTCAAAATATTGCAAGAAAATACTTGCTCATCGAGAATTGCCGGAAAATGCGCTCGTGTGACACCGCCTTAATATATTCAAGTTTTATGGTCACTTTATAATATTGTGAGACCTGTGAGAGGAAAATGCATTATTGGCGTTGTCAGTAGCTGAATTAAGGGGAGGTATTTAGTTTGTTCCCTAGACCTCCATCAACCTTAAAATTACACCCCCTCGAGTCCCTTTCAAGTTAAATGTGTACATTTTTCGGTAGAAAAAAGTCCCGGCCGAAGGCCGATTCCTCTTAAATTACAGGCTCGCTATCGCTCGCCAGGATAAAATAGACATCTGAATTGCACGAAAGGTCTTAATATGGGGTGAAAGTTCTTAAAATCGCTAAACTAATGGGGCAAACGTTTTATAATATCAAAAGCAATGGGGCTAAACATGAGGGAGAAGAAAACTATCCCTCAAGTGGAGACCTCCCCTTAAAATATAAACACCATATGAGCGGGAGAACCACTTTATCGACAACGTTTTGCAGATAGATAGCTTCTTCTTCAGGTTGTCAATAAAGTGCTCCTCCTCCTCCTCATATTAAGGGGTTTATATTTATTCTGTTAAGGGGAGATTTACACCTGGAGGATTTTTTTCTGAACCTCTTTCTCCCTCATGTTTAGCCCCATTGCTAGTGAGATTTAAAGACGCTTGCCCCATTAGTTTGGCGATTTTAAGAACCCTCGCCCCATTTCTGTCAATTTTAAGACCATTCGTGCCATTTAGGTGTCGATTTTTTCCTGGCGAGCGATAGCGAGCCTGTAATTTAAGGGGAACCGGCCTTCGGCCGGGACATTTTTCTATCGAAAAATGTACAAATTTATCTTGAAAGGGGGTCAAGGGGGAGTAATTTTAAGCTTGATGGAAGTCTAGGGAATCAACTAAAAACCTCCCCTTAACTTTTCTGCCAGTAACTGTTTTGAGGCTTGATATTTATGTGTGTGACCGTCGATGCTTTACGCTCCAAGACAATCGTTTTCATTATAATAATTTGATTGTGAGTAGAGTTAAGACTTATAATCGTGAAATGCGTTTAATCAACTCTGTGTATTACTATATTAACACTATATTAACACTATATTAACACTATATTAGCACTATATTAACACTATATGAACACTATATTAACACTATATTAACACTATATTAACACTATATTAACACTATATTAACACTATATTAACACTATATTAACACTATATTAACACTATATTAACACTATATTATTGTAAGGCATGTGAGAGGAAAATGCATTATTGGGGCTGCCAGGAGCTGTTTTGAAGGTTGATATTTATTTGTGTGGCCGTTAATGCTTTACTCTTCACGACAGTTTTCGTCATCGTTTTCAGTTTATTTATTGGATCGTGAGTATATTTAAAACTTATAATATTGAAATGCGTTTAAGGGGAGATGGGCCGATTTTATGGACCATTTTCTCCCTCATGTTTAGCCCCATTAGTTTTCAGATGTTAAGATGTTTCGTCGTCAATATTCAGACCTTTCGTGCTATTTAGGTGTTGATTTTTTCCCTGGCGAACGATAGTGAGACTGTAATGTTGGATGAACCGGTCTTCGGCCGGGACATTTTTCTACCGAAAAATGTAAAAATTAATCTAGAAGGGGGATCTAATGGATGTTTTTCTTAAATTTGATGGGGTCTAGGGAGGAAACTAGAAACATAATGAATACATGCAAAAATCGCCCAAAAAGTGAACCATCAGCCAACTCTCTTCATTAAACATGTAAAGAGTTGCGTATTAAATAAGTTTGTCATTCGTACAAATACTTCATATGAAACTAGTGGTGACATATCCAAAAGTGAAATTACGTGTCAAATAATAATATAGTAATAAATACAATAAAGTTAATGTTATAATATACCTTATGATATACAGAACAATAGCTCATTCACTATACTTAGGGCAGATATCATAATACTATCCTCTTTTAATTCATGAAGGGCTGAAGCAAATAGGCTGTAATTTTCTGCACCTATTTTCTGGTTGACTTTTTCCAATTGGAATAAATAAAAGCTCAATTACTCAAGTCCATTTTGAGTTATGAGAGGTTGGGGTAAGGATTTCTGGGCCACCTATAATTCAGCCCCATTCACTCATATGCTGACGACGGTTCCCGGACATCTCAACCAGTAGACCATTTCAACCAGTAGCTCTCAACCAGTGTCAAAAGAACCAAGACCAACCAAACCAGTGCCAAAATATAGTACTAACCTAACCTAACCTAACAGCATTGGCTGAGTTGGTACTGGTTGAGAGCTACTGGTTGAAATGGTCTACTGGTTGAGTTGTCCGGTCACCGCTGACGACTCTACATTACACTATTCAACTAGCCTCCCACGAATTCACTCACAGCAGGAATCCAAAGCTCACGTAAGGAGGCCTTAAATAACTTTTCTTCTGATCTCTCTACTATCTCAAATTGGGGCAGAGAAACCCTTGTCACATGCATTGCTTCCAAAACTAAATTTCCCCATCTGTCTATTCGTCGCCCCCTTCCAGAAAACTATGACTTACTCTTCAACAACATACAAATTAACCCTTCATCTTCTCTGAATATTCTTGGTGTCTCTTTTTCTTCAGGTCTCTCTTGGAAAGATCATATTCCCACTTTTCCTAAAACAGCTTCCCAGAAAATGGGTGTGCTCAACTGCATCCGGGGGTTCTTTACCCCTGTGCAGCTTCCTGCTCTGTAGCCTAGAGGGGCACAGTGCGTCCATGTACTGAGTATTGTTCATACGTGTGGGGAGGATCCTCTCACACAGCACTCCTAGACAAAGTAAAAAAGAAAGCCTTCCATCTCATTATCTCACGTCCACTCACCAATTCTCTGCAGTCTCTCTCTCTTCGCCGCTATGTTGCATCTCTCTCAGTATCCTACCGCTATTACAATAAGCAGTGTCCCTCAGAGCTCTCTCAGTGTGTACTCCCCCCCCCCCCCTTCGTAGAGCACGTAGCACTCGTCTTACAACACAATCCCACCCCTACTCTGTGCAACTCTCCAACCGTAGAGTGAAACGGTATTCTTAATCTTTCTTCTATTCACCAGCTGAGCTCTGGAAGTCTCTCCCAGAATCAGACTTTCCTTCATCCTATGACTCAAATTGCTTCATACTCCGTGTGTCCAGGCATGTTGGCTCGAACGTCCCTTGATTTCGGCCGTCACTCTTTCAACTCTGGGGGAGACACTCGTCACAGGCAGTTCTGCCTTTTGTCTCCCTTATTCACATAGAAAACAAAAAGGGAGGGTTTAGATACTGCATAATTTCCAGAAAGTTTGATTAGAAGGCAACATAGAGGCGTGAATACAATCAAGTTAATGACAGATGAGTGTCCATCCCAGGTAGCCCAACAGTAGCCATTATAAGGGTCGAGGGGTCGCAGGATCGAGCCCAGTCATTATATAAAATTTTGTTTATGGGCATATTTTCACTGGAGGGGTGTTTTTTCTGGACCCCCTTCTCCCACATGTATTGAGATTATATAAAGTTTGCCCCCTTGGTTTGGCGCTTGTATGACCATTTTCCCATTCCTTTGTCAACATTTAATCCTTTTGTGCCATTTAGATGTCGATTGTTTCCTGGCGAGCGATAGCTCGCATGCAATTAAGGAGGAAACGGCCTTCGGCCGGGGCATTTTTCTACCAAAAAAAATACAATGTTATCTCGAAGAGAGGGGTTTAAAGGGTATATCTAATGTTTGATAAAGGTCTAGGGAGGACACTTAAAACAAAAACAAATTTCATAAATAGGTAAACAAATATATAAAGATTTTCCCTTTAATAACAGGTGAGCGTACATCCCAGGTAGCCCAACAGTAGCCATTATAGGGGTCGGGGGTTGCAGGATCGAGCCCCGGCATTAAATACAACATGATGTAATGCACTGCCTGGGGTGATAATCTTGAAGGTGTCCTAAACATAACCCCTTCCCTCAAGCCGGTGTCACACAAGCGCTGTTTCCGGCAATTTTCGATGAGCAAGTTTTTTCTCGTGATGTTTTGAGGCTTGTTCACATTGGAATCAGAAACTAGACTGAAGGTAGATATGTTAGGTGGCTGATTTCTTATATAACTTGAATTTTGAATCTGCCAGACTACAATTGCCCGTACAAATTGACGGAAAAAGAGCTCGTGTGACACCGCCCTTCCCTACCCTGAGCTGACCATTGCCTAGACTTCGTGGTGGCCTTGGTGTGTTGTTCCTTACTATTATAATTATTATCTCTCTCTCTCTCTCTCTCTCTCTCTCTCTCTCTCTCTCTCTCTCTCTCTCTCTCTCTCTCTCTCTCTCTCTCTCTCTCTCCCTCAGTGTGGAGCAACTCCTACCAATCTTGAGGATAAAGAGTTAAAAATGATTCCACTCTCATTTTTTTTTTTTTTTTTTTTTTAAAGTTCTATAATTATAATGGATATCGTACGCTATTTTCAAGATAAAATGTTCGACTTTCAGGGACTTCATTTTATGTGTAAAGGAATTTCGTAAGTTATGTTCCGCCCAATATTACAGTTCTCTCGTTGTTGAAATATGTGTAATCTTTATCGTCGATCAGAAGCTTGGTCTTATCTGCAGCCAGTAACTTTAAGGGGGGGGTCACCTGTTTTATTTTATGTTCTCTCCTTTTCTCTCTTTCTCTGGCTTGTGTTCATTCGGCCTCATTTAACCAACTGTTTTAAGACGTTTATTCCCATCTAGGTGTCAATTTATTCCAGCATTTTATGGAGAAATCCGGCTTCGCCAGAGACATTTTTCTGTTTAAAAATGTACAAATTTAGCTTGCTGTCAAAACAAATATATATATATACCGGTATATATATATATATATATATATATATATATATATATGCTGGCTTGCTCCGCTCGCCAGGAAAACATTGACACTTGGATGGGGTAAACGTCTTAAAACAGTAGGTTGAATGGGGCTGAATGGATACAAGCCAAAGAGAGAGGGAGAGAAAGAGAAACAAAAAACGAGGTGGTCTCCCTTACCGTTTTTGTATTATGGTATTTAATGGTACTACATAAACATCATGCTCCAGTATAAGCACTTCTATATCGACCTGGAAATATCTGTACACTTATATATCGACCTGGAAATATCTGTACACTTATATATCGACCTGGAAATATCTGTACACTTATATATCGACCTGGAAATATCTGTACACTTATATATCTACTTTAGCACCGGTCACTGAAAAATAATGTGTACAATATATATATATAATTTAAGGGGAGGCAGACCGTTTTTCTGGACCCCCTTCTCCCTCATGTTTAGCCCCACTCGTTTTGAGATTATAAGACGTTCGGCCCATTAGTTTGGCGATTTTAACACCTTTCACCCCATTTCGTTGTCAATTTTATTACCATTCGTGCCATTTAGGCACGATTATTTCCTGGCGAGCGATAGCGAGCCTGCAATTTTAAGAGGAACCAGCCTTCGGCCGGGACATTTTTCTACCGAAAAATGTACAAATTATCTTGAAGGGGGGTCTAGGGGTTGTTTTTCTAAGCTTGATGGAGGTCTAGGGAGGAAACTAGAACAATATATGAATAAATGAATTAATAGACCAAACAAACGGTCAGTCTCCCCTTAAGTTATTCGGCCACATATCCCGATTATGATACTGTATTTACGAGCTTCCATATATGTTACTAGAAAAAAATATATATATTAATTAAAACCCGTACATAAGGTTTCCGTAAATTACTTGCCGGATTGGATGAATGCAATTGTATATGGTATTCAGATCATCGTAAAAATTACCTTAATGATAAAAGTTCTTGGTTTGGTTCCCGACTACGAGTATTTAAAGTTCTCAGTCATGCAATGTTCACTATTGCTTAAAATTATATTTACTTTCTAGCGGCGAAGGAGGGAGAAACAAGCACAAGTCTATCCCCTACTTATTTTATTTAGTTTTTGTTTATTATAATCTTCCAAGAAAAGCCGCCAAGACGGATCCCTTGCAAGGCATCTGGCAGTGGTCTGGTCACTCGGTCACGGGTCATCACGGCATCATTCTCTCTACCTGCCCTCCCTGCTGATGACACACTACCACTAACTTACAACAACCAGACATTTTTTTCTCGGACTCTAATGAAGATGATTATGTGTTGTAGTTATTCCTTTCTCTATGATATTCTGTGATTGTTCTAGGAAAAGTACGAAATATTATTGTTCCATTTACTCACAAGGATGTATGTGATATTTGAGAAAAATATAGGTGTCCCATTACAGCTTCTTTCTGCTTCCAGACTTTTATTAAATATGCGCTCCATTTTTCAGGAATAATTGCAACGCCATCACGTACAACGACAACAGATAGGATAACACTTTAAGTTGATATCTGGTTGAGCTAACGTAGTACTTGTTAATTAAATCTGCGCCCCTCATTACAGAGTAAGGCCTCCAGGTATTGTTCAAAGACAATTATAATATAATAATGTCGCTTCTGATAACAAACTAATGCAGATGGTGGTCATTGTGATTTGTATTTATGTTTTACCTCTTAAGGAATGTGATGCGTTATGGTACTTATTACTTGGTATCATTATACGATTACATTTAAAGCTGGAAGGGTGTAGGGAAATCAGAGGGTCAATTGAGATAGTCTTTACTCATATAATTCACACAGATCCTTCCAAATCTTTATAAAATCGTGTAATGATAGTCCGAAACGCGTCATAATCCTCAAGGGGTTAATAGTTACATGCAAATGCACTTCCATGAACTTACAAAGTGACTGCACACTTATTAAATGTTTTGTGTTTTCGTAGACAATTGCAAATAAATGAAGTTATTCATTTAATACACGCCAGTCAATTATTCTTTTTCACATAAATTATTTGTATATACAATATTTGTTTATTTTTTTATTTTTTTGTTCCCCAAGCTGCCTGGCCGAACAGCCCCAAGGCCCCGAGTAATTCCAAGGCCATAACCGAGCGCCCCCACAGAACCCTCCCTGCCGACCACAATAAAGCCTGGGTGACCGAAGCCACTCCATGGCGGGGAGCTGAGGAGGGTGCAGAAACGCCCGGGAAACCAAAGCTTGTTTACATAATATATGCATTCCTGTTATTGCACTAACGTGTTCTTGCTTTTAATGTGATACATAATTATATGAGATCATTAAATAATCTTTATGCTACTATTTATTACATGACACATTTATTAGTGCCGTACCGGTATCTGTTCGAGTATTGTGAAGAATAGGTTTTGCCTGCCATTATCTTCGGACGGTATTATATATTTTCGAACATATGTTCATAGATGTTAGAATTAAATTATAAGGGACATCACATATTATAATTATACTTATGGAGTTTGTATGCATAACGACAGTACGTATAAAAAATAGGCATTATTGAATTAGTTACTATTTAATAGTTTCTTGTGGGCTCCATGAAAACAAAAATCATTGACAAAAATAAGTTCACAATCATAGAACATGCACTTATTTAATTATTTATAAATGACACTGCCAAGCTGATGATGCGATAACAGTCATTGGAGATCCCCTCATTAATTCAGCTGTCAATTAAAGTAAAGGGTATATTGGTGGAATTGCGATAACATATGATGAAGCATATAGCCTAGGGGGAATGGGCGTATTTATTTGCCTTTTTATTGATCCTTTTATTAAGTTTTTAGTGTTCTCCCAAGACCTCCATCATGCTTAAAAAAACACCCTCTAGGGTCTAGAGGAGTAAATTTGTAATTTTTTCGATAGAAAAATTTCCCGGCCGAAGGCCGATTCCTCATCAAAACAAAGGCTCGCTATCGCTCGCCAGGGAAAAAATCGACACCTAAATGGCATGAAAGGTCCTAATATTGCAAAAAAAAATGGGGTGAAAGGTCATAAAACGCCAAACTAATGGAACAAACGTCTTAAAATCTTAAAACTAATAGGGCTAAACGTGAGGAAGAAGGGGGTCCAGAAAAATAGAGCATCTGCCCTTAACCCTTTGCTTGCTGGTCATTATGCCCTCCCTATATGACTGAGACTGACCTGTGATGACACCTTAACCCTTTGCTTGCTGGTCATTATGCCCTCCCTATATGACTGAGACTGACCTGTGATGACACCTTAACCCTTTGCTTGCTAGTCATTATGCCCTCCCTATATGACTGAGACTGACCTGTGATGACACCTTAACCCTTTGCTTGCTGGTCATTATGCCCTCCCTATATGACTGAGACTGACCTGTGATGACACCTTAACCCTTTGCTTGCTGGTCATTATGCCCTCCCTATATGACTGAGACTGACCTGTGATGACACCTTAGATATTTCTGCACGGTATAATATTCACCAGATACACTGTAGCAATAAACGGATGGACAATTGCCAATGGACCCGGGTTCGTATCCCAATGTGTCAATGGGAAGATATTATTGGGATGGAATTTGTGCTATACCTAGTTTCAGTGCATTACCACAGCACACCAAAATGCCAAGAAAAAAAATACCCTCATTGTTCCCTGATTAAATAGCATTGTATGAATATTCTCATATTCAAAATATGTTACAGGGGGGCAATGCCGTGTGAGTTAATTGCTCAAAAGGTGGTTTTCTGAGAGTGAGGGTCCGAGCCTGGGGAGGCAGAGCAGCTTCAGAGATGCAGTTGCTTCGAGCCGTGGGTGCTTCGCATATCTTACTCCCTAGGTTGGAACAAGACCTCACGGGCCTCACCGTGTTCAGCGGTAGAGTGTGAAGGCTCTCAGCCTATGCCCAAGAGGGAGTAGTTGGAATATAGAAGAAAAAAAAAAACTCAGAAAAGTTGACAGAATGAATGTTAACACTATTTAACCTCTTCAACACGATGACACTGTCTTACCTTAGGGGTGGAGTTTAGCCCCATCTGAAGTGTCGTACAGGTCCTCCATTCTCCAGGTGTCAGTGTACGGCAGGGTGTGATTGATGGAGGTCAGCTGGCCCGTCTCACCTCCATGTTATCAGATCCTTCATTAGGGAGCGGCAGGAGGACCACAGATAACAGATGTACAGTTGCCCACATGCCTTCCTACCCTCTCTAATTACATGGAAGCACAAATAACAGTATGCAATTACGAGTGCAGTTTAGTATTTCATAGTTAATTCATAATATGACATTAAATGTTTGAATCTAGATCTTTATGCTTAAAATTACATACTGGTTATACTTTGTTTGTGTGTCCAGATGTACCATTCATCACTTTTTCAGCACATGGATAGTTACATCAGGCTTATACATTAGAGTGGTAGCGTGTTCATGTCAGTATAAGAGAGAGAGAGAGAGAGAGAGAGAGACTCAAATTCAGATGTTTTAGCAAAGTGAACGTGGATTGCATCACACCAACGTAACCAGACCAATGCATACACAATAGCCTCGGATTCTGGAACAGTCTTTGGGAATAAAATGCCATTTTGGGCAACTTTGTGAGACAGTTATAGCCACTTAAAACAGCTTTTCTCATTCGCTAGCCTTTTAGATTAAAAGATATATAATTTATCTTATAATGGATTTTGGTTAGTGTCTCCATTATGGATTTGAGAGAAGAAATATTCTAATTTAGGTTGTGTATTTTCAGTAAGTAAATTAGATATGATGTGATGCAGTCCACCTCTGATCCCAGCCTTCTATATTCCACCTTATCACTTCAGCGCAAACTATTTACCTGTGCGTCTGTGTGTGTGTGTATGTGTGTGTGTGTTTCATGACTATGCTCTGTATTTAATGTCTGTTAACTGCTAATGGTAAATGTAACAGTTGAAGGTCAACAATACCACAGAGAAACGCTAAACAAAAACACACAGGAACGTGGCATATTTTAATGTATTCTCAATTTCTCGAAAATATACTTAACCATAAAAAAAGACATAAGGACCCAGACTTCTTAAAAAAAGGTAATCTTACGTAAGTCCATAAAACTCTTACATAAGACTCCTAAAGCATCAAGTATGGTATGCCGCAGGACCTTGTAAGACCTTCTGCCCGGTTGTAAAGGCGGCAAAAGCTTCACATGTTGGGAAGATATTTACAAGGCAGTAGTTGTTTACTTTATGTTTATCTCATCTCTCTACTGGTGCTTAGCAGAATATTAAGCTGTGGTTCAAACATCAAGGGGATTTACTGAGAAGGTTTATGCACAACAAAATACTGCGAAATGTGTGCTACATTATAAATGTCTTGCACACATGCCTTCCAAAATGTTCTCCTACGCAATACAGACAATCAGTGATTGCTATGGGCATTAATATAGCTTTCGTTTCATCTGAAAGTGGATAAATGTTTCACATCTTGATACTTTCAAAGCCATACTCATATTCATATTCTAGAGAATCTAGACCATTAACGTTTCCTTTTCTTAATCATTACTACGCAAATTAATTTAAGTAGGGTATATTAGTTAACACCATTATGATATAAAGAAATCGGCTTTGGTCAAAGGTATGCAATCATTTTTTGGAAGAATTAAGTAATTTAATAAATACCCTTAATAATAGTCAGTAAAAGAGAGAGAGAGAGTTATTTAATATATACCCTTAATAATAGTCAGTAAAAGAGAGAGAGAGAGTTATTTAATATATACCCTTAATAATAGTCAGTAAAAGAGAGAGAGAGAGTTATTTAATATATACCCTTAATAATAGTCAGTAAAGAGAGAGAGAGAGTTATTTAATATATACCCTTAATAATAGTCAGTAAAAGAGAGAGAGAGAGTTATTTAATATATACCCTTAATAATAGTCAGTAAAAGAGAGAGAGAGAGTTATTTAATATATACCCTTAATAATAGTCAGTAAAAGAGAGAGAGAGAGTTATTTAATATACCCTTAATAATAGTCAGTAAAAGAGAGAGAGAGAGTTATTTAATATATACCCTTAATAATAGTCAGTAAAAGAGAGAGAGAGTTATTTAATATATACCCTTAATAATAGTCAGTAAAAGAGAGAGAGAGAGTTATTTAATATATACCCTTAATAATAGTCAGTAAAAGAGAGAGAGAGAGTTATTTAATAAATACCCTTAATAATAGTCCGTAAAAGAGAGAGAGAGATGAGCGTATGAGAATGTTTTCCTTATAGCCTATATTATGTTGTCCCCGTTAGCAGTTGATATACAGTGTATTGCTTACTTTTGTTTATTTGTTGGCGGAATATTTCACAGTTTAATACATGGATCTAAAATACAATTAATTTGCTTTTTGGAGCACAATATTTGTTTTTGTTTTCTTTTCTTTTTAAGATTCAATGGCCTCTACCTTCCCTCGCTTATAAAGCCTCCCACAAGTAGCCACGCGAAGTTCCTGCTTGATTTCAAGGTTATTATTATCATTAATAGTACCTTGAAATAAGGTTAACATATATATTATCCTAAATGTGGGACCTGGCTAGACCCAATGTATTTATGGTCCGTTTTATTAGGTCAGGTCAGGTCAGGTCAGGTGAAGGTATTGAGGGATAAGCCTTTACAACGGCACCTCGTAGCTACTTTCTACTGTTCCTATTTTCTGAAGAGTGTAGAGGAGGGAGAAGGGGTGTTGGAGAGAGAGGAAGCTGTTGGAGTGGCTTTGTTATGTGTGCTATTAGTCTTTATTTTGTTTGCCTTGCGTTCCGTGCTTTGTGTTGTCTGCCAAACTTACCATTTTCTTTGTTGGGAATATTCCATGTTTTTACCTGGCTTCCGTTTTGTTTTGTTTTTGATTATGATTTAAGTCTTTCAATTACGTTTTCTGAATGTAGTTTCCGTTCCATTATATATTTTGCCTACCTTCTGTCTCTGTTGCAAATTTCGTTTAAAATATAACACCCCTAAACTAATTATGCAGTCAAATATAACACCCCTAAACTAATTATGCAGTCAAATTAGATCGTGGGTTTGAATTGCAATTTCTAATAATGTGCTAAGTCAAAGCAATATTATATTTACAATTTTAAGTATAATTAGGGATGGATCATGTTGGTATAAATGTTTTGTCATAAATAATACAGTACATATAATAATGACGTCAGAGAAAAGAAAGATACCGATATACAAGAAGCACGAATAAAAAGTTGAGGATCTCTGGGGTAACTAAACAAAAAAACTAAAGTGAACCTGCTAGTATCTCCCTCCGAATAAAAACCGTGTCCGACCAATAAAGCCCCCGTATTAGGTCGCCGACACGGGAACGCTCTCAGGTACTGTCAAGGCTGATTGCTGAAACAGATATTGGAAAACTAGCCAGGCAGAACATTTATGTATCTGGGACGTTGGAGAAGTGGGTGGAACATTTTTGGAGACGAAATACCTAAACAGAGAGAATAGTAGTATTAGGATTATTTGTATATATTGCTTAGAAATATGCAGTACCTTTGACCATTGCAAATAGAGAGAGAGAGAGAGAGAGAGAGAGAGAGAGAGAGAGAGAGAGAGAGAGAGAGAGAGAGAGAGAGAGAGAGAGAGAGAGACAGACAGACTTTTGTACATCGATTTATTCTCTTTATGCAAGCAAGATAATTTACTGTAATAATATTATGTTCACAATTAGTAAACACTTATACACCATGCTATGTAAAACAATTTCCCGACTGATAAGTTTGAAGAAAGCAAAACAAATAAAACAGTCTCGATTAATTTCGGAAGAGCTTCGAAAACCAAAATTCATAATGTATGTCCTAAGGTGTAACTCTGTTCACTGTAGGCGACTCTACTGTACACTCTAACACACATAAATCTTGGCCTTTTTTGTTCGGAGCTATCCCGAACTGAATCGAACCTTGCCATTAATTCGTCATGTGTGCATTCGTTATACTTGCATTTCGGAGCTTCATATTTGTGTTCTAAGGTTCATAATGAGCCACTATTTATGTCGTAGAGTGTACACTTGTGGTCACAAATACGGGAAGACCTCTCTATGACATTGCGGAAAAGGGTAAGCTGTTGAAACTCACTTCGGCAATCATTTTTACTCTACCATCTTTTCAACAATACCTTAGTGTATCATAAGTCTTCCTGAATGTATGTTATAGATATTTCTGATTGCGGCTGTACAAATATATCACTCGCATCTGTGTTTGCATGGGTAGTGCTAATTTTATTGCATATGTTTGTATTAATATATTTATCTATTTTTGAGAGAGAGAGAGATACAAATGCCGAGATTATTCATTAGATATCGTGTTCTATAGCTGAGTAAGTAATGAACAAGCTGGAATTTGTTAATATATCTACACTATCGGCTGAGTAGATGTTATACAATGTTCAATATAATAAGTATGGCTGTGATAATGATGATAATAACCTTATAATCCGTATACGGGGTATCCTTAGGGGTATATACAGTAGTGCTCGCCAGTGAAACTACTCTTGGCTTCAGTTGCTCAAGGTCTCGAATGATCAAACGAACCCCGAACCATTGATTTTGCCTGGTTCACCGTCAGTATTGTTCGGTGATAGTGACGGCCGGGTGTGTCTTGTTGTGCTCTACGACTTGGATTACCTGTGGATAATTACCTTTAATGGACTCCCCCACAGACAAATGATACGTAAGTACTGATTGCCTAGTATATATTGGCCGAAAAGTGTCTCGTATACCCCATCTGTGATTAGTATCGATGTATCCATGTGTTTGAATATTTGAGCCGTAATTAAAACGTAACCAGAGTGCGCAATATTTTTTTTTAAATGTAGGCCTATTTATTTTTTCAAATAAAATTATCGATAGCTGAGGGATTTTCTACATTATTATTTATTACTGATTTCATGATAACATCAATAACAAATATTACAAAATGTATTTCATCAAGATACCAAGAAACAAGTATTAATTATCTTAAAATATGTAAATTAGCATTATTTAACGCTTTATATTCCACCTAATCTATATGGCTCCTCAGTGAATGCAAAGTAATATAATGATATATTTCTATGCAATTGTATATATAATAGAAGGTTGCATACGCATAGGCAACTTCAGATAGTAAACTATTAATTTTGTGATAAAGCTCCAGTGTCCGACGCAATAAGCCAAAGGAGCGTGAACCATTGGTGAATAGAGCATACATTCCAATTTATGTGTATGCTATTTTTACACTATAGTAAACAAATATTCACAATAGCACCAGTCCTCAGCCATGGTAGAGCTTATCTGATTTATGAGACACTCAGCCATCAACATGCTAAGCAGCCTCTTGGTGACACCTGGCGAACCTGGAATCCAGACTCTCCCTTGGTTCTGTTGATAGTTTGATGAACGAGAGAGAGAGAAAGAGAAAGTGAAAGAAAGAGAAAGTTTCAGAGGCCGTGTGGCATCGTTTTTCGGGAATAACTTATTAACAAACAGTTGGATCAGTATGATATTTTGACACAACTTGTTTCACACCGTGCCCTAATTTTCGTCAATATAGTGCAATACCAAAAGTGTAGAAATAAGCCACTTATCCCTGTGTCATGAGGTTAAAGTCACACATTATTGACTAAGAAACGGACTTACTGTGGCTTACCTGTGAGAACCATCAAACCATTATTGGTCCTCCATCAAACACGGTAGTTATCAGCCACCACCCAACCCTATTAACGCCTTTAAATTCAAGTTATCTGTCAATATCAAGTATAAATTACAAAAATGCATACTTTTTGTATATTGATACTTGATATTGACATATAACTTGAATTTAAAGGCATTAATAGGGTTGGGTGGTGGCTGACAACTACCGTGTTTGATGGAGGACCAATAATGGTTTGGTGGTTCTCACAGGTAAGCCACGGTAGCCTTGTCCATTTCTTAGTTAATAATATGTGACTTTAACCTCATGCCACAGGGACAAGTGGCTTATTTCTACACTGTTGGTAATAGTCTATAGACATCTCCAATTCTGAAGCAGGTGACATTTATCAAAGTAACACCACGAACCCTAATAATATTTCTTTACCCCTTCGGCTAAGTCGAAGCCAGGTAGGAGGTGTAGTGACAATGTAGTCATATGTCTGAAGCACTGTTTTCCATTATCGTTAACCATTTTCACACTCTTAAACTAACCATGTCCTCTCACCTGACGTTTGTCAACCCTGGCTTCGACTTCCCTAAAGTGAAGGGGCTAAACAAATTAGGGATTGAGATAGTACAAGGTAGAAGAAAAGACGGGTTTATTACGTTTTGTTATTCCTTTTGTCGAGTTGGACCGTAAACCAAGTTTAAAGCTGACCGCCGACACAGAAGGCGGGGTTTGTAATGTTCATGATGACGTTCCCCATTTCCCTGGACTGTTTTTTTTTCCTGGACATCTCATTATGCAAAGAGAGGCTTGCAGAATCTTGATGGAAGTCATGACCTTCCTGGGAGATGGGATAATTTATTTGCAGTACTCGTCATGTTGTGCGCCTTTTGTAGCAAGCCATATTTGTTGTTGTTGTGTGTTTTTATTTGTTTTCAAGCATCCAATATTTGTCTAACCTTTTTCATTCGTGTACTCTAGCATACGTAGTGCATTT
The DNA here is from genome assembly GCA_032716605.1 of Paralithodes platypus. NCBI lineage: Eukaryota > Metazoa > Arthropoda > Malacostraca > Decapoda > Lithodidae > Paralithodes > Paralithodes platypus. The sequence goes on from CM064487.1 coordinate 110,153,711, forward strand.
TACTTTGGCAAATGTATGTGCAATGCGTAACATATTTTCTTCTTAGCTTAAGGGGAGATTTCCACTTGAGGGAGTTTTTGTTTACCCCTTTCTCCCTCATGTTTAGCCCCATTGCTTTTGAGATTTTAAGTGGTTCGCCCCATTAGTTTGGTGATTTTAAGAACTTTTGCCCCATTTCTGTCAATTTTAAGACCTTTCGTGCCACTTAGGTGTCGATTTTATCCTGGCAAGCGATAGCGAGCCTGTAATTTAAGAGGAACCGGCCTTTTTGGCCGGGACATTTTTCGGTTCAATGTTATTTTAATACCACGAATTTTGTTGATATATTTGAAGATAAATATTGAATCTATATGCTCTAAAGATCATAAGAAAATTTGTTTTAACCCTCGGCAAAACATAATAAAAAAGTATGGTACTAAAAAAAAAAATCGTAACAAGGTTGTCAATATGGTACATTCAGTTATCGATAGCTCTAAAGATCATATGAAAATGTGTTAAACCCTCGAAAAAAAAACCTAATATAAAAGTATGGTACTAAAATTTAATGTTCGTAACAAGGTTGTCAATACGGTACTTTCCCGTTATCAATGTACAATCAAGCTGAAAATTGTAGAGTAAACACCATAGACTTCATCGACTTTTCTTTCACCTTCGTATAATCGACAGCCATTTTTTTTTTTTTTTGTATTAAGGGATTAGCACTCAACCAGCGGGGGTGTGGGGGCGGCAGCCCCCACCCATAATACTAGGTTAGGTTAGGTAAGGTTGTTAGGTTAGGCTAATGTCTTTTTCAAATCACTATTGGGGGGTGTGTCTCAACATCGATCGATAGGCCTATTGGGGAAAATAGGTTTTCTCGAGATTTCTAATTAATTACAAACACTATATATTGATGCAAATGACCTATTTTGTTTATAAAAACACTCGGAAAATTCGTGGTATTAAAATAACATTTTTCCCATTTTTCTACCGAAAAATGTAAAAATTTATCTTGAAAGAGGGTCTAGGGGGTGTAATCTTAAGCTTGATGGAATTCTAGGGAACGAACTAAAAACCTCCCCTTAATATACGGTGCATGCTTGTTACTTTTTAAAAGTGTATTACCATCTGTTGACTCCAGTACTTTGACATCGCAAGAAAGATCCAATCACGAAACATCATAATTGTTTTATGGAGCAAAACTATGTCAACAGCTCTAGGTTGATTTGTGTCTAGTTATACGGTGTCTGTAAAGGCCCTATATTTCGGAGAAGACGCTGTTCCGGGACTAGATTTCTCGATAAAAGGGCTCAAGTCCTGTCGTTATTCTTGACTTACAGTGTGCTGGCTTAATAATCCAGAAGGGTTTTTATCCTCTGAAGTCCTATTTTAACTAACTTTCAATACAACCAATGGATCTTAGAGGTGGTATGGTGTCACTGGACCCAGGGGCTTCCACATACCGGTAACTCATTTATTACAGTTTTGTATTCCCTTCTCTGTTACCACTACCAAGAATGTCATCTTTGGGTGAATAAAGACCTTATGTGGATACATAACTATTATGCATGTACGTATTGAAGCCTTTATAACTTATTTTCCTGTGAATCTAGTACAATACATAATAAAACATTCTACATTGCACAACGCTGCAACTGAATTGACTCGTTACTTGTAGTGATGATTCTAGGCCGCGCTCCATCGCTTTCACGACGCTCGTCGCAGCCGCCCTTACATATTCTAGCACTTGAATTCAGGCTTTATGGTCTTGTCTTCTAAGTCGTAGCACTTGATGGCCTTATAATATATTTACTAGTTTACAACCGTAATGAGTTCGTAAATTGGTGTTGTTAACAGAACTCCTGCAGTCACCACGCTGTGTTTTTTACAGAGGAAATTGCATTTGGTGGTTTTGGCTACAAATATAATCAAGTATAGCTATTAAAATTGCATATCCTTTGGAGAGAATATTTGTGCTTGCTAATATTATAGTATACAATGTCTAAGTATCCGGTACATACAAATATATGTAACAGTCGTATATTGTGGCCCACGGTATTATCAGTTTACAACAGGCTATTATCCTCAAAAGGCATATCAAAAGGTAGATTTAAATTGTGAACCAACGCTTTCAGTACCGACAAAACTGTTTATAACTTTCATAACTGAGGGATCAGGGAGGAGAACCTCTTCGCATAAACAAGATGGGATTCTAAGTTTAAGCTTAGGGAGTGAGTCACAACTTTTGATCACGAGCATACATAGTAACCCTTTCAAGATTACGATTTATTTTACATTATATTCTGGATACCAATAGACGATTTTGTTCATATTAGGAAGATTACATTGAAGTCAGAGAGGTTATTGGGCCAGTCTTTCCCCATTTAACTTCCACAGATCCTTTCAGAGCTTTATAACTTATCCAATAAAAGCCAGCATAAGGTGTTAAAATGCGCCATAGTCCTCAAGGGGTTAAGCCAAAACATGGGTAATATTCTCCCTGTAGCTGCCTGGGTATCTTGCAGCATTAAGGGGATAGTGTTTGGTTTTTGGTCTATGTATTTACTTATCTATATATTATTGAGTTTCCTCGCTACACCTCCATCAAGCTTTAATAATACACTCCCTAGACCCCCTTGTATGATAAATTTTTACATTTTTCGGTAGAAAAATGTCCCGGCCGAAGGCCGATTCCTTTTAAAATTACAGGCTCGCTATCGCTCGCTAGGAAAACATCGACACCTAAATGTCACGAAAGGTCTTAATATTGACAAAGAGAGGGAGTGAAAGATCTCAAAATTGCCAAACTAACGGAACGAACGTCTTAAAATCTCAAAACTAATAGGCTAAACTTGAGGGAGAAAGGGGTCCAGAAAAACGACCCATGGTGGATACCAAGCTGTTATTAGCCTCCCGGCGCTGCTATCTTGGTCCTTCACTTTTAAATCCTAACTGGAACTTTGGGCGTTGATCTCGATTATTACGCTATCGACTCCTGCCTGCTAAAACCTTCGGGGGACTTTGGACTGGCTATTACGTGCCGGCAAACAAGTCTTCTGTAGGGAGAATTATGCTCTCAAGATCTATATATACCCACAAAATGTTCCGTATACGGCATAAATTCATAATGTTACTACACTGTTTACCAATCAGTGTTCAGTAATACAGTGTTTGGAGAGCGACAGAGAGCGAGATCCTACCTGTTACGATTGAATAGTCCAAAACAATCAGTTCGGAGAAATTGTGATATTTTTGTTCATGAAATCTAGAAAGAACGATATTAACTCCACACTTTTACGTGCAACAAATAGTACAACTCGTTATAAATTAGAAACCCACAAGGACTTTCAAGGGAAAAGATAGTAACTAAAGGGGAGATTTCCACTTGAGTTTTTTTTTCTGGACCCCTTTCTCCCTCATGTCATGCTTTTGAGATTTTAAGACGTTCGCCCTAGTAGTTTAGACATTTTAAGACATTTTACCCCATTTCTGTCAATTTTAAGACCTTTCGTGCCATTAAGGTGTCGATTTTTTTCCTGGCGAGCGATAGCGAGCCTGTAATTTAAGAGAAACCGGCCTCCGGCCGGGACATTTTTCTACCGAAAAATGTACAAATTTAACTTGAAAGGGGGTCTAGGGGGTGTAATTTTAAGCTTGATGAAAACGTAGGGAACAAACTAAATACCTCCCCTTAAAGAAATCCTCGAAAGTTACTAATGTCCATCCTATTTATAAGTATATATAACAGACAATTTAAGGTGTAAAAGTAAAGTGGATGTGTAACTAGTCCCTCAAGATGCTGCTAGATTGTACTATACATTATATACACTCTATATAATTATATATATATATATATATATATATATATATATTACACTTGTATGATTACAAAAAGTATGGTTTATTTTTTAAGCTGCTCAGAAATTGGCTTTCTTCCATCTTAATTACTCAGCTATTGCAACGTTTAAGAGGTTTTCCACTTGAGGGATTTTGTTCTTGACTCCTTTCTCCCTCATGTATAGCCCCATTGCTTTTCTATTTTTAAGACGTTCGCCCCCTTATTTTGACGATTTTAAGAACTTTCGACCCATTTCTGTCAATTTTAAGGTCTTTCGTGCAATTTAGGTGTCGATTTTATCCTGGCGAGCGATAGCGAGCCTGTAATTTAAGAGGAACCGGCCTTCAGCCGGGACATTTTTCTACCGAAAAATTTACAAATTTATCTTGAAAGGGGCTCAAGGGAGTGTAATCTTAAGCTTGATGGATACCTAGAGACCAAACTAAAAACCTCCCCTTAAATAGCCAAATATGTTGTTAATAACGAAAACTTAGCATTGATGTGATGTAGATATATAGTAGTTTGATATTTGTTCATTAGTTATCGAGATATGAGCTGCTAAAGGAGTAATATATCCGTCAAGTTAAGATTTATCGAGCTGAAAATAGGTGAACTTTACGGAAGACCCTAATTTATTGTTAGATTGTGTGCGCTCTTCTATTCAACTTTGCAAACAATATTATTTTGATCAATGGTAAAAATGATTTGCAACTGATTAGTTTATGCTATGCAAGCTAACACTAAGCTACTTCATGCAGCTTATAAACTAGTGTATACGGGTTACTATCTCACCTGATAACCTTAAATTAACTATAACATTTATCTCCACATTTACATATACTGTACAAGTTAATAATTACTTAGGGAATAATTGTGCCTGGAATCCAGATACTGTGTTTAAAGCTTGTTTAAAGAAATGCATTTTACTCTTTCCTCATTTTGGGTTGAGTCTGTAAAATGCTTGTGAAGCTAAAATTTATGGTTCAACTTATTGCCAATCCCAAGTCGCAACAATGGTATTCTTGCCAAAACAGTGAATAGCATTGTGTGTTGGTCAGTCATTTCCTTGCCTCACCCCAGCATGGCTCAAGTATTTGGTGATGTATTTGTGTGGGTTTGTGTGTGTGAGAGAGAGAGAGAGAGAGAGAGAGATTTAGTTATGTTTCTTTGAATTTAGATATGAAATTATTAGTGTGTGTGGATAGTATTAAACATTTGATGATAACAATATTTCTAGACTTGCTGTGCTTTGCGAAAAATCTCCACTACATACACAAAATCTCCACTACATACACAAAATCTCCACTACATACACAAAATCTCCACTACATACACAAAATCTCCACTACATACACAATCTCCACTACTCCACTACTACACAAATCTCCACTACATACACGAAATATCCACTACATACACAAAATCTCCACTACATACACAAAATCTCCACTACATACACAAAATCTCCACTACATACACAAAATCTCCACTACATACACAAAATCTCCACTACATACACAAAATCTCCACTACATACACAAAATCTCCACTACATACACAAAATCTCCACTACATACACAAAATCTCCACTACATACACAAAATCTCCACTACATACACAAAATCTCCACTACATACACAAAATCTCCACTACATACACAAAATCTCCACTACATACACAAAATCTCCACTACATACACAAAATCTCCACTACATACACAAAATCTCCACTACATACACAAAAACTCCACTACATACACAAAATAATTAGTTTCTTCAAAATGTTGAGCATATTCTTCTACATCAACCTATCTCTAAGAGGGTCTACCTCGGCTTCACGCTTCCTCGCCCACCGTCTTGATAAACCATCCCCTCCCCCCCCCCCCCCCAGTTATGCAGTTCATTTGCACTTCATACGTCAGAGCATCACGACTTAAGGGGAGATTTCCACTTGAGGGATTTTTTTCTGGACTCCTTTCTCCCTCATGTTTAGCCTCATTGTTTTTCTAATTTTAAGACGTTTGCGCCGTTACTTTGACGATTTTAAGAACTTTCAACCCATTTCTGTCAATTTTAAGACATTTCGTGCCATTTAGGTGTCGATATTATCCTGGCGAGCGATAGCGAGCCTGTAATTTAAGAGGAACCGGCCTTCGGCCGGGAAATTTTTCTACCGAAAAATGTACAAATTTATCTTGAAAGGGACTCAAGGGGGTATAATTTTAAGCTTGATGGAGGTCTAGGGAACAAACTAAATACCTCCCCTTAACCACCGTATAAATTCCTGGCGACGCAGGTATCGCGCTCAGATTCCACACTACATCACGCCGCAGCTCGTGTAATTTTTTTTTTTTTTAGATTCTCTCTCTCTCTCTCTCTCTCTCTCTCTCTCTCTCTCTCTCTCTCTCTCTCTCTCTCTCTCTCTCTCTCTCAGTAAACAGCGAGTTATCACTAGTGGAATAAGCTGACCGGATTCTGCAGGGGTTATTTTTCTAGCTCTTTTTCTGCACCTTCAACCTTACTAGCTTGCATTAAGGGGGGTCGCCTGTTTTTTGTTTTCTCTTTCTCTCCTTTTCTCTCTTTCTCTGGCTTGTATCCATTCGGCCCCTTCAGCCAACTGTTTTAAGACGTTTATCCCCATCCAGGTGTCGATTTCTTCCTGGCCAGCGATAGCGAGCCAGCATTGCATGGAGAAATCCGGCTTCGCCGGAGACATTTTTCTATCGAAAAATGTACAAATTTAGCTTGCTGTAAAAAAATATATATATATGCTGGCTCGCTACCGCTCGCCAAGAAAATATTGACACCTGGATGGGGGTAAACGTCTTAAAACAGTAGGCTGAATGAGACCGAATGGAAACAAGCCAAAGAGAGAGGGAGAGAAAGAGAAACAAAAACGAGGTGGGGCCCCCCCCCCCTAACTCATTCAGTCCCGATAACGTCCTTTTCATCATATTCTGGCACCTATTATGGGATTATATTTACTCTAAGGGGAGATCTCCACTTGAGGGATTTTTTTCTTGACCTCTTTCTCCCTCATGTTTAGTCCCATTGCTTTTAATATTATGAAACGTTTGCCCCATTAGCTTAGCGATTTTAAGAACTTTCACCCCATATTAAGACCTTTCGTGCCATTCAGGTGTCAATTTTTTCCTGGCGAGCGATAGCGAGCCTGTAATTTAAGAGGAATCGGCCTTCGGCCGGGACATTTTTCTACCGAAAAATGTACAAATTTATCTTGAAAGGGGCTCAAGGGGGTGTAATTTTAAGCTTGATGGAGGTTTAGGGAACAAACTAAATACCTCCCCTTAAGAAGGACCTCTAACCATTAACCCCTTCTGTACCGGTGACGTAATTGTCATTTTATTCTAGCTATATTTAGACGATTGTGTGCAGATTAAGAAGGATCTCTGGTAGTACAAAGGGGTAAGTGAGATAGTAAAAAGGGGTAAGTGAGATAGTAAAAAGGGGTAAGTGAGATAGTAAAAAGGGGAAGTGAGATAGTAAAAAGGGGTAAGTGAGATAGTAAAAAGGGGTTGAGATAGTATAAAGGGGTGAGTGAGATAGTATAAAGGGGTAGTATAAAGGGGTGAGTGAGATAGTAAAAAGGGGTGAGTGAGATAGTAAAAAGGGGTGAGTGAGATAGTAAAAAGGGGTGAGTGAGATAGTAAAAAGGGGTGAGTGAGATAGTAAAAAGGGGTGAGTGAGATAGTAAAGGGGTGAGTGAGAGAGTAAAAAGGGGAAGTGAGATAGTAAAAAGGGGAAGTGAGATAGTAATAAGGGGTAAGTGAGATAGTAAAAAGGGGTAAGTGAGATAGTAAAAAGGGGTAAGTGAGATAGTAAAAAGGGGTAAGTGAGATAGTAAAAAGGGGAAGTGAGATAGTAAAAAGGGGTAAGTGAGATAGTAAAATGGGGTAAGTGAGATAGTACAAAGGGGTAAGTGAGATAGTAAAAAGGGGTAAGTGAGATAGTAAAAAGGGGGAAGTGAGATAGTAATAAGGGGGAAGTGAGATAGTAATAAGGGGGAAGTGAGATAGTAATAAGGGGGAAGTGAGATAGTTCGAAGCCTTGTTATATTGCTGGAGGCCCTTATTAAACTGAATATAATCGCATAATAGTAACCACAATAAAGTTAAAGGGACGGTGCGGTAAAGAAGGGGTTTAAGAGGAGGTTTGAGGGATTTTTTTTCGAACTTCCTTCTGCATAGTAATTTGGACATTTTAAGACACTGCCCCATTAGTTTAGCGATTTTAAGAACTTTCACCCCATATTAAGACTTTTCGTGCCATTAAGGTGTCGATTTTATCCTGGCGAGCGTTAGCGAGCCTGTAATTTAAGAGCAACCGGCCTCCCGCCGGGGAATTTTTCTACCGAAAAATGTACAAATTTATCTTGAAAGGGGGTCTAGGGGGTGTAATTCTAAGCTTGATGAAAACGTAGGGAACAAAGTAAATACCTCCCCTTAAAGCTTGCAAACGTCCTTTTCATTATATTTTGACAACTATTGCATGATGTATTAAGTTTAGGAAGGACCTCCAACCAATGAAAACCTGCAAACTATCTCAATTAATCTCTTTAACCTCCACAGATCCTCCCTAAGCTGCATGCAATCGTCTATTAGCGTCCAGAATAAGATGAAAATGACGTCACTGGTTCCAATCGCGCAAAATATAATCGGGATATTGTTGCACAGTGATTAATCTGTTTGTTTTGCGACCTTCTATCTTATTTGCAAGTGTTTTTCTCCCCTTAACCCAAACTGCCCGGCCCGCCCTCTCTGCCCTTGTTTACCATAGAGTAGTTTGACTCTACTTAAACCGGTGTCACACGAGCCCTTTTTCGAGCAATTTGTACGGGCAATTATGGTCTGGAAGCTTAGAAAATGACATTTTATCAAAATTCAGCCGTCTAACATAATCTACCTTCAGTCTAGTTAACGATACCAGTGCGATAATGTCCCGAAATAATACGAGAAAAAACTTGCTCATGGAAAATTGACGGAAATATCGCTCGTGTGACAGCAGCTTTACAAGGCTAACGCAGACAACGGTGTATTTCCCACATCGGCGTTTTTTATAATAGTGTTTGCTTTAAGTTAGTGTTGCTTATTAGTTTTAGCATCCAAAACTTATATTAAATTCTTTAAATTATTGTTGCTTATCATCCAAATCTTTTGGTAAAATGCTAAGATCAAGGAAGTAGTAACGCATAATTAGTGTTAGGGCGTAAACGATTTGTTTTCTTTTATCTCCCTTTAGGACCCGACATACCTACTCACATATGGTCAGTTTCGCACACACCTTCACTAGGTATCTCAGTTAAGGAATCGCTCTCCTTTCTCCAACTCACACCATCGACGGGCCAATATATATCCTGAAATCGTTACTACGCAGCCAGAGCCGTGTATGGGTGATAGCTAGGGATTTTAACACTGTCTACTACCCCCCTACACACACACACACACACACACACACACACACACACACACACACACACACACACACACACACACACACACACACACACACACACACACACACATCCAAGTCAGTTAAAGCATCGCTCTCTTTCCTCCAACTCAAGCGTGACACTACAGAGCGTATCAGTGTGGACGGCCTAATAGATATCCTGGAATGGTATCTCCGCAGACAGACCCATGTTCAGGTGATAGCGGGGGATTTCACACCTGCCAATAGATCCACCCCCTATATACCACAACCCTGTCCTTCCTGTGTCTCCTTTTATCCGAGGGGTTTTGCTCTCAACATTTACAGTATATTCAACACCCTCATTAACCCTTTCGGTACCGGTGCTATCCTTTTAACTTTATTATGGTTACTATTAGACGATTTGATTACGTTTACAAAGGGCTTCCAACAATTAACTGGCTTTCAAACTATCTCATCCTTTTTTACTACCACAGATCCTTCCTAAACTGCACAAAATCGTCTAAATATAGCTAGAAAAAAAAAGTAAATATACGTCGCCGGTACAGATGGGGTTAAGGGGAGTAAGGCGTCCGGCAACAGACACATAGATAGATAAATCTGCAGCTTATGAGATCAAAAATTGATTTATTTGTGTCGCCAAATTTCATATACAAAGCGGTCGCTAAACATTTTCCCCAAGGGAATTGCATTTACACATATGGAATTGTATGTATGTATGTATATACTCAGGCACATACCCCATAGCTGTGGGTGGTCGACTCAAGACAGAGCCCGAACAGAAACAACATTTATAGTTCCAATTCTTAGGGTTGGGGATCACTTTCGCGTTCTCTTATCCCTTACTGTGTCTCGTCTAGTTGACAGAATTAATTGAAACACCAAATGATGAGGAGCACTTTATTGGGGAGGTGTGGCAGAGTGGTCTTGCCACGGGACTGGTAATCCAATGGACCTGGGTTCGAATTCCAATATTTCAATGGGAAGATATTATTGGGATGGAATTTGTGCTGTACCTAGTTTCAGTGCATTACCACAGCACACCGAAATGCCAAAAAAATACCCTCATTCTTCCCTGATTAAATAGCATTGTATGAATATTCCCATATTCAAAATATGTTACTGGGGGGGGGGGATGCCTAGTGAGTTAATTGTTCAATAAGTGGCGTTCTGAGAGTGAAGGTCCAAGTGTGGGGGATGAGACGGTGAAGCGCGGAGGCGAAGCAGCTTCAGAGATGGAGTTGCTTCGAGCCGGGGTGCTTCGCATGTCTCACTCCCTAGACTGGAACAAGACCTCACGGGCCTCACCGTGTTCAACGGTGTAGTGTAAAGGCTCTCAGCCTATGCCCGAGAGGGTAGTTGGAATATAGAAGAACAAAAATATATATAGCTTCTTCAGATCATTGGAGATACTATCTGCGAAGCGTTGTCAATAAATTGCTCCTCCTCTAACGGTGTGTAATTCAAGAATAATGCAATGTGGCAACTGTGTAAAATATTTGGTAAAGTTTTTCCCGATGTGTGTGTGTGTGTCTCTCTTTCTCTCTCTCTCTCTCTCTCTCTCTCTCTCTCTCTCTCTCTCTCTCTCTCTCTCTCTCTCTCCAGAAAATTATAATGATCTTAAAATACCGTAATCAAGTTGTAATATAATATTTCAAAGATAGTTATTAATTAGTGTATAAGTAAGTTAGTACCTGGTTACGTCTGTCAGGTTGAGTTAATGTACAAATCCCCATCATAATTATTTCTCCAGCTACTTCCTACAAGACAAGAATGACGTTTATTACATTTTAATTAAGGGGAGATGAGCTTATTAATTTGCTCTTTTATGTATCATTTTATTCGATCTTTAGTTTCCTCCCTAGACCTCCATCAATCTTAACCCCCCCCCCCCAGACCCTATTTCAAGATAAATTTGTACTTTTTTCGATAGAAAAAATTCCCGGCCAAAGGCCGGTTCCTCTTAAATTACAGGCTCGCTATCGCTTGCCAGGAGCGACACGTAAAAGACACGAAATCTTAATATTGACAAAGAAATGGATCAAAAAGTCTTACAATCACCAAACTAATGAGCCGAACGTGTTAAAATCTGAAAACTAATGGGGCTAAACATGAGGAAGAAGGATGACCAGAAAATCGACTCATCTCCCCTTAATTAATCAACTGTGAAACTCCGCTAACAAGAAACAGGCCGCCAGTTGTAATACACTATAAATCTGTTGACCGTAACCAGACACAGCACAAAACATTTACCACCGCGCGAATATAATGGGCTGTTGACCCCTAATATATATATTTCCGGTGGCAACTTGTGAATACCTCTCCCTAAAGGTTATGAGGCTGCTGTTTCCAAATAAGCTTAAGGGGAGGCAGGCCGTTTGTTTGGTCTATTTATTCATGTATTCATATATTGTTTTAGTTTCCTCCCTAGACCTCCATCAAGCTTAGAAAAACATCCCCTAGACCCCCCTTTAAGATCAATTTGTACATTTTTCGGTAGAAAAATGTCCTGGTAGAAGGCCGATTCCTCTTAAAATTGCAGGCTATCGCTCGCCAGGAAAAAATCGATACCTAAATGGCACGAAAGGTCTTAAAATTGACAACGTAATGGGGCGAAAGGTGTTAAAATCGCCAAACTAATGGGCCGAACGTCTTATAATCTAGTGGGGCTAAACATTAGGGGGAAGGGGGTCCAGAAAAACAGTCTCCCTCCCCTTAATTCAGGTAATCGACCAAACATATTAAAGCAATTATATACACGTTAACGAAACATGGAGTCGGAGATTGTTTTAAAAAGTTAATATAAATTCCAGATGCGAGGTCACTAATTAAAATATTTAAGATATATATATAATGTGTATACTAAGAATTGACTTATTTACATTCTTACAGGAAACTGGTATGGCAACACTGCGTAATCCACAACTCTTTCGTCATAAATATAATATTGACATTATCCGCTTCACATTTTCTCCTGGGGTTATTAATTGTCCCGATAAAGATTAAATATTTGTTTTAAACATTATGTTATCCCACTTAGTATTTGTCATACAACTTTAATCGAATTGACATCAATATAGTCAATGCACTACAGTAATTCTTCCTAGAAACACCCTCCATAATATGTTCCTAATCGTCTACTTTCTTCGCTTACGGAACGATATCTAGATGATTAGTATGTGAATTGTTGACGCCAAATAGTTAATAATAATATAATAAGCAAGAGGATAACAGAGTAGAGTGGCAGATGTAAATTGTAAATTGTTTATATATCAAAATCATAAATGCCATTAACACATGAACACAGTCAAATAATTGGAAAACAAATAGTATATTAACAAGTGAAAGATATGAGGATGGTGATTAAGGGGAGGTTTTTAGTTAGTTCGCTAGACCTCCATCAAGCTTAACATTACAGCCCCTAGAACCCCTTTCAAGATAAATTTGTACATTTTTCGGTAGAAAAATGTCCCGGCCGAAGGCCGATTCCTCTTAAATTACAGGCTCGCTATCGCTCGCCAGGAAAAAATCGACACCTAAATGGCACACAGTCTTAAAATTGACAGAAATGGGGTGAAAGTTCTTAAAATCGCCAAACTAATGGGGCGAACGTCTTCAAATATCAAAAGCAATGGGGCTAACCATGAGGGAGAAAGGAGTCAAGAAAAAAATCCCTCAAGTGGAGATCTCCCCTTAATATATTATTATGTACTATAAGATAATATAGGAAAACATGTGCCGTGTAGGGCAAATACTGTATCTTCTACAACCATGTTGAAATAATATTTAATGATGATGTCAGACAGGTTGGGAGAAAGGTATCCTGACCAGGATTCAAATCCATTCTCTCCTCCCCAAGTGGTAATGTAGTGGAATTTGTGCAATAGTATTTAGTAAACAGCATAGTACCTCTTCTGGAAAGAATATACCTTGCTATATTGTTTTCTAGGTTCAATAGGCATTTAATATTGCGTTTTTGCAACATAAGTGAAGAAGCCTTGTCTTATGTAATATCATCCATTTCTGCATAACACTTAATTATTCAGATTGCATATTCACACTATAAATAATTATTTGTTTTCCTTCATCTCTCCAATTGGACATAAGTTATGGAAATTGTTCATCTCTGATACAGCAAGTCATACTCGTGTTTACCTTCCTACAATAAATATAAATTCAAATTGCTCCCCTCTACCAAACAGTACATCAATACATTTCACTAATATTTGCAGATTATCTTAGCAGATATGCTGGAATGAAAGTAATATAATGATAAAAACATGTACCGGTATATTCCTTTCCCTTTCCTCTGCCGATATCACTATTGTCATCCGCTCATAAGCAGTTCTATAAATATTAATGTGTGTGTGTGTGTGTGTGTGTGTGTGTGTGTGTGTGTGTGTGTGTGTGTATGTGAGTGTGTATGTGTGTGTGTTTAACAAGGAGGAGGCGGGTATGCAGGCTTAACATTTGCCACTGCCATTACTTGTCTTCTGTTTGAATTGGTACACTATGTATTCTTTATGTCACAGCAACTTATTGTTAATTGGTACACTATGTATTCTTTATGTCACAGCAACTTATTGTTAATTGGTACACTATGTATTCTTTATGTCACAGCAACTTATTGTTAATTGGTACACTATGTATTCTTTATGTCACAGCAACTTATTGTTAATTGGTACACTATGTATTCTTTATGTCACAGCAACTTATTGTTAATTGGTACACTATGTATTCTTTATGTCACAGCAACTTATTGTTAATTGGTACACTATGTATTCTTTATGTCACAGCAACTTATTGTTAATTGGTACACTATGTATTCTTTATGTCACAGCAACTTATTGTTAATTGGTACACTATGTATTCTTTATGTCACAGCAACTTATTGTTAATTGGTACACTATGTATTCTTTATGTCACAGCAACTTATTGTTAATTGGTACACTATGTATTCTTTATGTCACAGCAACTTATTGTTAATTGGTTACTATGTATTCTTTATGTCACAGCAACTTATTGTTCATCATATACAGATAATGTATTCTACTCAATTAAGTTAGTCTGCTACAAAATGCAGTCAATTATTTCATTCCGAATAAATATTTTGAGCACATATTATATAACAGTACACCTACACACAAACACTTAATGGCGAACACACTTCCTCTTCTTTCTTGTCCAGCCGACCTGCACAGCTTATACTAATCCCCACATAAATCACGGAAGTCTGCCGGGTGGAGTTAATTATCCCAGCCGCTCCATACATCACAGGGTTATTGATATCCACCATAAATAATCCACCTTGCTGACTACGGTAGCGTGTGGTGTAAACGGTGTTGTTGTTTATGTGTGGGGGAGGGTGAAGTCTACGTGATGGCTACGGGCGTGTACTTCATTATTGTTTCAAAGGAAAGATAATTGTTTACATTAATTACACGAACATCCGTCATGAGTTGCCATCCAGTAGGCCAGTTTGACAAGATATAATTGGTCATTACCTGCTGACGTATTCTGTCAAGTCAAATAATGAGATTTTATTATATGTGCATACATGTTTATATTTTAAACCGCTGGGCCACGGGTTTGTATTAGTATATATTTTTGTTCGAAATAATCTGCCGAGGCTTTATAAGCGTTTCACCATATAAGCGATAGGAGCTCTGCTGAAACCTCGCCACAAGCTGTGTTAAGGCAAATATCATTCCATCATGTATATAATTATCTACTTCCAGTAACAGCCAGTCGGCTGGCCGATTGGATAGCGTCTTGACTTCTTACTTGGAAGTATAAAGCCTTCGTGTCGCTCGGGAGTTGAGTTTTGTTTCACTAAACCCTGGTTCGTTCCCGTCTTCCTTTTGCAAGGGGATGGGGTCATGGTGTCTGTTGGCTGTTACAGCGCTATTGAATCTCGAAGGAGAGAACTTGCGCTAAAAAAACAGCTGACTATTATTATAAATATTTGTATTATTATAGTTATAATAATAATGATTATTAATATTAGATATTTTAATGATAGTAACAATAATGACTTATTATTAATATTAGATATTTTAATGATAGTAACAATAATTACTTATTTGTATTATTATTATTATTATTGTGTGTGCGTGTGTGCATGTGTACTTCTTTCGATGTTTGAAGTGTTGTTTATCAATGTGTTGAAGTCTAACAAAACTAACACAATAATTGCTTATTATGTAGCTATACCTTGTGGCTTCGTCGTCTGAGGCGTCCGTCTGCCTTGCAAGATCGCATATGATGAACAAACTCACTCTTTGCAATTCTGACAAATTAATAAACATTACGCAATTGATGTTGGCCGGCAATCAGTTCAATGTAAACAAGACGCTCTGTATGCCAGGTGTAACGAGAGGCCTCACTGCCAGTACAAACAACAATTTAATTAACCCCTTCTGTACCGGCGACGTATTTTTATTTATATTCTGGCTACTATATGATGATTTTATTCAGCTTTAAAAAGGCCTCCAGCAATTAAAAGGCTTCGAACTATCCCACTTAACCCTTTTCACTACCACAGATTCTTCTTAAGCTGCAAACATCGTCTAAATATAGGTAGAAGTGAATTAAAAAGACATCGCCAGTACAAAAGGGGTTAAAAGATCCATGAGATGCTCGTTATATGATACTTCCTTAAGGGGAGATTTCCACTTGAGGGACTTTTTTCTTGGCCCCTTTCTCCCTCATGTCTAGCCCCACTGCTTTTGAGATTTTAAGACGTTTGCCCCATTAGTTTGGTGATTTTTAAGAATTTCCGCCCCATTCTGTCAATTTTAAGACCTTTCGTGCCATTTAGGTGTCGATTTTATCCTGGCGAGCGATAGCGAGCCTGTAATTTAAGAGTAATCGGCCTTCGGCCGGGATATTTTTCTATCAAAAAATGTACAAATTTATCTTGAAATTTAAGGGGAGGTTTCTAGTTTGTTTCCTACTCCTCCAGCAATCTTAAAATTTCACCCCCTTGACCCCCTCAAGGGGGTGAAATTTTAAGATTGCTGGAGGAGTAGGAAACAAACTATAAACCTCCCCTTAAAGTATATATTATTAGTTTCAGTTCCTTCTTATTTCCATATAAATTAGGTGACCGTTTCTAAATATAACATTATATTCTACCGCACATTTGAAGTATTGGATATAACCCAATTCATTTATTTAGCCTAATTTCCAAAATATGAACAAAATATGTGATGTACATTAAGCTGTTGATTATTATTTGAGTCGTTGTTGATCAATTGACCACTAAGCAAAAAACAATACCAAAATATGAAATAAAAGCTCCAAGTCATCCAAATTAAACTTTAACATTGACAAATTATAGAAGATACGTGTAAATCAAAGCCAATCTCTTGCCTGTGTTGAAAATACAGCATTGCAAGGAGTGATTATTATGCTGTTTGGATATCAATTATTTTTGGCAGTGAAACATGAACTGCTTTATATGTAAATGTGGACAAAGTAACGAGTGTAAGTGATTGAGAAAAATCAAGTACAATCTTCAATTTTAACCAAAATGTCAAATACTAATGATGCTACACTTATGAATTACTCATGACTGGCTGTATATTCATAGCAATTACTCATGGCAATTATCCATGACAATTACTCATGGCTGGCTGTATATCCATGGCAATTACTCATGGCAATTATCCATGCCAATTATCCATGACAATTACTCATGGCCGGCTGTATATCCATGGCAATTACTCATGGCAATTATCCATGGTAATTACTCGTGGCAATTATCCATGACAATTACTCATGGCTGGCTGTATATCCATGGCAATTACTCATGGCAATTATCCATGGCAATTATCCATGACAATTACTCATGGCTGGCTGTTTACCCATGCCAATTATCATGATCAATAAGTTTAATGCTAGAATAACATAAAATGGCCTGGAAATACCTATAAGCATATGGTAATTAGTAAATAGTTGCCTGGCGTAGTGGCACTACATATTTGAACAAATCTACAGCGTTCTCTTGCGCAAACTACGCCGAGGCTATAGTTTTATGTTACACCTTTTAGTTTCATGATAATCCTTTGCCACTTATTATATACCTACTTATATACCTACTTATGCAAAATAGACCCAATTATATACCTACTTATGCAAAATAGACCCAATTGGTTATATTTAAACTATGTCTTTTTGTTTTGATGTGGCATTAAAAAGATCTAAACTGTGTTAAATTGTATTTAAACATTTACACGCATAATCAGAGCGCACTTAACCCCTTCAGTACCATTACGCGTTTTTACCTTTGATTTTGGCTAAAATGTTATGGTTTTCTGCAGTTTAAGAATGACCTGAGAGGGTTAATTGAGATCGTATTTACCCATTTGAGTCCTAATGGTAGAATATAATATACTAAAAAATCGTCTAATGGTAACCAGATTATAATGAAAATTTCGTAATGGTGGTGAATGTGTTAAGGGGAGATGGTTCACTTTTTGGGCGATTTTTGCGTGTATTCATTATTGTTCTAGTTTCCTCCCTAGACCTCCATCAAATAAAAAAAAAAAAAACATCCATTAGATCCCCCTTCTAGATTAATTTGTACATTTTTTGGTAGAAAAATTTCCCAGGCGAAGGCCGGTTCTTCCAACGTTACAGGCTCACTATCTTTCGCCAGGGAAAAAATCGACACCTACATAGCACGAAAGGTCTAAATATTGACGAAGAAATGGGGCGAAAGGTCTGAAAATTGACTAACTAATGAGGCAAACATCTTAACATATGAAAACTAATGGGGCTAAACGTGAGGACGAAGAGGGACCAGAAAAATGGTCCATCTCCCCTTAAAGGCTAGATAAGATTGGATTTCATTGGGTTGGGTTACGTTGGGTTGCGATGGATTGTATTGCTTTAGATTAGGTTTTATTGTTGTCATTATTTATAGTGTTGTCATTATTTATATTGTTGTCATTATTTATATTGTTGTCATTATTTATATTGTTGTCATTATTTATATTGTTGTCATTATTTATATTGTTGTCATTATTTATATTGTTGTCATTATTTATATTGTTGTCATTATTTATATTGTTGTCATTATTTATATTGTTGTCATTATTTATATTGTGGTCATTATTTATATTGTGGTCATTATTTATATTGTGGTCATTATTTATATTGTTGTCATTATTTATATTGTTGTCATTATTTATATTGTTGTCATTATTTATATTGTTGTCATTATTTATATTGTTGTCATTATTTATATTGTTGTCATTATTTATATTGTTGTCATTATTTATATTGTTGTCATTATTTATATAACATACACATCCAACTTCACAACATTGCCATACATTGCTATCCTCTATCCATAAAACACTACTCTTCCCTACATACCTATCATGTAACACCATACACCTTACCCAATAATTATGGCAGTACAATTGTTAAGAGCAAACCTGGTGGTCCCTCGGATATCCACCCCCGGCAGGGTTGGGTCATTGACACAGGGCCCTCCCGGTCGTCATCATGCGACTGTGTCAAGAGCATTGCAACGTCCCAAAGCTGCTCGTCGGTGCAGCTTTTTCTTTAGCAATATAAGGGGACTTCACTCTAACAATTCTGTACACCAATTTCTTCAAGCAGAATCCCCTACTCTCCTTTTTTTGACAGAGACTCAAGTAACATCCACATCTGACACGTCTAGATTTAATTTTCCAGGTTATCAACTGCTCCAAAATTTCAAACCTAAAGGAGGTGTATGTTGCTTCGCAAAATCTGAAATTGCCCTGGAGGAGGTTACTAGTTTCAATTGTCCCTATTTTGATTATTCTATATACAAATTAATTTCTGCTGGTAAATTTAAATACATATGTTGCATCTACCGTTCCCCAAATACTCCTCCAGAGCAAAGTCTTTTTGATTCTCTGTCCTCACAACTCAGTGTCCTCAACTTAAATGCTTCTTCTGAAATCACTGTGTTGGGTGATTTTAATGTCCATAATGTTGAATGGCTCACTCATTCAGCCAGGACTGATGATGCTGGTCTTGAATGTGAGCTATTTGCAGACTCATTTAATCTCACTCAACTAGTCAACCAACCCACCCGTGTACCAGATAATCCTAATCATAATTCCCACCTACTGGACTTATTTTTAACAACCAATTCAGAAAATTATGATGTTGCAGTGAGGTCCCCGCTTGGATCTTCTGACCACTGTCTGATACAGGCCACCTGTCTATCAGCTACCACACCTTCCCACTCTGAACCTGTTTTGGTGACTAAATGGCATTACGATAGAGCAGACTGGGAGGGTCTTCAAGGTTTCTTTATTGATATTCCCTGGACCTCTTTCTTTTCTAATGATGCACACTCCACCTTGAGCCACATACAAGATTTTGTAAAAATTGGAATGGAAACTTTTATTCCTTATCAAAAGTACAGTAAAAGATCTAATTCATCTAAATGATTTGACCATAATTGTGCTAGAGTAACTGAACAAAAAGCAATAGCCTACAATGCATACACAAGATCAAAAACACATGAAGCCTTTAATTACTTTAGAAACATCAGAAATCATGCCAAAACTGTATTAAACCTAACTAAATCAAACTTTCTCCACAAGCAGGCAAATAAACTTCTAAATAATCCAAATGATAACAAAATATTTTGGTCTACTCTTAACTCATTTAATTCCAACTTCACTACTGCTTCATCCATTCCACCATTAAAATCTCCGACTGGCAATCTTGTAAGTGACCCACGAGGTAAAGCTAACCTTCTTGCGGATATTTTCTCCACCAACTCAACCTTAGATCAAATAAATCAAGATGTCCCTGTACTTAATTTTAATTCGCCTGAAATTCCCTCACTTAAGATCCACACCAGACATGTCAAAACTATTTTGCAGAATCTCTCCGTAGATAAGGCTCCTGGTCCAGATGAAATTCCTCCAATAGTACTTAAGAATTGCTCCTTGGTGCTCGCTCCTGTATTGGCAAAATTTTTCCGTCTGTGTACTCATACCTCATGCTTCCCAGTACCCTGGAAAGAAGCAAACATCCATCCAGTTCCTAAAAAAGGTGCCTCTTCAGATCCATCAAACTACAGACCAATAGCTATAACTTCCACTCTTGGTAAAGTCTTTGAAATTATATTAAATAATCACATAATTAAGCATCTTGAGAATAATAAATTAATCAGTGATAGGCAATATGGTTTTAGACGATGTCGATCAACTGCAGACATGCTTTGCCTTCTTACGCATCAAATCAACCAAGCTACAGACCAACATGGTGAAACACATACAATAGCACTGGATATATCAAAGGCATTTGATAGAGTCTGGCATCAATCCTTATTGTCGAAGATGTCACACTACGGCCTTGCATCATTAGTTCCACTAATTTCTTCTTATCTTCATAACAGAAAAATACGTGTAATGGTAGATGGCCTTTATTCTCAATTTCACTCAATAAATGCTGGTGTTCCCCAGGGATCAGTTTTGGCCCCAATTCTGTTCCTCATTCATATCAATTATCTCATATCTACCACTCATAATCCAATACATTCCTACGCAGATGACTCAACACTCCACAGTTCCTTCACATTTACCAATTCTTTCACCCAACCCGATCTTATAAATTCAAAAATAAACACTGCAATTTCTCTGAACCAGGACCTTTCTAGAATTAATGGATGGGGACAAAAGAACCTAGTTTCCTTTAATGCACAGAAAACCAAGTACATTCAATTTTCTAACCGACAGAATCTCACTGACTCCCATATATTTTTAATGATGTAAATATTCCCACTTCCCCTAGTATTGACATTCTCGGTGTAACATTAACTACTAACTTGAGCTGGACACATTATGTTAGAGGCATTGCTAAGAATGCCTCTAAAAAACTGGGACTCCTGTACAGAGTTCGAGAATTCTTCACTGACGAGCAGTTGGCCGTGATATATAAAAGTCATGTGCGTTCTCAGATGGATTACTGTTCACCTCTGTGGGGTGGAAGTGGAGTGGTTGCATTGAGGCAGTTGGACAAAATTCAAAATAAAGCTATTAGATTAATCAATAACCCTGCAATCACACAGGACCTTCCTACATTATCCATACGAAGAAACGTTGCATCCCTTGCATTATTCTACAGATATTTTCACAGCAATTGTTCCGAGGAACTTGCTTCAATTGTGCCGCCTCTCCACATCTTTCCCCGTAGAACTAGGGCAGCTGAGAGCGCCCATGAATTTACACTTTCTCCTCCACAATGCAGAACTTCTGCTTATCAGAATTCATTTATCCCCAGAGCTACTACTCTTTGGAATTCACTTACCTCGAATTGCTTTCCACAAACTTACAATCTACAAATGTTTAAATCCAGTTGTTACAAACATTTTATGAATGGAGGATGCCTTTAGGCACATGGACCTTTTTGTTTTGTCTGTGTTTTTCCTTCCTCCGTTCATTGTCTCTTAAAAAAAAAAAAAAAAAAATAATAATATTGTTGTCATTATTTATATTGTTGTCATTATTTATATTGTTGTCATTATTTATATTGTTGTCATTATATATATTGTTGTCATTATTTATATTGTTGTCATTATTTATATTGTTGTCATTATTTATACTGTTGTCATTATTTATATTGTTGTCATTATTTATATTGTTGTCATTATTTATACTGTTGTCATTATTTATTTTGTTGTCATTATTTATATTGTTGTCATTATTTATCACGATCGTCCTGGCATAATAAGATTGGAAAGTTCTAGAGAGAGAGAGACTGGGCGATTGTATGCCTTGAACGCTACGTAACCATAGCACGTTATTAAGGGGGGGGGGGGTCACCGGCCTTTTTTTTTATCTTTCTCTTCTTTTCTCTCTTTCCCTGGCTTGCATCCATTCGGCCCCATTCAACCAAATGTTTAAGACGTTTATTCCCATCCAGGAGTCGATATCTTCCTGGCGAGCGACAGCGAGCCAGCATTGTATTGAGAAAGCCGGCTTCGCCAGACATTTTCTATCGAAAAATGTACAATGTCAAAACAAAAATATATATATGCTGGCTCGCTACCGCTCACCAGGAAAATATTGACACCTGGATGGGGGTAAACGTCTTAAAACAGTAGATTGAATGGGGCCGATTGGATACAAGCCATAGATAGAGGGAGATAAAGATAAAAAAAAGCGAGGTGGACTCCCATAACCCCCTCAGCACGATGACGTTATTTTTGTCTTATGCTGGTTACCATACGACGATTTTTATCGGCTTATAGTCTACCTCTAGGACTCGAAGGCGTAAATATGATCGTAATAAACCCACTGAATAACATAGGTCCTTCTTAAACTCCATGAAGTCGTCTAATGTTAGCCAGAATCAAAAGTAGAAAGTCATCATCGTGCTAAAGGGGTTAAACATGAAGGTATATTGTCAACCCATATTATTTAGTGGAGTGACATATTTTGCTAAATAACGCAGTTTGTGGGAAATACTGAAATGCAATTAGCTAAAGTAACAGATACTGATATTTCAACTGAAGTCATTGTTGAATCACAAGTGCACAAATGTATTGATAATGAATAATGCTTGAGCATCATATTTGACTTGTTTCTTTAACCAGTAAGTAAATATATTGGAAAGCTATTTGGTTCAATAGTATGTAGCTACGAGGTATCTCTACCTCGCTTAAATAGTTCTAATATCTTAGTAACATGTGACTGCAACTTTAATTTTGTTCTATTTTTCTGAGGTACTAGACAAGTAATGTGATGCATAAATAATGACACGAGTAACACTGTTAATGTCTAATGTATTAAAAGTCTAGAATCCTCTATTATTACATTGTTGACTTCCATGTATTCATTTGTTTAATTATATAATGATAATAACCAATTAATTTAGGTTCGTGATACTCATTATAATATGAAATATTAGCTGCACATGTTTTTCCAATTGCTTAATATAAAAGTTGTTGTATTTAAGTGGGGTGGATCAATGATGGGTCTTTTATTAGACTGCCTGTACCTGTTTTTCATCAGCCTCAAGCCCCCTACTGAGACCAAATTAATACAATCAATGCTGCATTAATGTTATGTGGGCTGGTGGTTTGATATCTTGACTACAGAGGGGTTCTTTGTTGTTACCTGGGGGCCTCCAACTGACTTATTTGGAACTGTAGGCTGCTGGGGTGGGTTGCATTAAAACCTGTTGTGAAGGAAGTGATTCGTAAATTGTGATTCTCCGAGTGTATGTTGTGTATATCGGGCTAATGAATTTGTGCTTTGAATACCTGTCATATTAAAATAAGAGGAACTATAATTCTTCTACCCTCACTCTCTCTCTCTCGTTCTCTCTCTCGTTCTCTCTCTCGTTCTCTCTCTCTCTCTCTCTCTCTCTCTCTCTCTCTCTCTCTCTCTCTCTCTCTCTCTCTCTCTCTCTCTCTCTCTCTCTCTCTCTCTCTCTCTCTCTCTCTCTCTCCCTCTCTCCCCCTTACTTCCCCTTCAGCGCCTCCTCCCAGTACCTACCTTCCTCCAACAGGTAGGCCGCATACATTACCTGACCGCCACCACCAATTAGAGAATCAAGTGTACGACCCGACCTGGTAACTATCGGGCGTGGGGTTTGGGCTTCGGAGCACTTTCCCAGCCTCACTCTATAAAAACGTACCTTCAATTGTAAAAATATGTTGATGAATAAAAAGATATAGGCTATAATTATATAATACATAAAAGATATAGGCTATAATTATATAATACATAAATAGACAAATACATACAAAAAGTATTGAAAATAATAATTATAATGATGTAAAATATTGAGAAACTTCTGTGTTTGCATGCTATCATAATCAATGTGTGTATTCAAATAATGTATAACAAACACATCATAAAATATTCTTCAACAATTTATTCGTATGTTTAATAAATGATAATGTGTCAGTCATAATGCTATTTTTGTTTTCAATGTTGTTAGATTTAAACACTTGTAATATTTAGAGTGTAAATTACACAGGTACACATATTAACACAGATACTCGGACTACACAGACCTTGCGGTCTCTATCATCCACCTCCTTTGATACACTATTCATTGATAAGGAAAACCGACGATGTTGCTTAGCTGTTATTTTCGTTCGTGTAAATAAGGAATACCGTATCAATTGACCGCTTACGAGTGTCGGGCTATAAGAAAGTTGGAGCCTTAAACATCGATAGTCAGCAGAATTAAAAACATTATACGAAATTTATATTGTCCGCTCACCCCCCGGGGGTAGGGGGGCGGATCCCCCCCCCCCCCCACCCCCACACACACACATACACACACAACCCACCCACCCAAGGTAGACAGCCAATACATCGATTTTCCCCCGGGCAGCGCCGGGCACGTCAGGTATTGTATTTATATAATTATGTACTACAACCGTATTTTAGTTGTTTCGTATGCTAAATATAATTATCTACAGCTCCAACTATCATATAGAACGAAACTTGCATGGTCAATTATATTCCCGCTTGAACAAATTGAGCTAGCCCAAGATGTTTTTTTTTTTTTTTCAATTTTTAATTATTTTATACTTTCACCTTCGATGATTATTCGCGGTAGACAGAGGAATAAACATCATCGTATCGCAGGAAAAGGATTATATTTTGCGATAAAATCATTGATAACAAAGAAGCAACTTGGTTCTACTGTACTTCTCACTTCTCAGATTGTTCTTCCTCTGTCCAATTCCTCTTCTTTCCTATTTTACTCCATCCATCTGGTCTGGTCTGGTATGGTATTTCATTTGAATATTAAGACATTTTTTTTGTGTACAGAAAAAAGGAAAAGTATAAAGGCTAGCATTATCTGGATTTATAACACAAACTTTAATTACAATTCCTTTCACCTTATTTCATGCGCTTTGAATGTGTCTGGAATATCAACGATTTCAGAATTAAAAAACAAAAAACAAAGATAAACAGAAGAGTCACTTCTATGGTTTATTATGAATTGTTTTGTCAATTACGGATACTGTATGTTCAGCAATAATCTATTAACAAAGTAATGACTAGAGTTTTAGAATTC
Organism: Paralithodes platypus; assembly: GCA_032716605.1. Taxonomy (NCBI): domain Eukaryota; kingdom Metazoa; phylum Arthropoda; class Malacostraca; order Decapoda; family Lithodidae; genus Paralithodes; species Paralithodes platypus. Next base: position 110,179,037 of record CM064487.1, read on the forward strand.
AAGTACTGTCTATGCACTTTTTTGGGGACACAAATATAAATAGGAACATTTGAATGATTAAATAATCGAGTTGCTGATAAAAATAATGGTTCATCTAAATTGGCATAGCTAGTTCAATGTGTGTGTGTGTATGTGTGTGTGTGTTTATGTGTGTTTGAGTGTGTGTGTGTGTGTGTGTGTGTGTGTGTGTGTCAAATAATTACACATCTATATGTGACAGTTCTGCATGTGTGCCACATCTGCTGTGTCTCTACTTGTGTTTATTTTCTTTAGTTCCTCTCTTCTCCTCACTCTCTTCCTTTGCATTGCTCCCTTACCTCCCCCTAGCTTTTACTCCGTCCCTCCCTCCCTCTCCCAACAGCTGCACTCCCTCCTCCCCCTCCCCAACTCACCTGACATCACCACAGACATCCCCACCCACCTACCCCCACCCTCCTCCTCACACTTTCGCCCCATGGTGTAACCGCAGGAACTTCAGAATCCTGTTTTACTTCAGTTTTGGGGGTAATGGACGTTTCCTCCGCTGTTCCCTTAGGACTTGAGAGAGAGAGAGAGAGAGAGTGAGTGTGTGTGTGTGTGTGTCATTATGTAGTCAATCATCATGAATATATTTTGCAAATTATGTCAGTAGGTTGAACTAATTACGGCTAGCATTAGCAGTCTCAACAGTGTGTGTGTGTATATATATATATATATATATATATACTGTATATATACAGTATATATATACTGTGCCGGTATATACTGTATGTATGTGAGTGTTTCTGTTGTGCATGTACTATACTAACTGATGAGAATGAAGTTATCAAAAGGGCAGTGAAAAGAAATTAAGATACATTCTGCTGTTAACATACGGCAAATAAAAATTAATAAAGATAAATTTGTACATTCCTAGAAAATGTTATTGTTCTTAAATTACAGGCTCGCTTTCGCTCGCCAGGAAAAAATCGACACCTTAACGGCACGAAAGGTCTTAAAATTGACAGAAATGGGGCAAAATGTCTTAAAATATCCAAACTACTAGGGCGAAGGTCTTAAAATCTCAAAAGCAATGGGGCTAAACATGAGGGAGAAAGGGGTCAAGAAAACAATCCCTCAAGTGGAGACCTCCCCTTTAAACATTTATCTCGCACTCCAATCGAACATTACTGCGAATAATACATGATATGAACTAGAGAATATCCCAAAACTGTTTATAATATAGACAAACACTTTTACAACTATTACACCACAGTCCTGTGTATGTATTGTTGTGCCAGGTGTGGGTATAATTATGTATATTTAATTTAATGTACAGTTGTTTTCCTTTAGCGAACGGCAGGTGTGAGAGCAGGCCAACTATAGACATCAGGGCCATTAATGTTTATGACGCAGAGGTTGCCAGATTAGCAATAAGAAATAGAGTTCTCTCACTCTCATAATTACCTCTCCAAAATTACTTTTCTGCCCACAGCTAACTCAAAGACAACTGCAGAGGTTGAAGTAACTAAACTAATGGTTTCTAAATACCCCTGATGGTAACAAAGGCTTTAAAGTATCCCCAATAGGCTCAACATCGCGTCATATGTCGGAGAGGGTTAATGTTGACGGTCGCATTTGTCTCTACATAGCCTCTTACCTTGCATTTTATTTACTTACTTTTATAAGGGTCTCTTCTGTAAGTTCGTTTGTTTAATCTGTTTCTTGTTTTTTTGCTCTCAATCAACGCTCACTTTTTATGTATGCAAGCCAAATACTACAGTTGACACATATAGCGAGGAGAGAAGAGAGGACACTAGTTGCCATACGTGCGCACTTGTTTTATTTTTCTCGCAACTGCACCTTTTGCTTTTCAATTGTGCAACTAATCACGCTCGGTTGCGGTGAAGGCTGAATCGATACCAAACAGCCAAGTGAGGATTGGTGGTGTCGCTATAAAGATCGTGAGGAGGTCTCTGTGTCTGAAGTACTGACGATCAACAAGCATCTTAGACGATAACAGTTATATGATTGTCGATTTAAATCAGGGAATTAATTGGAATGAATGCAAGATATTATTCTTCCTAAAGGAATAATGTTGCATACTATATATCTGCATTGAACACAAATGCGATTCACTTAGATATACTTATATGATCTAAATATATAATTATAATTGCAAAAGTATTTAGTTTTATTACATTTGGTATCGGTATTATAGTTTTGTGTATTTACCTCTTAAGTAAGCGACAAAAATAACCACTTCTGTACCGGCGACGTCTTTCTATTTTTGTCTAGATATATTTTAAAACATTTATGAAGATTAGGAAAGATATATGCTAGCTTAAAGGACTACTTAAGATAACCTGTAGCCTTTGCATGGGCATACGCCCTTCCTAAGCTGAATAAATTGTCTAATAGTTGCCAGAATAAAATAGAAGGATGTGACCGGTACTGAAGGGGTTAATACATTGAACATGCTAATACAAACTATACTAACTGAAATTGCTCATCACGCAATGTTAGTATTATTGTTCAGTCGCTGACAATTAATGTTATGCCATTAAATTTATATTTACATTTTTCGTTTCTACAGATCCCGAGAGCTTCTTCCTGGAGGGTAAGTGCTGCTCAAAAATTCCTTCTCAATTTAATTTTATTGAAAATACTGCACATAATGTAAAGAAATGTCAAGTTGACTCAAACATTTGGGAAAGGGTAGAACAGCAATGATGTCATAACTCTCGTATGCCGAGTATGTATCATTAACCAGTAATATATGTCTGTATATATTACTGTAGACTACCTCAGCAATTATAAGAACTGTCAATATTGTTAGAATATAAGATTACCGATCCATGCTGAAATAGATGTGTGTGTGTGTGTGTGTGTGTGTGTGTGTGTGTGTGTGTGTGTGTGTGTGTGTGTGTGTGTGTGTGTGTGTGTGTGTGTGTGTGTGTGTGTGTGTGTGTGTTTATTTATTTATTTATTTATTTGTTTTGTATGAGAGAGAGAGAGAGAGAGAGAGAGAGAGAGAGAGAGAGAGAGTAGTTACCAAGTTATTCGTCAATCATTTACGTTTTACATGATGTTAGAAGAATAAAATAAATAATGACTAAAAATGTATACATGTAAAAATGTCTAAATTATGTTTTTTTTCTCGATAGTGTCCCCTTCCCTTTTGTTGTTGTTTTACCTTATAGTTTATCTCCAAGGAATATACACATCACTTCATAAAACTCCTATTATATCGTTACTGTAATATAGGTTCAACAGGTGTTTGTGATGGGCGGGGGTGTGCGTTGTATTGAGCCTATAACCCTATCAGTACCGGTGACGCCTGTTTGTCTTTTGTTTCACCTGCATTTAGACGATTTATAAAGGTTAGAAAGGATTTATAGTAGCTAAAAGGATTAATCGAGATAGTCTGTAGCCAATTTTATCGGTGGACGTCCTTCTCAAGCTGAATTAACTATTTTAATCGATGCCAGAATATAATCAAAAGGTTGTCACCGGTCCTGAATGGGATTCTAATAACAGACTCTCTAGAGGGTCACTAGTGAGTGCCGTTCTTCAAATCTCGGTAATATTTTAGATAAGGTTTAATTGTTCA
>CM064487.1:110182707-110217707 GCA_032716605.1 Paralithodes platypus
TTTATCTCGCACTCCAATCGAACATTAGTGCGAATAATACATGATATGAACTAGAGAATATCCCAAAACTGTTTATAATATAGACAAACACTTTTACAACTATTATACCACAGTCCTGTGTATGTATTGTTGTGCCAGGTGTGTGTATAATTATGTATATTTAATTTAATGTACAGTTGTTTTCCTTTAGCGAACGGCAGGTGTGAGAGCAGGCCAACTATAGACATCAGGGCCATTAACCCTTTCACGCATTTATGACGCAGAGGTTGCCAGATTAGCAATAAGAAATAGAGTTCTCTCACTCTCATAATTACCTCTCCAAAATTACTTTTCTGCCCACAGCTAACTCAAAGACAACTGCAGAGGTTGAAGTAACTAAACTAATGGTTTCTAAATACCCCTGATGGTAACAAAGGCTTTAAAGTATCCCCAATAGGCTCAACATCGCGTCATATGTCGGAGAGGGTTAATGTTGATGGTCGCATTTGTCTCTACATAGCCTCTTACCTTGCATTTTATTTACTTACTTTTATAAGGGTCTCTTCTGTAAGTTCGTTTGTTTAATATGTTTCTTGCTTATTTTGCTCTCAATCAACGCTCAGTTTTTATGTATGCAAGCCAAATACTACAGTTGACACATATAGCGAGGAGAGAAGAGAGGACACTAGTTGCCATACGTGCGCACTGGTTTTATTTTTCTCGCAACTGCACCTTTTGCTTTTCAATTGTGCAACTAATCACGCTCGGTTGCGGTGAAGGCTGAATCGATACCAAACAGCCAAGTGAGGATTGGTGGTGTCGCTATAAAGATCGTGAGGAGGTCTCTGTGTCTGAAGTACTGACGATCAACAAGCATCTTAGACGATAACAGTTATATGATTGTCGATTTAAATCAGGGAATTAATTGGAATGAATGCAAGATATTATTTTTCCTAAAGTAATAATGTTGCATACTATATATCTGCATTGAACACAACTGCGATTCACTTGGATATACTTATATGATCTAAATATATAATTATAATTGCTATAGTTTCTCAGCAAAAGTATTTAGTTTTATAACATTTGGTATCAGTATTATAGTTTAGTGTATTTACCTCTTAAATAAGCGACAAAATTAACCACTTCTGTACCGGCGACGTCTTTCTATTTTTGTCTAGATATATTTTAAAACATTTATGAAGATTAGGAAAGATATATGCTAGCTTAAAGGACTACTTAAGATAGCCTGTAGCCTTTTCATGGGCATACGCCCTTCCTAAGCTGAATAAATTGTCTAATAGTTGCTAGAATAAAATAGAAGGATGTGACCGGTACTGAAGGGGTTAATACATTGAACATGCTAATACAAACTATACTAACTGAAATTGCTCATCACGCAATGTTAGTATTATTGTTCAGTCGCTGACAATTAATGTTATGCCATTAAATTTATATTTACATTTTTCGTTTCTACAGATCCCGAGAGCTTCTTCCTGGAGGGTAAGTACAGCTCAAAATTCCTTCTCAATTTTATTTTATTGAAAATACTGCACATAATGTAAAGAAATGTCAATTAGACTCAAACATTTGGGAAAGGGTAGAACAGCAATGATGTCATAACTCTCGTATGCCGAGTATGTATCATTAACCAGTAATATATATGTGTACAGTATATATTACTGTAGACTACCTCAGCAATTATAAGAACTGTCAATATTGTTTGAATATAAGATTACCGATCCATGCTGAAATAGATGTGTGTGTGTGTGTGTGTGTGTGTGTGTGTGTGTGTGTGTGTGTGTGTGTGTGTGTGTGTGTGTGTGTGTGTGTGTGTGTGTGTGTGTGTGTGTTTATTTATTTATTTATTTATTTATTTGTTTTGTATGAGAGAGAGAGAGAGAGAGAGAGAGAGAGAGAGAGAGAGAGAGAGAGAGAGAGAGAGTAGTTACCAAGTTATTCGTCAATCATTTACGTTTTACATGATGTTAGAAGCATAAAATAAATAATGACTAAAAATGTATACATGTAAAAATGTCTAAATTATGTTTTTTTTTTCTCGATAGTGTCCCCTTCCCTTTTGATGTTGTTTTACCTTATAGTTTATCTCCAAGGAATATACACATCACTTCATAAAACTCCTATTATATCGTTACTGTAATATAGGTTCAACAGGTGTTTGTGATGGGCGGGGGTGTGCGTTGTATTGAGCCTATAACCCTATCAGTACCGGTGACGCCTGTTTGTCTTTTGTTTCACCTGCATTTAGACGTTTTTAAGAAGGTTAGAAAGGATTTATATTAGCTAAAAGGATTAATCGACATAGTCTGTAGCCAATTTTATCGGTGGACGTCCTTCTCAAGCTGAATTAACTATTTTAATCGATGCCAGAATGTAATCAAAAGGTTGTCAGCGGTCCTGAATGGGATTCTAATAACAGACTCTCTAGAGGGTCACTAGTGAGTGCCGTTCTTCAAATCTCGGTAATATTTTATATGAATATAGATAAGGTTTAATTGTTCAGGTTTTTTCTATATGGATGAGGGAGACAAAAGGCAAAACTACCTGTGACGAGTACCTCTTCCAGAGTTGAAAGAGAGACAGGGCCAAAATCAAGGAATTTTCGAGCCAATATGTCTGGACACACGGAGTTTGAAGCAATTTAAGGGGGGATGGTTCACTTTTTGGGCGATTTTTGCATGTATTCATTATTTGTCTAGTTTCCTCCCTAGACCTCCGTCAAATTAAAAAAAAAACATCCATTAGATCCCCCTTCTAGATTAATTTGTACATTCTTCGGTAGAAAATGTCTCGGCCGAAGGCCGGTTCTTCTAATATTACAGGCTCACTACCGTTCGCCAGGGAAAAAAAAACGACACTTAAATAGCACGAAAGGTTTAAATATTGATGACGAAATGGGGCGAAAGGTCTTAAAATCGACTAACTAATGGGGCAAACAGCTTAATATCTGAAAACTAATGGGGCTAAACATGAGGGAGGAAGTGGTCCAGAAAACCGGCCCATAAGTAACTTTGCTAATAGATTTGTCTTCCTTCAATGCACACATTCCCTACATTGTTTGATCATTTGCCCATCTCCTTAATAACCAAATTAATTAAATCACACAATTTCAATCCTCCTTTCCATTAAAATACTATTACTATATTTAATACCTCACCACCTTTAATAATTTCGTGACAGTAGTAGTATTTGTCTTTTCCGAGTCTGTCCTTCTCTCTATAATACCAAGTCATAATCCATATATATCTTGTACAGCGTATCACCGACATGATCATTAATTTTCATCCGTTCAAAGTATTTCAGTCGTTTCCGTACATTTAGGCATTTTTCTAATCATTGAATCATACACCCTTTTACTTTATATCATATTAGTTGTCGCCTGTCTATAATCATCACTGATATCTAAACGGAATTATTGTTTCTTACGTAAAAGGAAGTAAAATACAAAATAATATTACAAAATGAAAGGATATATGTTCATCATCTGATATGTTTTTAGTCCAGCATTTCTTATCTCTATTATATACTAATTTACTTCCCACGTAGACCCAATTTATGTTTTGTGACGCTTCTGCATAGTAACCACGTGCGGGCATGCGCGCGCGTCGGCTGCCCAGACGTTTAGAAACCGGCTGGTGGTAGCCGGCCGGCAGGCTCTCCCTTAGTATATATCCTACGACAATGTAACTAATGTCTGGGATATTCTTATGTTGTTTCACAGCTTGTAGCTGCCCTTATTCTTAATCCCCCTTGCCACATGACTCGTTGCCGCCGTTTGGGGGCTTCCGGGCTTGTAGGTGGAGCGGCCAAGGTTCTTGGCCGCTCTCCCTATCACCTCCAACTAATTTTGTCATGTCCTTTTCTTTCTCCTCCTTTCTAGTTTTCGTTTTTCCCTCTTCCGCTTTCTCCTGGGGCTGCCATCAGAGGCCGGTCTCCCACCCTTGAACTTTTGTGGTCACGTTCCTCCCTTCCCTTCCGGTTGACTTCCCTGTTTGCTTCCTTCCTTTCTCTTTAACTGCTTCGGAGGTTCTAGTTTCCTTAGGGCTTCGCCTTGGTGTCTCTGATCACTGCTGAGTTGGCAGAGTCCACCTGGCGACAGGTGCTGCCGGCCAGGGCTCGCAAGGCTCGTTGCTGGAGGATAGGCACTATAGGGTTGCTTTGGGGTTTCTGACTCTCTTCTCTCTTCCCAGTGAGTGTGTCAGGTGACTACGCCGGCCCCGTTCTCCGTGGGACAAAGCTGCAGGACAAATGCCCGGGTTGTACAAGGTCCCTAGCTCAAAGCCGAGACCTGTCCCATCTCAATTGGCCGCATTCTGGGTTTCGTGGCCCTGCGGAGGTCTTTCTCCCTTTCGTTGCCAGGGGCACCTGGTAACCGCAGTATCTTCTTCCATGCTTTACCCCCTTTTCTCTTGCTATGGTGACGACTTATGCTTTTTTCCCTGTTCTTCCCTGTTTATGGCTTCTGCTTTAGTGGTTCCGGTGAGTGAGCCCCTTGTGGCATGCAGCCTGCCACTTGGGGGTAGGTTGTCTGGCTGTCAGTCCGGTTCACCGCGGGAGCACGGTGAGTCGGGGATGGTTTTGGGTGCTCTCGACCGGCCCGCTGAACTATCCCTCGGTCGTCGCTCGTCCCTCTCGTCCATTACCGTTCCGAATCCTTCTACTACCCTTCCGTCTTCGTCACGTCTTTCTCCACCCTCCACTACCCAGGATTTCATCTCCTCTCCTGTAGTTATTTCTGCGTCTTTCTCTTCTTCCTCTTCTCCCTCTAGTCATGTCACCCTCGACCCTTTTCTGCCCTCCCTCCCTCGTTCTCTTTCCTCTTCTTCTCCAGTTTCGTCCTCTTCTCGTCCTCGCTCCTCGGTCCTCCCTATGTCCTCTCTCTTTGCACCTCCTTCCTTTACTAAGTTTTTCTCCGTCCCTGCTTCTGCGCCTCTAGCCGGTGATGACCTCCTCTTCCACCTGCGTCTCCTTCAACAGGTGGGAAAGGACGTCACCTTCCACTCCCGTCATGATGCCTCCCGTCTTGTTACCGTCCAAAACGAACTTCAGGCTACTGCTATGTCCTCTTTCGTCGATTGTTCTGGCACCCCCATCCCGGCTCAAAAAGATCAACGACTCAACTCCTGTACAGGGACTGTCCTGATCCCCGCTTCCATCCGTCTCGGGGATCGTCCTTTCGCGGATTGCGCCGACCTCGTCAAAGACATCGTTGTCGCTCAAGACCACAAGGTGGTTAGTGTGGTATGCTACACTATCCCTCCTCGCGACCTTTGCCGCCATCCCGCTAACATTGCCAAGATCTCTTTTGATGGACTTTCCCTTCCTGCCCATGTTATTGTCGGTGGTACTCGCCTCCCCGTGACTGCGTCTCTTCCCCGTCCACTCCAGTGTCGCAGCTGCTGGCGTTTCGGCCACCCAGCTAAGTTCTGCCGTACAGCCGCTGAGAGCCCACTCTGCCCGCGCTGTGCGCAGTCCGGACATGCCGTTGGCGAATGTCAGTCAACGTCCCAGTTCTGCCTTAATTGCCGCGGGTCTCATTCGGCCGACTCTAAGATTTGCCCCGTTCATCTGTTCGAGTCTGAGGTTGCTGTCCTCAAAGCGAGACACGGCCTTACGCTCACCGCAGCCCGCCAAGAGGCTCGTCGCTTGGGCTTCACCCCTCAGTCATTTTCCAAGACTCTGTCTCCTCCCTCCTCTTCTTTGCCTCCCTCTACCACACCCCCCCCTTTTTCTGGTTCCTCGGTTCCTTCCACCGCCTCCGCTCCCTCCGTCCCCCCGGTCGCACCAGTTTCGTCATCTGCCTCCCTTCCTTCTACCGGTGCTTCTCCCGGATTTTCTCCTTCCTCCTCTTCAGTCTCCTCCGTTCGTCCTTCCGTCTCTTCCTTTTCTGTCCCTTTGTCTAACACTTTCTCTGTTCTCAGTCCTTCTCCTACTTCTGCCCCTTCATCTTGCTCTCTTCCTTGTTCCTCCTCTTCTAGTCTCCCTCAACGCTCTCACCGTTCCAAGCCTCCCCCCCGTTCTCCGTCATCTTCCTCTTCTAGTCGCCCCAAATCTCCTACTCGCTCTAAACTTCCCTTCTCCTCTACCAAACGGGCTCCTGTGCTCCGTTCTTCCTCGCCCGCTTCCTCTTTTAAACGTAAGGGTGGTCTCCGTGATGTGCGGTGCTCAAGTCCCTGCGAGAAGAAGAAGTCGCCTCCTTCTCCTTCTGTTTCCCTTTCTCCTCCTCCTCCCGTCACTGCATCCCTAGATTTCTCCTACGAAACCCTACCTCAGATTGATGAATTTATCCGTTCTTCCCACCCACCACCTTCTACTGTTCACGCCGAAGTTCATCCTACCCCCTCTTCTCTCCCCCCTACCCCTCTCCCGCCTTCCCCTGCCCCATCCTCTTCCTCCACTCCCCCTTCTGGCCTTCCTCCGGGCCCTCCTCCTCTTCCTCCTCCTGTCCCTCCCCCCCTTCCTTCTCCTGCCCTTACCCCCTCCTTCTCTTCCCACCCGCCGTCCGTCCTTCCTACCTCTTCCGGCCCTCCTCCTTCCTCTCCTCTTTCTCTGTTAGACCTCCCTATGCCCCCCGGTTTCCAGTCTTCCCCTTCAACGTCTTCTCCAATTCCTGCTATTATTTCCCATCGTTAGCCTCTCTTGGCTATATTTTCCACCCACGGTGTTAACTGTATTTTGTAAATATGTTGTATATAGTGTACGTCTTTTCTTCCCTCTTGTACGCGTCTTCTTTTTAATCTTTTTTGTCTTTTTAATGTCCATTTTACAATGGAACATTCGTAGTTTTGCAGCACATCGTGTTGATCTTCGTTACCTTATCTCTAGGTTTAGCCCACTTGTTATTAGTTTACAAGAATCGCGTTTATCAAATGCCCCCTCCCCAATACCTTTTTACTCCTATATAGGTTCTCCCCAATCCCAGTATGCTACTTGCCTCCTCGTACATCTTGATGTCCCAGTGTCTCCGTTAACTAACTCTCTTAAATGCACGCTTGCCAGAGTGTTCCTTTCACGCTGGCTTACAGTAGTTTCCATATACCTTTCCCCCTCGATCCCAATCGATGTTCCAGAATTAAACAGGATCCTTTCTCTATTACCTCCACCTTTCCTCCTTTTAGGGGATTTTAATTGCAGGCATTCCCTGTGGGGTGACTCTACCGTTAATACACGAGGTCGTTCCCTTGAGGCTCTGATTCGTACACACGATTTATTTCTTTTAAACACTGGTTCCTCTACGCATTTTGATAGCGGCACCCGTACCTTTTCATGTATTGACTTGTCTCTGTGTTCCCCTACACTATCCTTGGATTTTACTTGGAAGGTCTTTAATGATTACTGTGCGACTGACCACTTCCCGATTGTCCTCTCCCCTACGTCTTACTCCCCAGTGCCGCGCCCTCCCCGTTGGTGTTTCGATCGTGCCGACTGGACATCTTTCGCTGATCTCGCCGTTCCGTCTAATCCGACCCCTGCTTTCCCGGACCCTGATGCCATGCTTACCAGTTTCCTGATGTTTGTGCTCCATGCTGCCTATACTTGTATTCCACGCACCACTCGGAGTATGTCTTCTAAGTGTGTACCGTGGTGGACTGCTCAGTGCACTTCGGCTTTACGCAATAAAAGAGCCAAGTGGAAGAGTTTCCGTCGGAAAAAAGGCTCTCCATATGAGCGGGATGCGTATACTCTTTTCAAACAGGCTAATGCCGTCTTCCGTCGTACAATCCGCTCTGCTAAAAAATCTAGCTGGATGTCGTATGCCTCTACTATCAACGCAGATACACCTGTTCCGCAAGTCTGGGCTCGCGTCAGGAAGATTGCAGGGAAACATGCGCCTACGCCGGCCCCAGTCCTCCATACCAACACCTGGCATTGTGGGCGATCCGACTCTGGTGGCCAATATGTTGGGACAACATTTCAGTGATGTTAGCACTGGCTCCCATCTCCCGCCCTCCTTCCAGATGCATAAACGCCGTTCTGAACTTAGGCGACTTGACTTCGCCTTATCATCTGATCAGTTTTTCAATGCCCCCTTCTCCCGGGCTGAGCTTGAGTCTAGCCTGGGAGCCTGTAAGGATACATGTGAAGGCCCTGACGGTGTCCATTACTTGATGCTGAAGCACTTATCTCCACCTGCGCTTGGCTTTCTCTTATCCATCTACAACCGTCTGTGGTCCACAGGCTTTTTTCCGGCTGAGTGGAGACATGCCATCCTTCTCCCATTCCTTAAGCCGGGTAAGTCGGGCCATGCACCAGCAGATTACCGTCCCATTGCCCTGGTCAGTTGTGTCGGCAAATTATTCGAACGCATGGTTCACTCCCGCTTAATGTGGCTCCTGGAATCAAGAGGCATCCTGTCACCTTTTCAATATGGCTTTCGCAAGGGCCGTAGTACTTTGGACCCATTATTGAGATTGGCGACTTCTATCCGCGATGCCTTTTCGGACACTAAGTCGGTTTTAGCTGTATTCTTCGATCTTGAAAAAGCGTATGATACTGCCTGGAAATACAACATCCTTCGTACCCTTTTACGTTCTGGTGTGTCTGGCAACATGGCGGTATTCTTGAAGAACTTTCTCCGTGATCGTACTTTCCGAGTCAAGCTTCAGAATACATTCTCACGAACATACCCCCAACACGACGGTGTCCCACAGGGTTGTGTTCTTAGTACCATCCTTTTTATCCTAGCTATTAATGGTATTATTTCTTCCCTCCCTCTTGGTGTCCGTGCTTCTTTGTATGTGGACATACACATTCGCTATTTACGCTGTGGGTTTGGATATCGCTGCCCTACAAAATTTCATGCAGAAGGCCATTGATGCAGCTGCGCAGTGGGCTACGGCCCATGGTTTTCGGTTTTCGCCCTCGAAATCTTGTGCCGTCATCTTCACAAAACGCCATACAGTCCCGCATCCTGTTCTTACGTTGTATAACCGCCCTCTGCCTTACAGGTCCTCAGCTCCATTCTTAGGTCTCATTTTCGATACTCGGTTGACATGGTACCCGCACATTACTTCGTTACTAACCTCCACCACCCGACGGCTTCAACTCTTACAAACCCTTAGCCACTTGTCTTGGGGTGCGGACCGGACGACTCTTCTGCGCCTCCATACAACGCTTATTCTCTCCAAGATCGATTATGGCTGCCAGGTATATGCCTCCGCTGCGCGTACAAACCTTAAGCGCCTAGACTCCCTTCACCATCACGGTCTGCGCTTGTCACTAGGGGCTTTTCGCTCTACTCCGGTTATTAGCCTTTATGCTGAATCAGGTGTCCCACCGCTATCATCCAGGCGGGATAAACTGACCCTTCGATGCCATCTTCGCCTTCTGCAACACAGTTCGGCTGGTTTTCCGCCCACGGCTTCCGGCTTAGCCCCATCAGTGTCTGCTACTTCGTTCCCCGGTCGGGTCTCTGCTTTACTAGCCTCCTTCTCTTTTCCCATTCCATCGGTGCTACCCCTCCGACAGTCGGAGTTCCCCCCATGGCTCCTCCCTCGCCCTACCGTTTGTACAGCTGCCCTCCCCCCCTCTAAGGCCTCTTCAACCCCACAGTTGCTTTATGCTCAGTTTACGGAACATATGCTACGCCACTCTTCAGCCATTCCAGTGTACACTGATGGTTCCAAGACCTCCGCCGGTACAGGGTTTGCGGTTGTGTTCCCGGACCGGACCTTCCAACGTCACATCCAATCATGTGCTAGTGTCTTTATGGCCGAGTTATTTGCTATTTTATTTGCCCTACGTACTATTTTTTGTTCACACCTGCATACCTTTGTAATTTTTAGTGACTCCCTTAGTGCTCTTCAGAGTATTCAGTCTCTTCCCGCTGTTAACCCCTTAGTGCTGGAGATTCAAGAATGGTTGTTCCGCATCGCTACTAAATTGAAGTCCCTGTCTTTCTGTTGGGTCCCGAGTCATGTTGGAGTGCCTGGCAATGAGCGGGTTGATTTTTTCGCTCGCTCTGCTATTACCTCTCACCGACTCGTGCCACGACGTATTCCTGCATCTGATTACTTCCCGCGTGTTACTCAATTACTACGTCAGCACTGGCAGGACGAATGGACCTCCATGAGGGTGTCTGATGTCAAACTGCGTTCTGTCAAACCTTCCGTCCTACCTTGGAAGTCTTCCTCTCATCGCAATCGTCGATGGGAGACCGCTCTAGCCCGTCTTCGGCTCGGCCACACTAGGCTCACGCATGGTCATTTGATGTCCTGTGATGTCCCCACGCTCTGTCCTTGCTGCCATATTCCAGTGTCTGTCCAGCATCTCCTGATCGACTGTCCGCGTTTCTCCAATGCCCGACGGCAGGCATTCCCCTTCATATCCTCCCTTAATCGCCCCCTTGTCTTAGCCGATATGCTCGGAGAGTCCCCCACTTTCTCCCTCCCACGTCTTATGTGGTTTCTCCTCCATACCCGTCTCCTTCCGCTTCTTTAATTAGTGTTTCCTAGTTTTCTTCTCCTCTACTCCGTAGTGCGCCCAGCCCCACAACACCTCCGGTGTTTTTTTTTTTTTCCACACAGTTTCTTTTGGTGCCACATAGTCTTTTTAGGCTTGGTGCGAATCCCTATTTTAATAATTATTATTATTCTTAACCAACGCATCTTAGTATATTTTATTCTCGATAGTTGATTGTTTCATTATAATATATAAGATGTAAGTCTAGTGAGGGCGGGAGGAGACGAGCGGGAGAGAGAGACCGGCTTGGGACGTTGCTTCGCTTGCCAGCTTGGGACGAGCCTGAAGCGCTGCCACATGCATTTGATTGCAACGTTAGGCTTAGTTTCGACTCACGCACGGGGTAGAGGATTTTGACCCGGCAACTGTGTTGAGTGTTGCCGAGCCTGGGATGTATTCTGCATGCCTAGGGCGGGGTCCAGACAGATTCAAGACTCAGAGCTCACCTCATTGTCGTACCCTTCGGACCCCCTTGATATCTATCCCTCTCAACCCCACTTAGAAATGTTCTCTCTTACTTTGTATACCTTCTTTCCACTACTTCACCAATCTATTTAATTATCTCATCCCCTTGATAGACCTTATATCTATTATTGTATTAACGACGAGCTCTCAGATAACTAGATAGGATTTTGGGCCTTATGCGGAGATGTAATTGTTAATGAGACCTAGGAAGCTTTTTTGTTGTCTCATATTTGGTGGTTTCATGCTTGCTAGTGTGTTCTTGTGTCAGGTTAGCAGGGGCTAGACCGGAGGGGAGGCTTTTTGCGATCCTTGAAGTAAAGTCTGCTGGTGCGAGTCCTGTGGACCTGCACGACTTTACTAGGATACCCGTGGGAGTCTGGGGGCATTTTCTTGTCTGTGTCCCTGTGTGTCTAGTGTTGTGTTGTGTGAGGGCCCTTGCCTAGTCCACTCAGCACTGCGCTAGCACGTCTTGCTTTTGTTTTAGGGTCGCTAGGAGAGAGTCAGATACTTGCGATCTGAGTCTCTCAAGAGAGCACCCTTTCAATTAGAGTAATTTGGCGCACAGACTTGGGAATGTCCCTAGGCTAGAGCAGGTGGCTCAGCCCGGGTATCCGAAGCCTATATCCTTCCGGCTAGACCTCTACCACCTGGCAGATTAACAGCTAGGGGTTTATTATCTCTGTATGCTTGTTATTGTGCCACAGTTTACCGTTTTTGTGAGCATTGTGAGTCAGGGTGTGGCTTAGAGACTCTGTCCGAGCAGGCTTGCCTGACTAAGAGTGAGAAGCACACCTGTATGTGGTTATGTTGCGAGTTGCTGCCTTTATTTAATTATACCTATGCCATTATACACTGTAGGTCCTATCACTAGTATTTATTCCTGCTTATGAGTTAAGAGTTCTCTAAATCCGTAACGTACTTTCTTTGCTAAGCATCAGATCCTACAGTAGCCGCATGCAGTTTAGAAACCCGCATCTTGTCTACCGGTACGATGTTTTGAGGACTGTTTGCTTTCACCTTCTTTCACGCAGGGGTGATTAGTTGTATTAATTAACGTAACGTTAAATGTACTTTCTTCTAGTTTGTTATTAAATTGTTTCTGCAATTTAATTCCGTTATCTATCTTTTCCTTAAAGCTTTAAGTCAACTTAATTGTGTGATCTTTTATATAGCCTGCTTGATTATCAGCAGTCTATAGTGCGTGCACCCTGTAACCGAGTCATAGGATACCTCGTTGTCCAGGCAGGACTCTTGACGGTTTAGGGTGGTTTGTTGCCTGGGTTTATAGATAAGGGTTGGATCTAGCGTTTTCCGTTGTTGCTTGTTGCCGCATACCTAGTCCAATAGAAAGAGCCCAGTGTTTATATATCCCAGGGCGTAACAGTTTCCAGTAGCTTGATCAAATCCACACAATTGATGAACAGTTCCTCATTTCTTCGAACAATGTTTTTCTTTTTACTAGACCACATCTTGCTCTTACAATGAACATTATGCCCAATTCACCGAGCCATACTTCAATGGTTCAATATGGACCACACCTACTATTTATCGTGATAGTATCTACCAATTCCCATGAGTCTGAAGACAAAGATCTCCCTATCCAGTCACAATACTAATTTGTGTTCCCAGTAGATCATCTTATATCGTAAACTTTGTACCTAAATTGCACATCACATTGCCCCTTATATGCGCCGAAGTTACCGAACCAGAAAATGAAGTTACTTATTACTCTGTTCATGTAATTTCACTTAGACAATGTAGATAACTATACGTAGCAACTTCGTCTATATTTTGATGTAATACTAGGAAATCGAATTTGTAATATTTAATCTACTTTATTAATTTCACAACACACACCAAACACCTTCCAAAGAAAGTAATGAAAGCATGTGATCACACCGGGATTTGAACCTGGGTTACCACATACAGACTTTAAACCCTCTAACCATTACACCATAGTAATAGGGAAACATTTACGAAACAGAACATAAAATCTGGCGATCAATTCTTAGTTGTAGTTTGAATATAAATACTTGTTCTCATATCCACTAAAGCAATGTTTTCCTAATGTTCTTAATGCTAACCTGTTTTTACAACGTATCTACGTGAATGTGTTTTGAAATGCAGAACATATATTCCGCATTTCGTGTTGCTAGCTGATTGTATATCGTCGTAATATCTCTGCATATTTATTCAATGCACGTTCATCCAATTTGCAAAATATCTGGTTGTCTTTGGGTAAATACTAGCTTATTTTCATCCTCCAAAATGTACACTCGCCTTTGACTTCAGCATAATTAAGGGGAGACTGGCAGTTTGTTTGGCCTATTAATTAATGTATTCATATATTTTTTTTTAGTTTCCTCCCTAGACCTCCATCAAGCTTAGAAAAACACCCCCTAGACCCCCCTTCAAGATAAATTTGTACATTTTTCGGTAGAAAAATTTGCCGGCCGAAGGCCGGTTCCTCTTAAAATTGCAGGCTCGCTCTCGCTCGCCAGGAAACAATCGACACCTAAATGGCACGAAAGATCTTAAAATTGACAACGAAATGGAGCGAAAGGTGTTAAAATCGCCAAACTAAAGGGCCGAACGTCTTATAATCTCAAAACTAGTGGGGCTAAATATTAGGGAGAAGGGGGTCCAGAAAAACGGTCTGCCTCCCTTTAATCAAGAATAGCGTATACAGTTTCACCTTGAAATTTACATGGCAAAAAGTGAGCAATCCAACATTTTGAAATTCAATTGTTTTTTTGCACACCCAGACTTGTGAGTTGTAGATATAATTTACAATGCAACAGGAAAATATTCGCTATCACGTCAATTCGCGTGTTTAACTCATTCTGTGCCAATGACGTCCTTTCCATTATTTTCTGGTAAATGGTAAGCGATTTTGTTCAGCTTATGAAGAACGTATGCACATTACATGGCTGCAGACTATCTCAATTATTCCTTTTGCCTACGATTTATCCTTCCGAAGCTTCATAAAATAGTCTAAATGTAGCTAAACTCGAATAACAAAAAAGATAGCGCCGGTACTGAAAGGGTTAACACAAAGTATGGAAACTTGTTTATCATATTATATCACATGGAAACTACTTCTGGTTTCCGTAAGCCCACCTGTCCAATTAATTACTCCATAATTAGAGTCGAGGTGTAACTATTTTATTCCTAATACCTTTTTGTTAGTAACATTCAGTGTATCATTAGAAAATTGCATGGAGTTTCTAAAGGAATTTTGAGAGTCAATAAGCTAACACCAATTAAGAGGACAGGTTGGCTAAAGTCAGGTGATTGTATTCAGCTTTGGAGTTACCTCTATTAATGAGTAATAAAGGTCATTTGAATGCTGACAAAAATCACCTAATTTAGCCAGAGTGAAATGATAATGATGTTAGCTTACTGAGGGTGTTAATAATGGTTTCACACCTTAAAACATCCAAAAGGTTTCCGGTTGTTTAGTAATGTTTGGCACCCGCCCCTCTGACCTCCCTGAACCTTACCCACATAAACAGATCTGCTCTCATTCCAACTTGCTCCCATTTTGGTCTGACTATCGGTGTTGTCGCTTCTCCAGACCATTGATAAAAAAAATATATATATATATATATATATATATATGTGTGTGTGTGTGCCTGGGTTGCGAAGCTTTAAATAATCAAAACCTGTTGATTTTCTCCCTTTTATATATTGCTTTTTTATTGGCTTTAATTTTGTCTGTCTATGCCTAATCATATCCCTATTTTTGGGCTATGTACAACCGGAATGTACTCTTTTCTTGTTGCTGGACTACTACAGCGCCGCTAACATATCCTCCATGTTATTTGTTGTACAGTATCGTGTTCGTCAAGTAATTATTTAATGTATGTGTTTAATTTTAACCGAAATGTTGTTAAAAACAAGTAGTAGCATTAGTTGCATACACTCGCTTAAACACTCAAAACATGTGTTACTGATTCACAGGAATATTTGTTAGATATAAACACATATTTATGACGTATAATTATGCGCTACGTGATATCTCGTATGTTGATCGTAATACAAATAATATGAGAGTGAACTAATAGGATACTGACAATCTTGAGGGCAAATCATACAATACGATGGTCCTTAAGGGAGTCCACCTCGCTTTTTTTCTCTTTCTCTCCATCTCTTTTTGGCTTGTATCCATTCGCCCCCATTCAGCCTACTGTTTTAAGACGTTTACCCGCATCCAGGTGTCAATATTTTCCTGGTGAGCGGTAGCGAGCCAGCATATATATATATTTTTGTTTTGACAGCAAGCTAAATTTGTACATTTTTCGATACAAAAATGTCTCCGGTGAAGCCGTATTTCTCCATACAATGCTGGCTCGCTATCGCTCGCCAGGAAAAATCAACACCTGGATGGGGATAAACGTCTTAAAACAGTTGGCTGAATGGGTCCGAATGGATACAAGCCTGAGAAAGAGAGAAAAGGAAAGAAAAGCCGGTGACCCCCCTAATGACAACAAATCCTCACTATTTCTTACTTCACCTTATACAACTCTGCAGTTATGGTTCAGACGGTGATATTGGTGTAGTCTGTCTCTGAGCATCACTCCCCCTGTGATACCGATCTCTCCAGTACAACACCTCCTATAATTTTGGACTGTACGAGATATCTCCCCCGCATCTCACCGGGGCTATAATTGTACATCACACTTGGGAGATTACGGCGAGATCACTAAATACTGCATCTCACAAATCTTCCAACCATGCAGGCATTTCAGTTAGGTTGGTTCCTCTGACCCATGGGTGAACGAAATGACGTCACACTCATAATTAAAACAAAAAAAAAATTTGAACTTACATTGTTGCCGGAGAGTAAAATATGTCTTAATACATGCCAAATACCGATCATAATGCAAAGGTAAAGTTATGTAGATCGAATAAAAACTCCCAACAAGTTCCATTTCTTAGTCATTCCGCGGGTTATCTGCATCAGTATAAAGGTAAACAAGGGAAAAATGTATTCGAAAAAAAATGTAAACAAACCCCATTCAGGCCCGACGGTCAATATATTATGGGGTAATTAGTATATACTAGCTATACCTATGAATTACTTTATACTTTGTTGTGTGAACTAAAGCTAGGTTAGGCCATGTTATGTCTGGATATCTACTATCGGTTGTGCCGCATGTACGAACAACCCCCTGTGGAATAAAAATGTAAACACTTAGGTGGGTTTCTTTATTATATCTGTATATTTATTTATACCACCGCCGGTTCCTCCTAAATTGTAGGCTCGCATTCGCTCGCCAGGAAAAAAACGACACCAACATTGCATGAAAGGTCATAAAATCGCTAAAGGAGCGAATATACAGTATAAACATTTCAAAACTAATGGGACTAAACATGAAGGCAAATGGGGTTCAGAAACTCCCCACCCATAAGTTATAACACTCCAGTACCCCCTCGGACACTCATATAACACTCCAGTACCCCCTCTGACACTCATATAACACTCCAGTACCCCCTCAGACACTCATATAACACTCCAGTACCCCCTCGGACACTCATATAACACTCCAGTACCCCCTCGGACACTCATATAACACTCCAGTACCCCCTCGGACACTCGTATAACACTCCAGTACCCCCTCGGACACTCATATAACACTCCAGTACCCCCTCGGACACTCCTATAACACTCCAGTACCCCCTTGGACACTCATATAACACTCCAGTACCCCCTCGGACACTCATATAACACTCCAGTACCCCCTCGGACACTCATATAACACTCCAGTACCCCTTTGGACACTCATATAACACTCCAGTACCCCCTCGGACACTCATATAACACTCCAGTACCCCCTCGGACACTCATATCTCACTGGAGCGGTGTCGTGTAATCAAGCTTCGCCCTTTGGTTCCCCCTCCCTTATCCCCCGATGACCCAGGGGTAGATCAGATTGCGTCCCTCCAATCTGTATCAGGGTCAGGATAAATGGAGCGATGAAAACAGTCTGTATAGGTCAGGTCAGGTGAAAGTACAACGGCACCTCGTATCTACTTTTCGAAGATTGTTGAGAAGGGAGAATGGGTGTTAGAGAGAGAGATGAAGCTGTAGGAGTGGCTTTCTTACATGTATTATTAGTTTGTAGGATGAACACAGTTGTTATCAGGTCAGATAAAGGTATTGAGGAATAGGCCTTTACAACAGCACCTGGTATCTACCTTTCAAAGAGTGTTGAGAGGGTAGAAGGGGTGTTGGAGAGAGAGGGGCTTTGCAACGTATTTTATTAGTCGCAAACGGGTGGAGTGGCTTGGGTGACGAGGGGTGTTGGAGAGAGAGGAAGCTGTTGGAGTGGCTTTGTTATGTGTGTTAATAGTCTATATACGGGTGGAGTGCTTAAGGTTATGAGGGGTGTTGGAGAGAGAGGAAGCTGTTGGAGTGGCTTTCTCGTGTATGTTATTAGTCTGTATATGTCGTCGAGGCGTCTTTGGACTGGGTGCGAGCATGTAAAACACGCTATATCCTGTTCCAAGTAAGTAGTCCAAAACTCTTGAACATTAACCTCTACAACTCACAAATGACTAGAGTAATCCAGCTAGTATTTCTACCACGTGTGAAGGGTCAACCAGTGAATAGGTGTAGAAATTATCAGCCCATTTGTTCTGGCCCTTTTTGAGTTACAGAGGTTAGGGTTCAAGATTTCTGGCCTACTTACTTGGAACAGGGTTTAGGACGTACTACCACGGCATATCGGTGGTGGTGATAGTCAGATTAGTCCCTTGGAGGTCCCTGGGAAGGACAAACCACAAATATGACTGGAACAAGATAAAATTAGGCTAGAGTAATTAAAGCGTGTTAAACATAGCCTACAACAACGATTATGTAGATAGAAAAGTGTCTATCTCTCTCACACACACACGCACACTCTCTCTCTCTCTCTCTCTCTCTCTCTCTCTCTCTCTCTCTCTCTCTCTCTCTCTCTCTCTCTCTCTCTCTCTCTCAATTTTCTTAATACATAATATAATAACAAAATAACACTAAAAAACAAAGCCATATTATTGTTGTCACTAAATATATATATATATATATATATATATATATATATATATTTATATATATATATATATATATATATATATATATACCGGTATATATATAGTTATATGCTATATATATATATATATATATATATATATATATATATATATAATATATATATATACTGTATATATATATATATTGAGAATATATCACAAATACACGTGAGCCACTAAATGTTTCTAGTCTCTCAGTGGGGATCGAACCATCGACCATCAGGACGATAGCCGACTGCCGTGGTGTAATTGATTAAAGCGTCGGCTATCGTCCTGATGGTCGATGGTTCGATCCCCACTGAGAGACTAGAAACATATATATATATATATATATATATATATATATATATATATATACAGTATATATATATATACAGTATATATATACTGTATATATATACAGTATATATATACATTTATATATATATATATATATATATGTGTATGTGTGTGAGTAATACGCGTTGAGTAAGTTGATATTTTAATGAATATGCTAGTCACATTGTAATATGTATACAACATTGCTATTTACCAAGACAATGCGCAAGAAAGCAAAATATGGAAACATTCTCTCGTGTGTTGTTCCTGATTTGGCGAGGATAACAGTTCTAGCTGCCTCCTCTCCTTATTGCTTATCCCCGGACCCAAAACAAGGAACTACTTTAAGGGAGTAGTGCTTGGTTCTTGGTCTATATATTTAGTTATTAATATTTTTAATAGTTTCCTCGCTAGACCTCCATTAAGCTTAGAAAAACACCCCCGAGACCTCCTCTCAAGATAAACTTGTACATTTTTCGGTAGAAAAATGTTCTGGCCGAAGACCGGTTCCTTCTAAAATTAGAGGTTCGTTATCGCTCGCCATGAAAAAATTGACAGCTAAAGGGCACGAACGGTCTGAATATTGATAAACAAGTTAGGCGAAAGGTCTCAAAATTGCCAAGCTAACGGAACGAACTTCTTAAAGCCTCAAAATAAATATGTTAAACATGAGGGAGAAGGGGGTCCAGATAAAGCGACCCAGCGACCCTTAAGCAACCCAGTTCGTTAGGCGATGCTGGCTCTCTACGTACACACACTATCCCTGCATGTTTTTGTTTTGCATTGGATTAATGCATGTATATAAGTACTGGGGTAGGTTGTAGTAGTTTTAACTATAGTCCGTTCATTATTGGTAGGCCAAAATTCGTGACCCCTAACCTCTGTAAATAAAAAAAAGGGCTAGAGCAAATGGGTTTTACATTTCCACACCTATTCCCTGGCTGACCCTTGCTAATGGTAGAACTATTAGCTCGATTAGTCTAGTTATTTATGAGTTAAAAAGGTTAGTGGCAAGATATTTGGCCTGCCTGCAACGAATGGACTTTGGTTATGTTATGCGAGCATAGGTTCTCTTTGGTTTGGCAAAGCATGGCTATGGCAGGCTGGGTTAGGACAAACAAGACTAGACAAAGCTATGTTAGGTTAGCTTAAATGAGATTTGGTTTAACTATGTTAGGTTTAGTAAGGTTTGGTTTCGTTAGTCTAGTTAGGCTACTTTTAAGATAAGTTGCACCATGTTAACTTAGGTTAGGCTATGTTAGACAAGGTAAGGCAAGTTTAGGCTAGGTTGTATAAGGATGAGTATAATAAGTGTTGCAATATGCATGAATTGTCTACCTCGTTGCATAAATTTAACTTGCACCCTGGCCAATAAATTTTGTTTCCTGCGCTAAGGCCCCAATGAGACCGGTTCTGAGGTGATCTATTGACCCCGCCTGGCACACCCCTGACCTCACACCAGCTCCACCCTCTCAGAAGCCTCTAGAGAAATTTAGACTTGCAGAGATCGGTAAATTTGAATATACCTTCAGTATTGCATTTTTTGTAAATCTCGAGTTTTGTGCTTGGAGGCTTTTCGTTCATAATCCTAACATTCGGAGACGTCTTTTACATTTGTGTGTGGCTAACAGATGAGGTAATCTTAGCATGTAATGCAGCATCAGACGTAGAAGTCATGAATGCTGGAAGAGCATGCGAGGATGGTGAGCAGAAGGGCGCTTTGAGGTACCCTTCGTGACTGGACTGTTTTGATTTTTATCACCCTTCTCTATTTGCAATGCTATCCACTTGATTGGCAGCATTTTCCTCTGGTATTCCATTTTCTGTGGTTGTTTTGTAGAGGATGATTTCTTCCAGATAACTCTTTCAACCTGTCCATATTGTGTTCTTGTGACCATGAATTATTTGTATAGGCACATATCAGTGATCTTGCAATATGTTTACATTGGCCACTCAGCAATGCCGTTCCGTTTAGTATGATAGGATGACTCAAAGTTTTGTTTTCTGACAACATACAGTTGGCTACACATATAGCAAGCACACCTATAACAACATACAGTTGGATACACATATAGCAAGCACACCTATAACAACATACAGTTGGCTACACAAATAGCAAGCACACCTATAACAACATACAGTTGGCTACACATATAGCAAGCACACCTATAACAACATACAGTTGGCTACACAAATAGCAAGCACACCTATAACAACATACAGTTGGCTACACATACAGTATAGCAAGCACACC
Source organism: Paralithodes platypus (assembly GCA_032716605.1). Classification (NCBI taxonomy): domain Eukaryota; kingdom Metazoa; phylum Arthropoda; class Malacostraca; order Decapoda; family Lithodidae; genus Paralithodes; species Paralithodes platypus. The sequence goes on from CM064487.1 coordinate 110,203,280, forward strand.
TATAACAACATACAGTTGGCTACACATATAGCAAGCACACCTATAACAACATACAGTTGGCTACACATATAGCAAGCACACCTATAACTAAGACAATTGAGACTGTGAACATTCACTACAGGAAAACAGTTTCAAAGTAGTTCAAAATAATCATGTCAGCATGTTTATTAAAATATGTACTATATGTCACTGCAAGCGTTTTCACATTGTTATTTAATCACCTATAATTAAGTCAGAAATTACAAATAATATACAACATAGATTAAATAGTTTTAAAAACTTAACACATAACATAATTATGATTACATAAAGATATATTTCATGATTTGTTCGTTATTCAGATACTACCAACATTTCATCAGACAACGTTTTGACCAGTAGCCGTGAGTGTTGACCCTAGATGACCTGGCCCCGCTCAGAGCCACTCACCGGGGTCCACTGAAACACGCAATTAATCTGAGGGGATCACGGCCTGTGGGATGATCCAAGGATCTCCAATGTGATCTTGGAACCTGCTTGGGTATTAGTAAGCTGGGATTGACTGGGATGGTGGTGAAGTGAAACCGGTTGGATATATGGTGACTTGGTTCATGTTGGAGTGATGGTGATATGATTCCTGCTTGAGTAATTTGATACAGTTTCAGTTATTAATTTATTTAATTAATTTCCAAATAATTACGGATGTTTTAGCATAACATTATTTCTAGTGGTGTCTGCGCTGAATTATCTCTACAGGTCCCAGTGCTTGGCCTTTGTGCCTAAATCTTATCAATTCATTCTAGTGGTGTCTGTTAACCGTAGGACTGGCTAATTCTTGAGGGGATGATTTAAGTATTTATAAGTAACACTTGAGTGTATCATTACATAAGCAAGGAATGTGTAGAAGTATCTAGTCTCTGTGCGCATAGTATCCACCACTACCGCTACTATATAGCTCTGTAGTAAAAACTTAAAATATGGAAGACATGAACTGTAAACCGCACATAACAAATTATTGTCAGTTATCGTTCTGCAATCTTTATATATCCCTCTCCCTATTCTCTATATATCCCTCTCCCTATTCTCTCTATATATCCGTCTCCCTATTCTCTTTATATATCCCTCTCCCTATTATCTTTATATATCCCTCTCCCTATTCTCTTTATATATCCCTCTCCCTATTCTCTTTATATATCCCTCTCCCTATTCTCTTTATATATCCCTCTCCCTATTATCTTTATATATCCCTCCCCATATTCTCTTTATATATCCCTCTCCCTATTCTCTTTATATATCCCTCTCCCTATTATCTTTATATATCCCTCTCCCTATTATCTTTATATATCCCTCCCCCTATTCTCTTTATATATCCCTCTCCCTATTCTCTTTATATATCCCTCTCCCTATTCTCGTTATATATCTCTCTCCCTATTCTCTTTATATATCCCTCTCCCTATTCTCTTTTTATATCCCTCTCCCTATTCTCTTTATATATGCCTCTCCCTATTCTCTTTATATATCCCTCTCCCTATTCTCTTTATATATGCCTCTCCCTATTCTCTTTATATATCCGTCTCCCTATTCTCTTTATATATCCCTCTCCCTATTCTCTTTATATATCCCTCTCCCTATTCTCTTTATATATCCCTCTCCCTATTCTCTTTATATATCCGTCTCCCTATTCTCTTCCCAAACAACCGAACGTAAATTTCCCCGTGAGGTGAAAACGGAACTTCGTGTTACAACGCCAAATGTCAGAACTGTGGTGAGGTTTTATAGGGCCGACGATTTCCCCACGAGACCTTTCGAGTGAGTTACTGACCACCGCTGCTGTACTGTGTGTTGCTTTAGGCCCTTTTTATATTTTGAACAAACTGAATATTGACGCCGATAAGGAATCCATTTCATAGGGCTAAATATTAAGAACATTCATAATTATATAGCTAGTAATAGATGATTTCTTTATATCAAGGAGAACCATTCGAAGTTATGATGATGTGATACGAATGAAGTCTACCGAAATAAACATTGATAAATATATATACACACATGAGCTGTGAGCCAGTATTAACAATGATTATTCACGGTGGTACTGGCAAGCATGATAAAATTGCTTACTGCAAGAAAATCTAGACTTTAACGAATCGGGTGTAGGATTGATTCTTACCCCGTCGTTGAAATCTCCACTAGGATTTGTGTAGTAGCTACTGTATATTTTTTAAGGGGACAATTTCCCTTAAGAGTTTTTTTCTGGACTCCCTTCTCCCTCATGCTTAGCCCCATTCGTTTTGATATTTAAAGACGTTAGCCCCATTAGTTTAGCGAGTTCAAGAGCTTTCGCCCAATTTCGTTATCAACTTTAAGACCGTCCATGCCATTTAGGTGTATATTTTATCCTAGCGAATGACAGCGAGCCTGCTATTTAGGAGTAACTGGCGTTCGGCCAGGGCATTCCCCTACCGGAAAATACACATATTCATCTCGTAGGGGGTTCTTGAGGGTATTGCTTTAAACTTGATGGAGGCCTAGGAAGGTAACGGAAAAAAAAAAAAAAACAAAAAAAAAACTTAATTAAAAGTATGTACAGAGTGGACGATTTAACCCGGCAAATGTATAAGCATGTGTCAAATTGTCTAAAAGTTCTTCATAAACTGTGTCACTAACATACAGGAAGAAGATGAACAAACATACAGAGAGGTCAGAGGAAACTAGAGTGACACACAAGCCAGAGGGAAAGCAATAGGTAATACAGAAGTAGGTAATATAGAAGTAGGAAATACAGAGGGAAAGCAATAGGTAATACAGAAGTAGGTAATACAGAGGGAAAGCAATAGGTAATACAGAAGTAGGTAATACAGAGGGAAAGCAATAGGTAATACAGAGGGAAAGCAATAGGTAATACAGAAGTAGGTAATACAGAGGGAAAGCAATAGGTAATACAGAAGTAGGTAATACAGAGGGAAAGCAATAGGTAATACAGAAGTAGGTAATACAGAGGGAAAGCAATAGGTAATACAGAAGTAGGTAATACAGAGGGAAAGCAATAGGTAATACAGAAGTAGGTAATACAGAGGGAAAGCAATAGGTAATACAGAAGTAGGTAATACAGAGGGAAAGCAATAGGTAATACAGAAGTAGGTAATACAGAGGGAAAGCAAGTAGGTAATACAGAGGGAAAGCAATAGGTAATACAGAAGTAGGTAATACAGAGGGAAAGCAATAGGTAATACAGAAGTAGGTAATACAGAGGGAAAGCAATAGGTAATACAGAAGTAGGTAATACAGAGGGAACGCAATAGGTAATACAGAAGTAGGAAATCGTAGAGTTTGAAAAAAATAACAAGATTTAAGGGGGGTGACCTGTTTTTTGTTATTTCTGTCCTTTTCTCTCTTTCTCTGGTTTGTATCCATTCGGCCCCATTCAGCCAACTATTTTAAGACGTTTATCCCCATCTAGGTGTCGATTTCTTCCTGGCGAGGTATAGCGAGCCAGCATTATATGAAGAAATCCGGCTTTGCCGGACAAATTTTTCTATCGAAAAATATACAAATTTAGCGTGCTGTCAAACAAAATTTAAAAATATGCTGGCTCGCTACCGCTCACCAGTAAAAACTTGACACCTGGATCGGTACCAAGTCTTAAAACAGTAGGCTGAATGGGGCCAAATGGGTATACAAGCCAGAGAAAGAGAGAAAAGGACGGAACAAAAACAGGTCACCCCCCTTAAGAAAGGAAGGAAGGAGGGGTCATTCACAGGAGTGGAAGAACTAGAAAATATGCAAGTAGTAAATCGTAGAGTTGGTAAATAACAAGATATATGAACGGAAGGACAAATAAGTCACATGGAATGCATCATAGAGTTCATGACAATGTACCGCATATTTCTTTTTTCTTTTATGTTATTCTTTAGATTCGTTTCCTCCGGGTAATTTTGTGGCCTCAGAGGTTACGCCAGCACTAGACCACGTTGCTGTATTGATGTAAATGTAAAGGTGAATGTAAATAAACTGACTTATCCTGAATAATAGTGTAGTGATTTTAGTTCATCATAGATAATAAAACAGATAAATAACTATGAAAAAGGTATTAATATATCGAGCAAGGCGTATTCATTGAGGAAACAAAACAAAAAACGATGAATAAGTAGTCTAAGTCGGTGCTTGAGAATCCGGACGCGAGACCGGTAAGGTACCGAAACCATAGCGCACTGCCGACCACAAATAACTCTCTCCTCCCCTCCCCTCTCCTGCCTTGTTCGGTACCTATCACCTTCCTCCCCTCCTATCGTGAGCCCCTCCCCCCCTCTCTGTATACACAATTGATATCTATCTATCTGTGAATTATTCCGTCTATCCATCTGTCTCTATAGGTTACCTCATTCCTTCCTGTCCCCTCAATTTACTGGCCTTGGGGTTGTGTTCTATTAGAGACCATGTTGTTTGAGAGACAGCGGTCATGTTGTTATGTGTAAGCCCAGTTAGTACAGTAATTATCAGACAAGAGGATCTCTACGAGGTGCTGAACCTGCTGCTTAGAGTGGCGTAGTCACCCCTACATGCATGTTCCATCAGAATATGCTTGCGCTTCACACAATACATAATACTTTACTATGGTTAACCCTTCCTACCCAGTCTGCCTTAGGTAAGGACAGCAGGAAAGAAGGGCAAATACCCGGTATGCCTTATCTAAGGCATGAGCTTAATAGCCTAATTAAGCTTGGTCCGAACGCCGTGCGTACGACGTATGTCAACAAACCCAAGCGTTCGTCACCGCACCTCCGAAAACAAGAAGGAGAAGACTCCTCAATGTTATTGTTCTGACGTCATGACGAAATTAGTGTCTAAAAAGCCCCCATATTGGCAACATCTCTGCAATATTGGCTCCACTGAAATCGTCATCACAACTGAACCAGTTGACTTACAGAGCTCTACTCAATGCCAAAATACAGATTGAAAACCGCACTACGATTATAGATGAGTGGGAAAGTTTTAGCAGTGAAAATAAACATAAATACAGTAGCCTAGGCCTAGACGTTTTTCGGCCATATCGCCCGGGTAGGGGCGACCGTCATTGGGTAACACAGCCCGGGTAGGAAGGGTTAAGCCGGTGTCACACGACGCCTTTTCTGGACCATTTACGACGAGCAAGTATTTTCTCATATAAATTTGAAATCGGAAACTAGATCGAAGGTAGATTATGTTATGTAGTAAGTGACAGTGGTGTGGTACAGAAGCTGTCATCGTTCCCTTGGGGATAGGTCGGTCATTTAGTGGGCCATATGAGTCTTTTTATGATATGTATATTATTATTATTATTATTATTATTATTATTATTATTTGTTTTGGTATTGTTATACCTTTAGTAAGCCTACACATAGGAAGATCCATGGACAAACAAAATCTGTTAGCTAAGACCTAAAGTGGTATTGGTATATACCTGCAGTTCCTTGTGGTTCACTCGACCAAGTGAGCTGTTTCCGGTTGGTTGCAGGTCCCTCACCTCACATTGACCCTTCCTTCCTTCCTTCCTTCCTTCCTACTTCCTTCCTTCCTTCCCTCCTTTATCACGGCATTGTCATTTTCCATTGCTTTACACGTTCCCTTGTCTTGTTTGTTTTTATCTCATTGAATTATACTCACTAGTTTGTCTTTTTTTAATTTGTTTATCTATGTCTTAATAACGTATGGCTGTGCTTCAATTATTTTAATTTCCCTCACCTCACATTGATCTTCCTTCCTTCCTTCCTTTAACACCGTATTGATATTTTTCGTTGCCTTACACGTTCCCTTTAGTTTTACCTCATTTATGTATGCTCACTCCTTTGTCTTCTTTGTTTTTCTCTCTTGCCACTTGTTTTTCCTTCAAATTGCGTATCTGTCTTTTTATATCTCAGTATGTGGTATTGTCTTTTACAATCACATAAATTTCACCTTATTATACTATAGAGTCTTCATTCCTTCATTTATTTTGCTTCTATGATATTTTCTTTCCCTTCGTTTCTGTTTATAATGTGTTTCTATTAATTATTTCAGCTATTCTTCATTTGTATTTCAGCGAGATGCTCCTATTTGTTCATCAGTCTACTCGCATTCCTTCTTATTTTTTCTTTCTAGTTTTACCATTCTTCAGAATATATATATATATAATGTATATTTATACAGTATATATATATGCCTCCTGGGGATTATGAAGCGTTTTGACAGATATTACACGATTGTGTTCAGTTTTGGAAGACCTTCTACCAGTATTAGGGTAAAACCTCTCTCTACCATCACTCTGACTCCCACAATTCCTTCCTAAACTTTGTCTATCTATCTATCTATTGCCGGACGCCTTACTCCCATTACGAGGGTGGCCATACACAGAATGCCCCCAAGCGGACCTATTCCCTGTGAGAGGGACAACCCGAGCCAGTTTAGTGAAGGACTTACAGGATTGACCACTCAATTTAGGATCCGTCCGACTCCAAGGCCCTCTGTGTATCTTGTTAGCACTATTTTTCTACAGTGGTGTTCGGCTAATCCATCCACTAACCTGCCTTACCCTTAGGTAAGCAGTATGGATTTGTATCAGGTTTACTCCCCTAAACAGGTTGCCAACCAAGGCTGACGAGTCCCATCCACCCGGATTTGTATAAGGTTGTCTCCCCTAGATGAGTTGCCGACCAAGGCTAACGAGTCCCATCCACCCAAACATTGTCAAATCTATTAATGATAGCCAGAATAAACTGTGTAATGCATCATAATCTTCAAGGGGTTTAATATTACACTAATCTTTGTGTGTATCTTTTTACCAATCTCTGTTCTCTTTCTTTTCATTAGGCATACTTTCTTCCTACATTTTGCCATTCACGCTTTCATTTTCGTATCTCTCATCCTACTGTCTCACTTCTCTTTATATTCCTTCTCTATTCTTTTTCTTTGTTAACCAGTATTTCGATATATTTAATTATTATTCCTTGTTCTTATTATCAATGTCGTTATCCCTATATTTATTTCCTGTCATCGCGAATAATTGTTTTATTGTGAGTTTATAGTTGTGCATAAAGTTTTGTTTTTATAGTTGTCCCTTCATGTTCTAGGTCTTCTATTTCTCCTCCTTTTTCTCCACATCCTCTTCATCCTTCTTCTGCTTCTTCTCCTCCCCCCCGCTAAATCCTCCACCAAAGCCAACCATCCTCACCCCATCAGTACGGCTAGTAAAGGTAATCGATTATTTTGTTCTGCTTCTGACACACAACGCTGGTTTAAGTTTGGCCTAGATATGCGTTATCCTTCAGTGATCTTGCAAATATCCTCTGAATTTCAGTGTGTCTTTGTAGCAAATTGTGCATTATATGAGTACTGCCCTTTACCTGGCTAGTTATAACAGACGAGGACACAGAGCTGCCTGCCCAGCATGTCAACCACTATGAAAATACTTATGAGTACACGTCTGGGTAGCAAACCTTACGAGTACTAACAAGGTGAACTATAATCAACTATTTGCCTAAACTATTAGTAATCCAACTCAATATATCGAAATGCAGACGGTCAACCATTTTATGACAACGTAACATAGTGTTTAAATCGCAATGTTTATTACAGATTCTGGTCAGAATACGTGTTGCATGTGTAACAAACATTAATATTGGGTTTCTATGATCAGACCTACATAAAATAGTATTAAGCCTCGCAATTGTTTGCTTTGTACTTATTTGATACTTATTCGATAACTATTTGAAACAATAGGTCTACATTTATTCATTAAGCTAGTTTACTTCATACTTCTCTTTCATCAGTTCTTAAGTTTCACCTTTCTCGTTATTCTCAGTTCCTTAAATCTCTTTCCAGGCGCCTCTCTGTCTGCATATCATTATTTGATAAGATCGTCTTCATTAGCCGTGGTGTTGGTGGTACTGATGAAGAAAACACATATTGGTGCAGGTGTGTTTGTGTTGGCTCACTCGGGCTGGTATGGTCAGTCACAAACGAAAGGCATTTCTTACCTCTGTAATTTCATCATTGGTTATCTAATACAATTAAATATATTATACTCTTTGCCACACACGAACAAGGCATGCATATTCCACATTTATCAATTTTTTGAGAGAGTAATGTTTTCTTAATCTAAAAGGGAAAATTAAGTTGAATAGGCAAAAGTGTGCCCCAACTTTTGATTGCGACTGTTTGTTACCTGTGAGCGTGTAAGGTAATCAGGGTCGCCTTTGTCTGACCAGGTATTAGTATGCAGATTTTCTGCCAATTGGTGTGCATAGTAAGGCCTCTATTCGAGCGAGTATTGATGGGTATATATATATATATATATATTGTGTGTGTGTATTACTTATTGTTGTGGTGTTTAATTATGGTAGGCAAAATACATTGGAGACCACAGAGATGTACAATCTATAGTTATTCCATTACCATTTTTTAATAAAATAGGAAGAGAAACTTAAGCTAAATCTTTAAATTTACTTTGTAACTAATAAAGTATAGGCCTTGTAGACTAATGGATAAGATATAGGCCTATCTACATTCCGGGAATTATGTTGTTATTTGCCATGTACTGTATATGGTGGCGGGTTGTGCAAAATAGGATGTTAAATTAGAAGTATGTGGTCATATGATCTTGTTATATACTTTTATCTTTAAACTAAGGTATTAGTACTACATTTTAGTATTGAATATTATCTTGTTTTTCCTTATAACTAGCATACAGATAGAAAAGTACACACAAACACACACGTAGCTCACTCTCTCTCTCTCTCTCTCTCTCTCTCTCTCTCTCTCTCTCTCTCTCTCTCTCTCTCTATCTCTCTATCTCTCTATCTCTCCACCACCACCCTTCCACGTCCCTATTGTCGTCTACTTCACAACTGCGGATCACAAGTCTTTCGAAGCTTTTAAGGGAGCCCACCTCGCTTTTTTCTCTTTCTCTCCCTCTCTCTTTGGCTTGTATCCATTCGGCCCCATTCAGCCTACTGTTTTAAGACGTTTACCCCATCCAGGTGTCAATATTATCCTGGCGAGCGGTAGCGAGCCAGCATATATATATTTTTGTTTTGACAGCAAGCTAAATTTGTACATTTTTCGATAGAAAAATTTCTCCGGCGAAGCCGGATTTTTCCATACAATGCTGGCTCGCTATCGCTCGCCAGGAAGAAATCGACACCTGGATGGGAATAAACGTCTTAAAACAGTTGGCTGAATGGGGCCGAATGGATACAAGCCAGGGAAAGAGATAAAGATAAAAACAAATCGGTGAACCCCCTTAAACCCAATAGATAACTGTGATCTTTATTAGCTGGTACCGGCCGTCGTTAGGGAGTTTACGAGCCTTATATACAGTATATTTTAAGTTGCATTACCAGTCCAGTTTATGTAGTTCATGTATCAGTGGTGGTTAGTGGTCTCTGAGGTTCACTACTTCACCCCACAGAACGCCGTCGATTATTGCATAAGAACAATATAAGAACATAAGAAAATGGGAGACTGCAGAAAGCCGATTGGCCCACACAAGGCAGAATCCTCTCTAATGCATGTATGTATATATGTACGTATATACTTAGGCACATAACCCACAGCTGGGGGTGGCCGATTCGAGACAGAGCCCGAACAGAAACATTAACTAAAGTTTCAATTCTTAGTTACTAACCCCTACATAAAGGTGACACTGCACACACAAACACAAGAAACACCACATCGTTGCCTTCATTATCAAGCTTCAAACAGTAGAGATAGGGTACAAACAAAAACATGAACATACTGCACACACAAACACCACATCGTTGCCTTCATTATCAAGCTTCAAACAGTAGAGATAGGGTACAAAAACAAAACATGAACATACTGCACACACAAACACCACATCGTTGCCTTCATTATCAAGCTTCAAACAGTAGAGATAGGGTACAAACAAAAACATGAACATACTGCACACACAAACACCACATCGTTGCCTTCATTATCAAGCTTCAAACAGTAGAGATAGGGTACAAACAAAAACATGAACATACTGCACACACAAACACCACATCGTTGCCTTCATTATCAAGCTTCAAACAGTAGAGATAGGGTACAAACAAAAACATGAACATACTGCACACACAAACACCACATCGTTGCCTTCATTATCAAGCTTCAAACAGTAGAGATAGGGTACAAACAAAAACATGAACATACTGCACACACAAACACAACAAACACCACATCGTTGCCTTCATTATCAAGCTTCAAACAGTAGAGATAGGGTACAAACAAAAACATGAACATACTGCACACACAAACAACACCACTCGGGGGGGTTGCCTCAGTCATTAAAGCTTCAAACCAGTAGAGATAGGGTACAAAACAAAAACAATGAACATACTGCACACACAAACACCACATCGCGTTGCCTTCATTATTAAGCTTCAAACAGTAGAGATAGGGTACAAACAAAAACATGAACATACTGCACACACAAACACAACAAACACCACATCGTTGCCTTCATTATCAAGCTTCAAACAGTAGAGATAGGGCACAAACAAAAACATGAACATACTGCACACACAAACACCACATCGTTGCCTTCATTATCAAGCTTCAAACAGTAGAGATAGGGTACAAACAAAAACATGAACATACTGCACACACCACACAAAACCCACAATCGTCGGCCTTCATTATCAAGCTTTTCAAACAGTTAGAGAAGGGAGGGTTTACAAACAAAACAAAAACACAAAACACAAAACATGGAACCATACTGCCACACAAAAAACACCCCCACATCGTTGCCTTCATTATCAAGCTTCAAACAGTAGAGATAGGCTACAAACAAAAAAAAATGAACATACTGCACACAAACCACCACATCGTTGCCTTTCATTATCAAGCTTCAAACAGTACGAGATAGGGTACAACAAAAACATGAACATACTGGCACACACAAACACCACAATCGTTGCCTTCATTTCTCAAGCTTCAAACAGTAGAGATAGGGTATACAAACAAAAACATGAAACATACTGCACACCCCCCCCCCCCCCCCCTCACAAACACCACATCGTTGCCTTCATTATCAAGCTTCAACAGTTAGAGATAGGGTACAAACAAAAACATGAACCTACTGCACACACAAACTACACATCGTTGCCTTCATTATTATAGCTTCAAACAGTAGAGATAGGGGTCACAAACAAAAACATGAACATACTGCACACACAAACACAACAAACACACCACATCGTTGCCCTTCATTATCAAGCTTCAAAACAGTAGAGATAGGGTACAAACAAAACATGAAACATACTGCACACACAAACACCACCTCCCGTTGCCTTCATTATCACGCTTCAAAACAGTAGAGATAGGGTACAAACAAAAAACATGAACATACTGCACACACAAACACCACACGTTGCCTTCATTATCAAGCTTCAAACAGTAGAGAGAGCGGTACAAACAAAAACATGAAACATACTGCACACACAATCACCACATCGTTGCCTTCATTATCAAGCTTCAAACAGTAGAGATAGGGTACAAACAAAAACATGAAACATACTGCACACACAAACACACAACTCGTTGCCGTCATTATCAAGCCTCAAACCAGTAGATAGGGTACAAACAAAAAAACATGAAACATACTGCACACAAACACCACATCGTTGCCTTCATATCAAAGCTTCAAAACAGTAGAGATAGGGTACAAACAAAAACATGACACATACTGCACACACAAACACCACATCGTTGCCTTCATTATTCACGCTTCAAACCGTAGAGATAGGCTACAAACAAAAACATGAACATACTGCACACACAAACACACATCGTTGCCTTCATTATCAAGCTTCAAAACAGTAGAGATAGGGTACAAACAAAAAACATGAACTATACTTGCACACACAACAACCCACATCGTTGCCTTCATTATCAAGCTTCAAACAGTAGAGATAGGTGACTAAAAACAAAAACATGAACAACATTACGCACACACAAACAACCACATCGTTGCCTGTCATTATCAAGCTTCAAACAGTGAAGAGATAGGGTACAAACAAAAACCTATGAACATACTGCACACACAAACACCCACATCGTTGCCTTCATTATCAAGCTTCAAACCAGTAGAGATAGGGTTACAAACAAAAACATGAACATACTGCACACAAAAAAACAAACCACATCGTTGCCTTCATTATCAAGCTTCAAACAGTAGAGATAGGGTACAAAACAAAAACATGAACATACTGCACACCCACAAACACCACATCGGTCCTTCATTACTCAAGCTTCCAAAACAGTAGGAGATAGGGTACAAACAAAAACATGAACATACTGCACACAAAAAAACACCACATCGTTGCCTTCATATCAAGCTTCAAACAGTAGAGATAGGGTACAAACAAAAACATGAACATACTGCACACACAAACACCACATCGTTGCCTTCATTATCAAGCTTCAAACAGTAGAGATAGGGTACAAACAAAAACATGAACATACTGCACACAAAAACACCACATCGTTGCCTTCATTATCAAGCTTCAAACAGTAGAGATAGGGTACAAACAAAAACATGAACATACTGCACACACAAGACAAATCACACATCGTTGCCTTCATTATCAAGCTTCAAACAGTAGAGATAGGGTTACCAAACAAAAACATGAAACATACTGCACACAAAAACACCACATCGTTGCCTTCATTATCAAGCTTCAAACAGTAGAGATAGGGTACAAACAAAAACATGAACATACTGCACACACAAACACAAGAAACACCACATCGTTGCCTTCATTATCAAGCTTCAAACAGTAGAAATAGGGTACAAACAAAAACATGAACATGCTCCCATCGCCTCCTCCATTGCTAAACCCCGAACAGATGTGATAGCGCACACACACAAAAACCCAATCGTTGCCTTTATTACTGAGACTTAAGGGGAGGCAGTTGGTTTTTCAAGTCCTCCTCCTTCCTCATGTTTAGCCCGATTAGTTATGATATTTCAAGACATTCGCCCCATTAGTTTGGCGTGTTCAGACCTTTTGCCCTATTTCTTTGCCAATATTAAGACCTTTCGTGCCATTTAGGTGTCAAGTTTTTTCATGGCGAGCAATAGCGAGCCTGTATTTGAAGAGGAAACGGCCTTCGGTCGGGACATTTCTCTACCGAAAAATTTACACATTTATATCGAAAGGGGGTCTTGTGAGTGTTTTACGTTTTAAGTTTGATAGCGGTTTAGAGAGCAAACTAAACCCCCTCCTTAAATCATTGAGCCGAACCAGTAAATTATGTTGTACAATACCGTCTGAGCTCCCTTAAACACCGGGGATAATACAGTGCAAAGACACATACACAACCAACATATAATATAGACACAAACACACAAATCACCCCCATTATCAAGCCTCAAAAAATGGGTATAACGGACATTCAATTATACATACGCAACCAACACATAGGCACGCAAATAATCCATCACCGACCTCATTACTATACTCTAAGTAAATGTCGTAGCACACACAAACACAGCGTACACCCCTTCCTTGCCTTCATTACTAACCTTTAAGGGAGCATGGCTTTCACACATGGAAATTGAACCAAATTGTTACCTTCGACTCGTTCGATCCAGAATTATAATTTCTCAAGAAAAGCTTTGATGATGCCTTGGTGAGAGAACAGATTTGCACCTTTACATTGCAGTTGAAGATTCAGTTTGTTCAAGATTCCAAAAATATCAACATAGGTATGCAAGTTCTAATTCTGACCGTGTTAGCATATTTTTAATATCCCCTTTCCTTTGAGACTGGAGAAATAAATCCAATTCTTCTCTCAGTTTAAAAATAATGTTGACTACGTTCCCTGCTGACAACCACCGTACAGAAGTGTAGAACAGCAACACCTCAAAGTGGGAACCCATGTCCTGGCATCATTTGCTGAACAGCCTGGTGTTCTCTGCTGACGATTTATGTAATTAAACACCTTCACCAATCCTTTGAAAATAGTGTTTAGGTGATGAGGCAGTGTTTTGATGCCAATGTCTCTCTACAACTACATCCTGAATATTGCCAATATACAGTATTTCTTAAATAGGAATAATACAATACAATTAATGGTCAATTATTTATTTTGATAAAGAATTTCGTACTGCATTTTCAATAAATTTAATCATATATGCACCAATCGTCAGTTTATTACCAAATATAGTGAACGTCCTGTGGACCACTAAAAAAAATCACCATGGACGACCAGTGGTCCATGGACCACCATTTGATAACCAATGCTCTAGGCTAACTGATTACACAAATCTGCGTGATGTAAATACAGTATCTTATCAAAAAAGAGTCAAAGGTTTGAATCAAGTCAGAGATATTTTTGAAAATTGTAGATAACATTAATAACTGCCACTATACTGTAAACATTAATAGGATGTGATGCAGGTATGTTTCATAATACTGTTTACCCTATGCTA
>CM064487.1:110222707-110282707 GCA_032716605.1 Paralithodes platypus
AACTGTTATCCTTTCCAAGCATCGTAGCCTGTACGTGTTCTTTAATATCTCAAGTCTCGTGTTGCGAAGCCCTGAATAGGTGTATTGAACATGGCGGGAGACAGTTACGGCATATCACAGGTTGTAAGTTAAGACGTTGGCCAACACTCACCTCTCACTTTACATCGGTTAAGGAAGTTCGGCTGCTTGTAAGGGCTTCAATGATGAGAGTTGCTGTTTATACAATATATACTATTTTACTGTATATATATAAATATATATATATATATATATATATATATATATATATATATATACAGTATATATATATATATATATATATATTATTATACAGTATATATATATATATATATATATATATATATATATATATATATATATATATATATATATATATATATGTGTGTGTGTATAATATAATATAATACAGTATACAGTAGGCTATATGATTAGGGTAATATTATTCTGACCTCTAGAATTTTACTTATAATAAATAAAATTTCCGTAACTTAGAGACATACTTTTATTAATCTGATAGCAGATTTTCCTTTTACTGTTCATGTTAAAATGTTATTACTATGCAATATTCATACTTTATGCATAATAATTAGCTTCTGCATTCGAGTTTACTCTCAAATAGTGTTCATAGTTCGTTTATCATACGAGGCCATCATTATACATTATCAAACCCATAACTCTGACCTGCAGTCCTGCCTTCTTTCACATTGTCAGCTGCCCCCGGACCCGTAACTTTGACCCTGTTATCCTGGGGTCATCACAGGTCACCAACGACTGTCATTAAACATAACTATCTGAGGGCAGATGCAGATGTATTTTCTAGCTGTGTTGAGTGCCTTTCGATAACATTTGCCCAAGATCCATAAGAATAAGGGCTAGATACAAGGAAGAATGACAAACATGCATGCATAATATATGGGAGTCTCCGGCTTTAGCACCACACTACAACCTCCAGGGACCATCCTGCTAATGTCCAGAGCACCTGCGAATATTGAACTTTTCCTTTTACGTTCTTATGTTTGATTAAATTGCTCTGCTTAATAATGCGAGCACAATTGTAATGATATCGTAGGTTCTTTATTCAAATGGGTCGTAAATGGCCAACTTTATTATCATCATGACTACTCAGCAAATAATCACATCTAAGAAGGTAACTTGCAAATTGATGCTTTTGACATTATCTAGTAGGTAAAACTATGTTTAAGGGGAGATGGGCTATTTATTTGTTAATATATTTATATTTTATATTATTCTTTGGTTTCCTCCCCAGACCTCCATCAAGCTTCGAAAAACCTTCCTAAAGACCCCCCCCCCCCCCTTCGAGATTGATGTGTACATTTTTCGGTAGAGAAATTTCCTGGCCGAAGGCCGGTTCCTCCTACAATTACAGGCTCGCTATCGCTCGCCAGAAAGAAAATCTACACCTAAATGGCACAACAGGTCCCAATATTGGCGAAGAAATGGAGTGAAAGGTCTGAAACTCGCCAAATTAATCCATCGAATTTCATATAATCTGAAAACCAATGGGACTTAAAACGAGGAAGAAGGGGGACCAGAAAACCGGCCCATCCTCCCTTAATCAACTCGAAAGATAATTGCAAACAATTATGAGTATCAACCAAAACATACAAATTATTACCGCGTAAAGTATGATAAGAAAGAACATGTTAAAAGGAAAATTTGAAATTAAATATAGCGGTGCCAAATACTAACATGTTATCGTTTGATTGCCCTAAAAACTCTGGATGAGATATTCAACATTTGTATCGTTTCTACTCAACCATGTTTCTGTGTTTTATGCATCTACATTTTTACAATCGGTTTTGGGATTTATACATATTAAATGACACTGTTATTATAATCACTTTCATATATATATTTCAATGTATTAGACAGCTGATAGCCATGCAAATTATCGATATATATACAAATATTATAAAACAAAATATTTAATAGGTTATTCGATATTTTAGCCTGCTTTGAAGAACTTGAGAGTCACTTGACTTAATTGGTGTAAATATAAAGAGTTAAGTGATTGTGTTACCAGGTACATCATAGGAAATAATGTCTTACCGTTTAGGGTACATTATCATATCAAATAACTAGTATATACACAATTGCAAGGAGCGAACATAATATTCTGTGAGCATTACCATATTACTCATTAGAGAGAGGCTATTGATGACCTGTTCGATTGTCGCCTTGTAGGCTACCTGATGTATTAATGAGTCAACTGCTATCTTAATATATGATACTTAGGAGAGGTTAGTGGTAACTTCTAATAGTCGAGATGGAACCGTCACAAATTAAAACAAAGTTAATTGTACATTAATGCACAGAAAATCAAGTATATTCAATTTTCTAACCGACAGAATCTCACCGACTCCCATATATTTTTTAATGATGTAAATATTCCCACTTCCCCTAGTATTGACATTCTCGGTGTAACATTAACTACTAACTTGAGCTGGACACATTATGTTAGAAGCATTGCTAAGAATGCCTCTAAAAAACTGGGACTCCAGTACAGAGTTCGAGAATTTTTCACTGACGAGCAGTTGGCCGTAATATATAAAAGTCATGTGCGTTCTCAGATGGATTACTGTTCACCTCTGTGGAGTGGAAGTGGAGTGGTTGCATTGAGGCAGTTGGACAAAATTCAAAATAAAGCTATTAGATTAATCAATAACCCTGCAATCACACAGGACCTTCCTACATTATCCATACGAAGAAACGTTGCATCCCTTGCATTATTCTACAGATATTTTCACAGCAATTGTTCCGAGGAACTTGCTTCAATTGTGCCGCCTCTCCACATCTTTCCCCGTAGAACTAGGGCAGCTGAGAGCGCCCATGAATTTACACTTTCTCCTCCACAATGCAGAACTTCTGCTTATCAAAATTCATTTATCCCTAGAACTACTACTCTTTGGAATTCACTTCCCTCGAATTGCTTTCCACAAACTTACAATCTACAAATGTTTAAATCCAGTTGTTACAAACATTTTATGAATGAAGGATGCCTTTAGGCACGTGGACCTTTTTGTTTTATCTGTGTTTTTCCTTCCTCCGTTCATTGTCTCTTAAAAAAAAAAAAAAAAAAAACATGTACAAGTTTTTTCTATTTATTTTAACTGTGTCGCGTATATCATGAAACATGTAAATTCAGTAACAGTAGTTCTTAGTATCAACTAATCAACGACTGCCACATTGATGCATTGCAAAAGTAGCTGCTATTGTAAAGGAAATTACTTTTTAATGTAACATTTCCGACAACAAAATACAGTATGTATATATCTGAGGTAGACAGTCAACTATATCCATCTACTAACAACTATATATCTTTTATTTCGAAAGGTGCAGGAAATTATATATATATATATATATGTATTGCCCTGCTATGCTCATTTGCGAGAACATAGTCCCCTTATTAACTGCATTAACGAATGAGTAACCTGACTTCTTATTGTGCTCTCCTTTCTGTTCACATATATTAGGTAAACTAGCTACATGCAGCCTCGGAAGGATCAATAAATCTGCTGTCGTTTTTTTTTTTTCCTTTCAATACAAGTACTAGGAAAACCAACATACATACTAGGTGGACAGAAACAAGGTGGAAAATGAAAGATTAACATTTCGGTTTTGTACATTATGTTTACATGTTTAGTGAAGTGACAATAGTCAAAATTGGCCAAACATTTTACATTTTCTGCTCCTCCGGTATTGAGATGACACTGAATTTGTAGACCTAATACTTTATATATGACCAACAACACCAGTCCAGTTCTTCTTCCATATAAGTGGGTCTCTTCGCAGACCACATCAACATGAGCCGTGTAAAGCCGGTGTCACACGAGCGTTTTTTTCTGTCAATTTTCAATAAGTAATTTGTTTCTCGTATTATTTCGTGACATTTTCGCACTGGTTTCGGCAAGCAGACTGAAGGTAGATTATGTTAGGCGGATGCATTCTGATAAAGTGTATTTTTTTAAGCTTACAGACCATAATTGCCTCTAAAAATTGCTCGAAAATGCGCTCGTGTGACTCCGGCTTGACAATCCCAATCGCAGTCCTCAGTGTTCCCTTTGACCAACTAATGAGGTAACGAGGTAAAAAAAAACACGTGCCAGCCAAAACGACACCCATAATGTAAGAGAGAGAGAGAGAGATTGATTTGATTTTGCCCCAAGGGGCGAGTTTATTGAGCAGCGCCCCCCATCCTGTGAGGGGACAACCACTAGTAAGGCGATACATACTGCTCAAAGAGCCATTATTCCACTGAAACAACAGCATCGTCGTCTGGTTACATTCATATTTGTGTTTATAAGTCAGGTTGGCATTATTCAGATGTGTTATTATAGTTTCCTCATTTAATTGTCACATGGTCTGTATATACGTATCTCATTAAAAAAAAAAAAAAAAAAAAAGCAAGCTTGTAGTGACTGAATTATTAATTGACAGGTTGTAAATAATAGCACTATAGAACTAGTGCAATCGTATGAGGAGACTGTTCATATTTTCATTACATCAATGGTTATTGAGATCATAGTTAGCTGAATACAATTATTACAAAAATAGGCAATGGTATAAATCAACATAATACATAATTTAATACAGGCGGACATAATCATGATCCGGTTCGTTGTGCACTGGGATCTAAGGTGTCTTGAGATCGCCTCGTACCTATACACAACGAACGTATTATATAGTCTGCATGGTTGGTATCTAATTGAATATACTTAGTGAGTATTTCAAGAATGTCGGGGGGTAAGGAAATGTGATTTGTATATTAGAAGACTGTGATTAACGAGACGTGTAACATGTGGAGGGAGGTGGTAGAAAGAGAGGGATCTCGTTGGGGGTGGAAGTTTCGCTCCCGGGAATTTTCGTTCCTGTGGTATTTCAATAATAATAAAATAATAATAATAATAAGGGGACAACCACTGGTAAGGCAATACATACTGTTCAAAGAGCCATTATTCTACTGTAACAACAGTATCGTCGTCTGGTGTTATTATAGTTTCCTCATTTGATTGCCACATGTGCTGTATATACGTGTTCATGAAAAAAAATGTGACTGAATTATTAATTGACAGGTAAATAATAGCACTACAAAACTAGTGCAATCATATGAGGAGACCATTCATGTTTTCTTACATCAATGGTTATTGAGATCATAGTTAGCTGAATACAATTATTACATACATGATGTGACTAATATTTCCAACTACATAAATTATTATGCAATAATAGTACCACAAATATATTACAATCATATGAGGGACACTTCACATTCTTCATTACATCAACGGTTATTGAGGTCATAGTTAGCTGAATACAACAGTTACATACATAATGTGACTAATATTACCAACTACCGAAGTTATAATGCAATTATAGTAATACAAATATTTTACAATCATGAGTGGCATGGTTCAAATTCTTATTACAATAATGGTTATTGAGGGGATAGTTAGCGGAATATGACCAGTGGAGAAGTTTACATGCCGATTGTAATATAATATTTAGTAGGGTGTGTGGTTATGGGAGAGAGGGAGGGGGGTTGTAGGAGGTAGAGAAATGGGTGAGAGAGGAGTAGGGGGGGGGAGGGGGGAGGAGGAGGCGGTAAGGTATGTGACGCTTCTGCATAGTAACCACGTGCGGGCATGCGCGCGTCGGCTGCCCAGCCGTTTAGAAACCGGCTGGTGGTAGCCGGCCGGTAGGCTTTCCCTTAGTATATATCCTAAGACAATGTAACTAATGTCTGGGATATTCTTATGTTGTTTCACAGCTTGAAGCTGCCCTTATTCTTAACCAACGCATCTTAGTATATTTTATTCTCGATAGTTGATTGTTTCATTATATATATAAGATGTAAGTCTAGTGAGAGTGGGAGGAGACGAGCGGGAGAGAGAGACCGGCTTGGGGACGTTGCTTCGCGTGGAGAGTCCAGCTTGGGACGAGCCTGAAGCGTTGCCACATGCATTTGATTGCAACGTTAGGCTTAGTTTCGACTCACGCACGGGGTAGAGGATTTTGACCAGGCAACAGTGTTGAGTGTTGCCAAGCCTGGGATGTATTCTGCATGCCTAGGGTGGTGTCCAGACAGATTCAAGACTCAGAGCTCACCTCATTGTCGTACCCTTCGGACCCCCTTGATATCTATCCCTCTCAACCCCACTTAGAAACGTTCTCTCTTACTTTGTATACCTTCTTTCCACTACTTCACCAATTTATTTAATTATCCCATCCCCTTGATAGACCTTATATCTATTATTGTATTAACGACGAGCTCTCAGATAACTAGAAAGGATTTAGGGCCTTATGCAGGGATGTAATTGTTAATGAGACCTAGGAAGCTTTTTTGTTGTCTCATATTTGGTGGTTTCATGCTTGCTAGTGTGTTCTTGTGTCAGGTTAGCAGGGGCTAGACCGGAGGGGAGGCTTTTTCCGATCCTTTAAGTAAAGTCTGCTGGTGCGAGTCCCGTGGACCCGCACGACTTTACTAGGATACCCGTGGGAGTCTGGGGGCATTTTCTTGTCTGTGTCCCTGTGTGTCTAGTGTTGTGTTGTGTGAGGGCCCTTGCCTAGTCCACTCAGCACTGCGCTAGCACGTCTTGTTTTTGTTTTAGGGTCGCCAGGAGAGAGTCAGATACTTGCGATCTGAGTCTCTTAAGAGAGCACCCTTTCAATTAGAGTAATTTGGCGCACAGACCTGGAAACGTCCCTAGGCTAGAGCAGGTGGCTCAGCCCGGGTATTGGAAGCCTATATCCTTCCGGCTAGACCTCTGCCACCTGGCAGATTAACAGCTAGGGGTTTATTATCTCTGTATGCTTGTTATTGTGCCACAGTTTACCGTTTTTGTGAGCATTGTGAGTCAGGGTGTGGCTTAGAGACTCTGTCCGAACAGGCTTGCCTGACTAAGAGTGAGAAGCACACCTGTATGTGGTTATGTTGCGAGTTGCTGCCTTTATTTAATTATACCTATGCCATTATACACTGTATGTCCTATCACTAGTATTTATTCCTGCTTATGAGTTAAGAGTTCTCTAAATCCGTAACGTACTTTCTTTGCTAAGCATCAGATCCTACAGTAGCCGCATGCAGTTTAGAGACCCGCATCTTGTCTACCTGTACGATGTTTTGAGGACTGTTGCTTTCACCTTCTTTCACGCAGGGGTGATTAGTTGTATTAATTAACGTAACGTTAAATGTACTTTCTTCTAGTTTGTTATTAAATTGTTTCTGCAATTTAATTCCGTTATCTATCTTTTCCTTGAAGCTTTAAGTCAACTTAATTGTGTGATCTTTTATATAGCCTGCTTGACTATCAGCAGTCTATAGTGCGTGCACCCTGTAACCGAGTCATAGGATACCTCGTTGTCCAGGCAGGACTCTTGACGGTTTAGGGTGGTTTGTTGCCTGGGTTTATAGATAAGGGTTGGATCTAGCGTTTTCCGTTGTTGCTTGTTGCCGCATACCTAGTCCAATAGAAAGAGCCCAGTGTTTATATATCCCAGGACGTAACAGGTACTCCAGGGAGGAGGAATGTGTGAGAGGGGAGGTGTGTGTGTGTATGTGTTGGGGAGGGTGGGACATACTACATATAAATAAGTTGTTTAAGGCCAATCATAGTACTGAAGATAAATATGGCAGTAATAAAAAAAAAAAAAAAAAAAATCTTAAAAGGGAAAGTTTGAATTTCAACGCAAGTCTACAGATATCAGCAGTATCGCTTCATCGTACCTGACACAACATATCAATAAGTAAGGAAGGAAACTGTATACGTGCAAAGATCAAGATTCAATTATGTTTAGTAGCAAAACAATATTCAGAAGGAAGATGCTAGTAGTCCTCCGGGAGGGATATGTTGCATATCCTAAGGTACTTAATTGTAGATCAAACCATTAGCCGAGAATATTGAGGACAATTATGTTGCTTACATATGCAAGGGTCATGTATATTGGCTTGCAAAAGGATATGAATTGGCACTTAACAGATTATTTAAATAAATGCTGTGTTAGAGGCTCAGAGGGATATGAATATACTGTACATTGTCAATCTATTAAATGAGAATAGCAGTGATAAGTAAATAAATACTGAACTGATATTATAAGTGTGACATGATCAATGAAAATATGAAATCGTGTAGAGGGCGTTACAAAGGGTTTAAGTGTGACCTTGTGAGAAAGAAGAGATGTGTGGAGGGCAAGGGGTGCATACTTATAAGGTTCATGTTTCATGTTTACAGTACATATTATTGTGGGGGGGCAAAGTTCTTGTGTTTTTTTAATATGTTATTGATTACGTTATTCTTTAGCATGTATATTGCTTGATCCTCAATTGTGGTTAACTGATTATTCCTGTATTCCCTAATCATTGGGCATTCCAAGATATAGTGCTCGAGAGAGTGTTTGTTGGGAGCTCTGCAAACCCTACATTGCCTGTGCTCTTCTTCTACCTGCCAATTCAGCTGCCATGGATAACAATAGCCAAGTCTTATTCTTGCATGTACTGAGTCTACCCACCTACTCGTTGTACGTTTACCATAGGTGTATTTGGTCGTAAATGCTACTTTATTGTAGTAGTTTATAGATCGGCTGGTATTATGATGTCTAGCTCTGTCTTCATCCACTCTTTCTTCTTGTGTCTTTTTAATTATAGTTCTCATTTGTTTCAACGACAGTTCAAGAATATGATCAGGTTCTTCTTTCTCTGAGGCCTCCTTGGCAAGCTTATCTGCCCTTTCATTGCCGGGGATGCCTACATGTGAAGGAATCCAGGCAAATTTGACCCCTAGCCCCTTCTCCCTTACACATTTTATCCCCCGTCTGATATCATATACAAGGAAAGGATAGGTGGGTTGGGGGCTAGAGATAGCTTCCAAGGCCGCCCTGCTGTCAGATAGGATAAGAATATTCTTTCCCCTTCGAAAGATACTCCCAATTCCCATCGCAATTGCCACCAGCTCAGTTTGAGTGGAGGAGGCCCAGTCCTGTAGCCTGGATAGTTCATCGTCTTCCTGAGCAAAGTTGCCACCACTCATAATAGTGATGGCAGCTCCTGCCCTCCCAGTTACGGTGTTAAGTGAGCCGTCACAGTATACCTGATCAGTGTTCTCATCTGTCATATCTTATATTAGTGATATCAAGTTCGTCTTCAGAGCGTAGGACGGGATCTCAGACTTTTTTGTGTCGAGTTGAGTCACTATAATATCAATAGTGGCCTCTTCCCAGGGCGGAAGGGGGACACTCAATTGCCGGTCATCTGGATGGTAGTCTGTAAGCTGGCTGGGCGGGGTGGGGTCAGTCAGTTGCCAGTCACCGATATAGTAGTCTGTAAGCTGGTAGTCAAGAATGTCAGCAGCAGTTACATGTGGCCAGTCCCTGCCTTTTAAGTCATCTATTCTAAGTAGCTCCATTAGTGCAGTCTTAGGTCGTGTTTCTCTGTCGTCTCTCAGTGTTCGTATGCCTATTATCATATTTGTTTCTTTTATTCTATCAGTGATGGACGATAGATTTAACTCATATCTAAGATTTTTTACCTTGACATTTCTCGGACATCCAAAAATAAGTTTCATGGCCTCATTTTGCAGTTTGTCAAGTTTTTCGAGCAGGTAGACAGGAGAGACCAGGTGCATGGTAGTCAATTACTGATCTAATATAGGCAATGTACATAATCCTGAGGATAGTGATGGAGGCACCCAAGCCTTTCCATGACATTACTTTAAGGGGCCTTAGTCGTCTTTTACAGGTGGTCATTACATGATCAAATTCAGCATTATTACCCTGTAGTCCCCCAACATACACTCCCAGATATTTATAATAGTCTACCCTCTCCAGTACATTACCATGGAGATGTAGAGGCTTGTTACGATTCCAATCTTTTGTTATGGCTTTTGTTTTGTTTGTTGATATTACCAGGCCTAATTGGTCACAAGCTTCTCCTAGAGAGTGTGAACGTGAGGGTAGGTGAATTTTAGTTTCTCTTATTATAATACGACAGCAATACAAATCACAAATCCATTAGTTCGTTATATACACATACACTCGGATTATCACAACCTACACATCGCTTCCTTCTCAACAGGTTTTAATGCAACCCAACCCAGCAGTTCCAAACAAGTTAGTTGGACGCCCCCAGGTAAAACAACAAAACAAAACCCCCTGTAGTTAAGATATCAAACCACCAGCCCACATAACATTAATGCAGCATTGATTGTATTCATTTGGTCTCCGTAGGGGGGCTTGGGGCTGATGGAAAACAGGTACAGGCAGTCTAATAAAAGATTCGTCATTGACCCACCCCACTTAAATACAACAGCGTGTATATTAAGCAATTGGAAACACATGTGCAGTTAATATTTCTTATTAGAATGAGTATCACGAACATACGTTAAACGGATATTATCATTATATAATTAAACAAAAAGATAAATGGAAGTCATCAACATAAATAGGGGATTCTAGAATTTGAATACATTCGACACTAGAAATGTTAATCTTATAATTCTTTAAGCATCACATTAGATGTCTATTAACTCAGAGAAATATAACAAAACTAAAGTTGCAATGACATGTTATTCTAACTATTTAAACGAGGTAGAAATAGTGTGATAGCAGATCGTATAAACATTATATTTAGTATGAACCAAATAACTTCCCAATATACTGTATTTACATACTGGTTAAAAGCAAGTCAGATATAATGCTTCAGCATTATCAATGCATTTGATCAATTGTGATTCAACAATGCTGTAGTTACTTTAGCTAATTGTATTCCTGTATATCAATGAACATATTTCATCCTCAAAAGAGGATCCAGATAAGGATTATGTTTTATATTTTGGACAATTAGTGCTTAGCTGGCATTGGAAGCTATTTCTTGAGCCTTAGAATCGTCTACAATAATGTTTAATCTACTGCTATATAAAAATCAGAAAGGCAACATTATCCTTGGTGGCTCTTGCATTATGTAGCAATGTTAATATGGATAGAGTTGGTCAGTCTCTTTTAACATCAAGGTCCTTAGTTCGATCAGCATTAAACAATCAAAGACTTTATTAATTCGGCACCAATCTACCGAACAACAACTCCTTTTCTGTTGTGGGTTGTCGGGCGTGTAGTCAATTATAGCACGCTAGGTAACTGAGAGAATTAATCTTGCTTCTGCATAATAGGATGACCAGGCCCCTATCTTGATGACTGTAAATTGGATATACATTGAAATTGTAGACATTAGTATTTAAGAACAAATCTTATTAAGCCGTCCATTCTCAATAATGCTCTTCATCAGATGGACATATTATACAAGTAAATACTTTCCTCTCTGTAATTTTGTTGCAAATGTTCTGACAAACAATGCAACTTATTGTCTATTTGGACATTTTCTGGAGTACAATTAAGTTTAGTGATACGGCAATGCTTATATATCATAATCATGATGTGTGTCAATATATTGATCGAAATGTTCATATATATTGTCATGTGGTTCCAGATCCAATTAGGTTGTTGTATACATTTTACTTCTAAACTGAATAAATATGATGTTCTAATTTCACAATACACACACACACACTGTCATAGACTCAGAGAATCCGAACAATATTGACCGCCATCATATTTCCTGTCTTGGATTTATGTTCTAGGTTATTGTCTTGGGTTGTATTAGTAGTTTCTTGTGGAGTTGTAGTATTATCGCCGTGCCACCATCCACTACCGTAATTATAGGTAATGCGAAAAAAGATTAGGAAAACCAGCCAACGTTCATTAAGGTAAAACAGGAACACGATTAGCTTTTCAGGAAAAAAATCTTGATATATGAACGGTGAATACAGGTAGGCTTTTGTGTAGAGTATGTTCTAAGTATGTACAGTATGTTAGGAATAATAGAACTCTTCTAGGAGATGCAATGATTAATTTCTGCTGTGACCACCTTGGCATCCTGGTTTGCTGGAGCCCAAGTATGTTGGCATCTCTGCCCTAAACCTAGGTCTCCAACACTTAGACTCGTATTCTTAAACAATTCTTTCCCTTCACAGTGCCTGATACCGAACGAATGTTGTGGGAATGAGTGTTGTTTATAGAAATTAGACGGAATAGCACTCCCATTTCTTAAGTTAGTGTCATTTGTTAAGCTATTTCGTCCATTAACAGCTCCACGAAGGGAAGGAATTGTTTAAGAATACCACCCTTAGTGTTCTCATCCATCAAACCACAGCATGAGCAGGGTCGACTTTTGTGTCAAGGGCTACGTACTTTTATAGCCAAATCTGGTGGCTGGTGTTAAAGGAATATGCATTCAATATGCCTCAGTTCTAGAGGGTAGACGTAGGATTATTATGTGGTCATACAGTGCCATCGGAACTCCTAGATCCTACATAAACACTGAGTAGCAAAAACAAAATAGTGTTATATAATTTTTTAATATATTGTGAATTTGAAAATTATATGTTCTATGAGATATTACGAATCTATTATCCATAAACATTTAAATTTTGCAGCTATGTATTCTTAGGACGAAGACTGCCCTATCTGATTTATCTCCTCTCACATATCCGAATATGTTAACTGTACCTGATGCTACTGGTATTGTCTCATCAGATCATCCGTTTGGTCCAGGTGACACTAATGAGGTGAAAGTAGGTGTAGAGGTTGTTGTTTCAATCTCTTTACCTTCACCATGTTTCTGAAGCCAAGTAACTCTTCCCGCTTATAATCTTGGAGTAAAAGACTATTATCACAATACAGTTTGGCAATATATAGGTAATAATAATCAACTCTGCGTAAGCAGAGTGGTATCGCCCCCCGTATAGTGGTACATGCCGGCCGAAATGTCTGTCTGTGTCTGTCTGTCTGTCTGTCCGATAACTCCTCCTAGACCGTTCGACGGGTTTTCACCAAACTTCACACGAACATTCGGTGCGTGAATGCGACGGTAATTAAAAAAGGAGTTTTTGAATTTGTGCAATAGTTATGATTTTAGGTCCAAAATATGGTTTCCTCCCCCCCCCCCCAGCCCCCCCACCCCCTCAGGACCCCCCACCCCCCACCCTGTACCTATTCCCAAGCAATGATGGTGGCATTCTATGTGTGTGTTCCCCATAGGGGCGCACTCACACACAACGCCATAGTTCAGAGGGCGAAAAAAACTTGCCCGCATTTGTTAGGTTAAGTTAGTTTATTTGACATTAAAAGGTGACAATTTTAGTGATGATGATAGTAGTAGTGATGATGGTGGTAATAATAGTAATGATGGTGACAATTGTAGTGATGATGATAGTAGTAGTAATAATGGTGGTAATATTAGTGATGATGGTAACCCTTCGCAGAGTTGGGTACGCCGTTTTGATTTTGGGCGAAACGGCACGTCTACTTTATTAAATATTAGGAAAATATCATATTCAAAGCTTAGCATGAAATAATATGCCAGGTACTCATTACTCCCTCAAGTTGCTGCTGCTAATATATACAGTAGCAGAGAGGTAAGCTATAACTATTTGCAGTATTATTTATGTATGATAGGAGAAAGCTGGACTAGGAGAAAGCTGGACGATTTTTATGTGAGAGAGTATAGTATTATTTGTAGAACAACATACGTGTAATTAAACAGACATATTGCTTGTAGTGCCAGTGATTTGCCAACAATCGTAGATATGATGCTGAAAACTGCAATTAATCATGGTAATATTACAGGACGATCGAACAGAATATATACCTTGCCCACATAGAGAACACTAACAGATCATTGCCTTAGGCTTCATAAAACAAGTTACGTAAACATCCAGGTAGTTGTTCTAGTCGAGTCAATATAATAAGTTTAAAGTGCACCATTCATCGGTTTGCTTATAATACTATGCATGCATGTAATTTACGCAAACTATATGCATGCTTTGCAATATGTATTTTAGTATCCGTTTGCGAATGTAAGCATTGATAAAATGCTAAGACTCATATATTCCATGCATATTGATATAGTTCTTAAAAATCAAACTACCATCTGTTCTTAGAAAGAGGATGAATGGCGGTGTTGAGCAGCAATCATCAAGAGAATAATGTAGTCAATGTACGGTATGGAGGGTATAAAATCAATAACAACAATAACCTTATCAAAATATATGCATTTCAAAATGTATTTAAATTTCTAACAAATTATGCCTTTCAATAATGTTTTAGCTATATAAGTTCAAGCTATATTGTCAACCAAAAAATTTGGGAACACAATATTGTTTTATATTTTGTCCTCTCTTGATGTTGCATATAAATGTTGAAAGGTTCAATTCTTGGCCAGAGTTGCAACATTTATATACATTATTTATTTTTTATTTTCGAGAGTATAGTGGTTAAGGTGTCCATAAATTTCAATGAGGAGATGCAAATAGGTTCATGATATGGCCTCTTGGAACTGAACACATTTATATTTTCTTGTTGATCCTTAATTGCGGGCCACCAATAGTCTAAAAAATGCTGTAAGTCCATTAAGGGGGGTCACCTGCTTTTTTTCTCTTACTCTCCTTTTCTCTCTTTCTCTGGCTTGTATCCATTCGGCCCCATTCAGCCAACTGTTGTAAGACGTTTATCCCCATCCAGGTGTCGATTTCTTCCCCAGCATTGTATGGAGAAATCCGGCTTCGCCGGAGAAATTTTTCTATCGAAAAATGTACAAATTTAGCTTGCTGTCAAAACAAATATATATATATAAATATATATATATATGCTGGCTCTACCGCTCGCCAGGAAAAGATTGACACCTGGATGGGGATAAACGTCTTAAAACAGTAGGCTGAATGGGGTCGAATGGATAAAAGCCAAAGAGAGAGGGAGAGAAAGAGAAAAAAAGAGCGAGGTGGGCTCCCTTAAGTTATGACGCAGGATGCCGACATTAGGTGATGATGCGCACAGTAGCTTGAACTTTAATGACCGTGTGCTGCCAAACTGATACTGGTTTATGGGGCATGATTGGCCCCGGTCTGGAATCTCAATATTGACTAAGAAATTATCTGATAGCAAAACATCTTTATTACGATATATTTATCTATATTCCTATCTCCATTACTGTCAATAGAGTTGAAACCTATTTTGTATTCGTGTTTCTCCAGTCATTTCTTTATTGTACGATGAAACATATTAAGGGGAGGTTTTTAGTGCGTTTCCTAGACTTCCATCAAGCTTGAAATTACACCCACTTGACCCCCTTTCAAGATAAATTTGTACATTTTTCGGTAGAAAAATGTCCCGGCCGAAGGCCGGTTCCTCTTAAATTACAGGCTCGCTATCGCTCGCCAGGAAAAAATTGACACCTAAATGGGACGACAGGTCTTAAAAGTGATATAAATGGAGTGAAATGTCTTAAAATCGCCAAACTAATGGGGCGAACGTCTTAAAATCTCAAAAGCAATGCGGCTAAACATGAGGGAGAAAGGAGTCAAGAAAAAAATCCCTCAAGTGGAAATCTCCCCTTAATGGCCGTACTCTTAGTAACCAGACTGTACTCAGCTCGTACGTGTGTTTGGAATTGTATGTGAGTGAATCTGTTTGTGTGTTGATGTATGTGTGTTTATAAGCGTATGTGTGTTTGTGATTTGTTATGAATGCACACACACACACGCAAACACACACACACAGACAATCTCTCTCGCGCTCTCTCTCTCTCTCTCTCTCTCTCTCTCTCTCTCTCTCTCTCTCTCTCTCTCTCTCTCTCTCTCTCTCTCTCTCTCTCTCTCTCTCTCTCTCTCTCTCTCTCTCTCTCTCTCATATACCCTCTTCATATAATTTTAATCATACAGTTCCTTTTCCAATATTTTTCCTTTCTCCTCCACGCATATTTTGTTTCCAATTCTTGCTTCTCTAGTCTATGAATACCTGTCCCATCAGAGGGGTATTTCAGCTACAAGTGCAATCAACAAGGCATTTTTCTTGATGTTGTGGATATTGTTTAAATAGGATAACCTGGGTCAATCAGTTTCCTTATTGGATGGATCGTTAGTATTTGCTCCTTAAAATGGATTTATATATATATTTTGTTTTTCCTCCCTAGACGTCCATCAAACTTTTAAAAATATCCATAAGATCCCCCTTCTAGATTAATTTGAAATTTTTTCGGTAGAAAAAATTCCCGGTCAAAGGCCGATTCTCCCAAAATAATAGGCTCACTATCGTTCCCCAGGGAAAAAAACCGACACCCGAAAAGTAATTATATTGACAAAAAAAGGGGGTGAAAGGTCTTAAAATCTACAAACTAATGGGGCAAATATATATACAATTGAAAACTAATGGGACTAAACATGAGGAAGAAAGTGGACCAGAGAAACGGCCCAGCTCCCCCTACCAGTTAATAGCCATGTGTTAGATATTAAACTGAGTGTATTACCCCCTTCCATGATGCCATTCGTGTGATTTTGAGTAGGCTATTCCTCTTCCTCCATTCCATTATATATTTCAGTTTGTTCCCGAGATCTCCAAGCTCAAAAATAGCCCAAGACTCTTCTAGGAGATAAATTTGTAGATTTTTCGGTAGAAAAATGTGTCGCCCAAAGGCTGGTTCCTTCAAATTACAGGTTTGCTATCGCTCGCCAGGAACATATCGACACCTTAATGGCACGTAAGTTCTTAAATTGACAGAGAAATAGGGCGAAAGATTATCGCCAAAGAAATAGAGCGAACGTCTTCAAATCTCAAAACTAGTTGGGCTAAACATAGGGTAGAAGGGGGTAAAAAATATATATATTTCTTGTCGGTTTAATTTCTCTACTACGCAATATATGCACTCGGTAGCTCAATTAGTGCGCGTTACTGAGAAGTACTGTAAAGACACAAGAGTTCGACGGATTCTCCTTAGTCCCGTTTGTATAATTCCAGAATTTAACCACTTGGAAGTTTTAGGCTATAAGGACCTTAGAGTTAAAAACATTGGTATTTAGCTGATTTATCAACTAAAATATGTTTGCAGTACATTTATATATATATATATATTATATATACAGTATATATATAATGTCAGAATATTAATGTTTTCTATCCATAAGAAACCTACATTATTATTGAATTCTTATATAATATCAATGTTTACGGCTCCAACTTCCTTATAGCCTGAAACTCACTGATGGTCAATTGACTGATGCACTGATTTACGGGCTGACTATAAAACAACAATTGTATTCGCATTGCAAAACCCCTTTGGTATACCATGCCGTTCATTATAACACAAATAACACATTCAATCCGCGAGTATTCCAATAGACACATTCCCTCACCGCAGGGGTTAATAGTGGAGTAAATGTCATCCTTTGTTCAGCCTCGATTTCACGGAGGGCTTCTTAAGGGGGGATGGTTCACTTTTTGGTAGATTTTTTCATTTATTTATTATTTTTTTAGTTTCCTCCCTAGACCTCCATCAAACTTAAACAAAAACATCCATCAGATCCCCCTTCTAGATTAATTTGTATATTTTTCGGTAGAGAAATGCCCCAGCCGAAGGCCGGTTACTCTTAAGATTACAGGCTGGCTATCGCTCGCCATGAAAAAATCGGCACCTAAATTTCACGAAAGGTCTTAAAATTGACAACGAAATGGGGCAAAAGGTATTAAAATTGCCAAACTCATGGGCTGAACGTCATAAAATCAGAAAACTATTGGAGGTAAGCATGAGGAAGGAGGGTGACCAGAAAAACAGCCCCTGTCCCCTTAATCAAACCACGTAATTACTTCACCCCACACCACCGCTGATCGAACACTGGACAGGAGAGCATCGTGTGATAGGTGTCATACGAGCGCTTTTTCCGGCAATTTTCGATGCGTATGGTTGTGCTCCTACTATGTTGAGGCTCGTTTGCATTATAATCGGGAACGAGATCGAAAGTAGATTATGTTGGGTAGTTTAATTCTTATGACACTTATTTTTTTTAACTGCTAGACTACAATTGCCTCTAAAAAAATGACAGATTAATCGAACCATGTGACAAAGACTTAATAGGTGTGTAATGGAAATCTGTAGTAGGAAAATTCAGTCATCTTTTTCTTTGGACGAATTTTCTGTGTCGTAATGATTTGGTGCTACAGTGGAACCGACAGACGCATAATATGTACCGGTAATTATAGAACACAAGTCCACCCGCAGTATGGCGTACTTTGTTGGTTTCTTGGTGGTGTATTCTAGGAGTCCGGGTCGGGTATTGTGGGTGGTAGTGACGTGGTGGAGTTTGTAAGTATTGCCAACATCACACTCCAATCTATAATGTGGAGTAGTGGATTTGACTTGAATAGATTTTGGTGGTCACTTTTCCACTTCCTTTATCCCTTTATGTTAAACAAAAATCATAATTAAATAAATATAGAAAACGAGAATGCTGGATTTGGACATATCTATATATTTTGTATTACTTAATTAAGGGGAGATATCCACCTGGAGGATTTTTTTCTGAACCTCTTTCTCCCTCATGTTTAGCCCCATTGCTTTTCTAATTTTAAGACGTTCGCCCCATTATTTTGATGATTTTAAGAACCCTCGCCCCATTTCTGTCAATTTTAAGACCACTCGTGCCATTTAGGTGTCGATGTTTTCCTGGCGAGCGATAGTGAGCCTGTAATTTAAGGGGAACCGGCCTTCGGCCGGGACATTTTTCTACCGAAAAATTTACAAATTTATCTTGAAATGGGGTCAAGGGGGAGTAATTTTAAGCTTGATGGAAGTCTAGGGAATCAACTAAAAACCTCCCCTTAACCCATATATCAATCGAACTATTCCTTCTACATTTGCTTTTGTTGTAGAAACGTAGACCTTTAGTGTACACACATATTTTGTTGCGTTACGATTAACAGCCGAAAAAGGCTGCAATGAAAAGTTCAGTATTAATTGTGTGTTTGTGGTCCCCAACATTGTTTTTCCTACAGATCGATTATTTGGAAATAATTAGAGTTTCTTGGCTCACGATCTTAGTGCACCTAATACCCATAATAATCACTAATACGATTAGGGAGGGGATGGTTCTCTGTTTCGTGGATTGTTTCATTTATATATTTGTTTTGTATTTTCCTCCCTAGACCTTCATCAAACTTAATAAAACCACCCCAGGATCCCCCTTCAAGATATATTTGTACATTTTTCGGTACAAAAATGCCCCGGCCAAAGGCCTGTTCTCCTAAATTAACGACTCCCTATCGCTCGTCATGAAAAAAATCGACACCTAAATGACACGAAAAGTCTTAATATTGACAAAGAAAATGGGCGAAAGCTTTTAAAATCGACAAACTAATGGGGCGAACGTCTTAAAATCTGAAAACTAAGGGGGCTAAACGTGAGGAAGAAGGTGGACCAGAAAAATGAACATTCTCCCCTTAAAAGTGTGCGTGTTCGTGGCTGTTACCCTTATCATCCATCATAATTACCGTGATGATTCCGAGGTTAACAATTAATTTAAAAAAATAAAATAAAAATTGTATGTTTTTATTTTATTTTATTTTTTATTTTTATTTCTTTATTTATTTATTTATTTATTTATATATTGTAATTTATTTATTTATTTTGTTGTCTCGTTCTGGTTCCTTTTGGTCGTGGTGGGATAAGGATGTGGTCTTGGCCGGGCAGTAACTGTTTCGGAAGGCGGATCTATAGTTTATATTATTTGACCTGGCGAATTTGCACTTGGAATTATAATTGAAAGAACTGCAGGGATTTAGGATAGCATCGGTCAACTTTCCTGATTTCGCCATGTCACCGTGAATAGTCCTAAACTTATGTTACTGTGTACGTTCTCGTAATGTGTATAACGTGGTTATTTACATATGTAAGAAGTAACAGCTGTTATCTAAAGCTACAGCATTACAAAATTAGTTCTCCTGATTGTGAATAATATGAGTTACTTAATCTTGAAGTAGCTGTCTGTCCTAGTGACGCTGTTTGATTATACAGTAATTGTAAATAGACACACACACCCTATGTAAGCCTAAAATACTATATAATGACCATAATTTTCATGGTCTATTCATAAACACATATATAATATATACTGTAGTTAAATTGTTTATTCGTTCTTGCAACATAAAATCAGGTTACTTATAGGTCAACTTCACCGTCAGTAAAAAAAAAGTCATTCATCGCCATCACCTTCATGCTTCACGTCTAACCCATGACCACCACCAGGGGGCCGCGGTGTATGTCACGAGGGAGCATGTAGACAACCCTCGTGAAATATGGCTCATGATTCTCACTTTATTTCATCCATTGTCCATTATATTAAAAGGAGATTTTTGTTTATTTGTTTATTGTTGCATATATTTATTATTTGTATAGTTTTCTCCCAAAACCTCCGTCAAGCTCCCTCACCACCACCACCCTCCACCATTCACCCGTCGCTCCTAACACTTTCTATTCTCCAACTGACCAGACTCCTGAGTGGCGGCCAAACGTCACGATATTCCACGCATATATGGATTTCGGCAAGTCAGATGGATGAGACCTGTGACTGTATGAGAACAAAATAGGAGCATGCAAGGCCTGTTTACTTTCTCGCTCTGGATTCATCACGAGAAAGCATCTAATATAGAGCACAGCATGACTAGGGTATTGAAAGGAGCTGAACACATCTCAAGAGTTCACCTATTGCCGTGACGATTTAATACCGATTCTCCGAGATAAATTACCATTTCTACCAATCGCTCTTCTCTTGGTTGCTAATCATCCTAACACTGTTTAATATATATATAATTATTATATATAATACCATTATATAAAATTATATAATAAGATTATGCTTGTGAGTAAGTGTTTGTGTACTACTGCCGTGTTAGGGAGTGCGGCGGGTGTCAGAACAGGGAGTGGGGGCCGGTAATTTATAAGTAATAAGTTTCTCACCTAGACGTTATCGGGCCGGCCATGACTCACGCATTATAGAGAAGTAATTAAGGTACCTGGCGGGGCATCTCCACCCCGACCCCAAGATCCCGACCCTCTCACGCTACGGTTTATAAGGTCATGGTTTAGACTAATAATGATTTTACACGAGGGTCATTCAGGAACTTTTAATCCACTTATTTTCTGCTGGCATCATATTGAGACAATTATGCACTGGTATTTGCAACTAAACTGAAGGTAAATTATCACCACCTCTCACATTAGTACGTATCTTATCACAGCTACATGTCACAACCCAATCATACTTATATCTATCTATCTAATGCCCGACGCCAACTCCCGTTGAGGATGGCCATACACAAAACGCCCAAAGTTGACCTATTCCCTACGAGGACAATCCGTGCCAGTTTATGAAGGTCTTACAAGACTGAACACTCAACTTAGGGACAGTCACACTCAGTAGCCTCGCTATGTATTGTTAGCACATTTTCTACAGTGGTGGGCGGCTATTTTTTGTTTCAGCTGAGGGTAAATTGCCATGTTACTATATTGATTACTCAGCTATAATGTAGATTTTGTAGCGAAATATATTGTTAATTATGAATACGTGGCATTAATACAAAACAGAGACATACCGGTAGTAGTTTTATATTTTACCATTAATTATCAATAAATCAGCTCCTAAGGGATTACATTTACCATCGACTGGCAACAAACAGTCTATAGTTCATCCACCAACTTGCAAGTCATAATTTTCAAAAGGATACATTCTCTGGAAAAAGCATTTACCTGTTTTGGTAATATTTTCTGTAGGTAGTTAGCCACGAAACTAATGATTAGTTATTCAATGTATAATTAGAACTGGTATGTTATCCGGAAGGACTTCAATTGATATAATTTGTTCAGGATCTGTGTATCCATCATCTTTGTAAGTTACTAATGACTTTTGCTGAATCATGTTATCCATCATCTAGTTACATCCATGCCTGTTAAATGGTTGACCCACGTATCTGAACCGAAGCAACATTCTTTATATATGAATTTCCTTTACTATTTGTCTTTGTGTTTTATTCTTAGTTCATGTACTTTACGAATGTACTGTACTTGATATAGTAATGTTCTCAATAATAGTAATTTCATAGAGTTAGTTTCTCAAAATATATTTTCGATAACCTTATTAATCTTCTCCTATTTCTATTGCATTAAAATATTCCATGCCCAAAGTAATTTCATAAAAAAAACGTCTCATTATAATACGTTTCTACTGACGGCATTTGAAGTAACTTTCTTAGCCCTAATCAAATTAAATGTCAGTAGTTTTACATAGGAAATAACATCCATTTGCCCATTTACTTACTTTTAAAGCATTGATGTTCATTCAATATATCTTGCTATAATTATATCATATCCTTAGAATGAATTCGATGAAACACATCGGTGAAGACAGTATTACAGTACATTTATACGTTTGTGAATACTACTTTTAAATAAAACACCTTTTGCTACTTAATTATTAAAATACAAATATAAATGCAAACTTAAATAATCTCTTTCGAAGAGCTTTATGTTGATGTTGTATTTCTAGAATATATTGGAGTACAATTCTGATTCATTCCAAATTTATTCCATCGTCAGATATATAGCCTGTCTTGTTCGTCGGCACTGCAGATCTCCCGAGTACTGTGCATTAATCTTCTATATATATATATGCATAGCCTCAATCAAGTCGTGTTGCCAATTTAGCTACTTTCCCGCTAGATCAAGAGGTATTTACGTCTATCTAGAGGCAATTTCTTACATCTAGCGTCATGAATTCTTGCGATAGTCTGGAGATTTGAGCCATTTTAGAGAGATATTCTAGAGATTGTAGCATAGGTCTAGCTATTTTCGACATATATTTACTATCCTCAAGGTTCACTCTTCTTTCATATCTTACTAACTTTCGGGACTTCGGTGAGACCTTTTCTATTGCACTAGACATATCGAAGGCCTTCGATAGAGTCTGGCACAAATCTTTAATTTCTAAGCTACCCTCCTTTGGTTTCTATCCCTCCATCTGTGCCTTTGTCTCTAATTTCCTTTCCGGCCGTTCTATAGCTGCGGTTGTGGAAGGCCATCGCTCACTTCCTCATCCTATCAACTCCGGTGTTCCTCAGGGCTCTGTCCTATCTCCTATTCTCTTTCTAATTTCCATAAATGATCTTCTCAACTGTACCTCCAGTCCCATCCATTTACGCAGACGACTCTACCTTACACTATTCAATTAGTTTTCCAGAACGCCCCAGCCAGCAATCCCTCAAAGACAAACGTAATGAAGCCATAGATCACTTAACTTCTGATCTAACTACTATTTCCAATTGGGGCAGAGAAAACCTAGTTGCCTTTCATGCTTCCAAAACCCAATTTCTCCGTCTATCTACCCGTCCGGAACTCCCAGCGGACCATCCCTTATTCTTCAACAAACCAAAAATCAATCATTCATCTTCTCTCAATATTCTTGGTGTCTCTTTTTCTTCTGCTCTCACTTGGAAGGACCATATTACCAGTCTTGCTAAGGCAGCCTCCTAGAAGCTGGGTGTGCTCAACCGCCTCAAGGGGTTCTTTACCCATGCACAGCTTCTTGCTCTGTACAGGGGCACGGTGCGTCCTTGTATTGAGTATTGTTCATGTGTGTGGGGAGGATCCTCTCACACCGCACTCCTAGACAAAGTAGAAAGGAAAACCTTTCGTATCATTAACTCCCGTCCATTCACCAACTATCTGCAATCTCTCTCTCTCTCCGCCGCAATGTTGCTCTCTCTCGCTATTCTATCGCTACTATAATAATCAGTGTTCCTCAGAGGTCTCCCAGTTTATACCACCTCCTCTACATAGGGAACGTGGTACCTGTCTTGCAACACAATCCCACCCCTACTAAGTGCAACTCTCCAACCCAAGAGTGAAACGTTACTTTCAGACTTTATTCTATTCAACAGCTGAGCTCTGGAACTCTCTCCCAGAATCAGTCTTTCCCTCTTCCTATGACTTAAATTGCTTCAAACTCCGTGTGTTCAGGCATTTTGGCTCGAACGTCCATTGATGTTGGCCCTGTCACTCTTTCAACTCTGGGGGAAGTACTCACTACAGGCAGTTCTGCCTTTTGCCTCCCTCACTCACATAGAAAAAAAAAATCTAGCGGATTTGATTTGTTAACCCTGCAATCAAGTCCTGTGACAGATTTACTGGTCCCGCTGATTTGTGACCTCTTGCTTCAGTGAAATAACTAATTATTTATTTGTAATGAAAGTGCCACGGAGGAAATATTTCATGTTGATGTTTTAACAAATGCTACGCTGTGTTTATATTTCCCTGGTGCCAGTAGAGCAACAACAGGGGGCACCTCGATATATCATGTGCTGAAAGTTTTCAATGCGGCCAGGCATACCCAAACAAGTTATCTGATGCATAGTCAAGATCAATCAAGAGCTTTAGAATAACAATATATACATTTAATGATTATCGAAATAAAATAGGCTGATATGATTACTATTTTACCCACATACAGTTGAGTATAAAGGTATTAAACACCTATTAATTTACATTGATAATGCAAACCACTATCTATAACTTCAATAATACAGAGCAAGGTAATGTGTTTTGTGTAAACCTTTCTGTTCTCTCCAAACACATACTGAATTTCGTTACTTTACATAAATATTCCTTTGAGGGTTTTTTCACATAAATTTGGCATAATACTTATGATAAAATGAACTAATCCATAGTGGTCAGTCATGAGATGAGTCAACGTCAACTTACATCCCCAATACTTCCCTATCAACTGCCTCATTAACCATGGGCAGGGTGCTGATGAGGTAAACAAACTTAATTGTTATTGTTCATTGGGTAATATACCAATTAACCCTCTTATGTCCATTGGTGATTACTAATTCATTCAAAATCGTTTAAGGGGAGATCGGCCGGTTTTCTGGACCACTTTCTCCCACATGTTTAGCTCCATTAGTTTTCAGATGTTAAGATGTTTGCCCCATTAGTTAGTCGATTTTAAAACCTTTCGCCCCATTTCTACGTCAATATTTAGACCTTTCGTGCTATCTAGGTGTCGATTTTTTCCCTGGCGAACAATAGTGAGCCTGTAATGTAGGAAGAACCGGCCTTCGGCCGAGAAATGTTTCTACCGAAAGATGTACAAGTTATCTAGAAGGGGGATCTAATGGATTTTTTTGTTCTTTTTATTTAATGGAGGTCTAGGGAGGAAGCTAGAACAAATAATTAATACATGCAAAAATCGCCCAAAAAGTGAACCATCCCCCCTTAATGCTAGCCAGAATAACATGACGAGAAATATCAGTGATAAACGGGTTTTCTTATTATTATCGTAGTTTCACATATCCCTTTATTTCAATATACGTATTTTAAATGCTCTTCCATCAATTTCACTTCCCTAATCTTTCTTGTTCAGCCTTTCAATCTTCTTTCGCTCCAGATTATCAAATTATGATTGGTGTTCTGCAACATGACCAGTATGTGAAACCACTAGAAAATCATATATGAATAAACGTCTGTACGTATATACAGTATATATCTCTGTTATTCACTCTTAACCCCTACAGCACGATGACGTAATTTTCATAATATTTTGGTTACCATTAGATGTTTGTCTTTAGTGTATAATCTACCTCTAGGACTCAAAGGGGTAAATAGGATCTCAATAAGTCCTCACCACAACATAGGTCCTTCTTTAGCTGCATAAAACCGTCTATCTTTAGCCAGGAAAAAAGATAAATAGGCATCATCGTGCTGAAGGGGTTAAAGGCGCTTTATAATTGAGATATATATATATGTTGCCGCCATTATTGAGATATATATATATATGTTGCCGCCATTATTGAGATATATATATATGTTGCCGCCATTATTGAGACATATATATATATGTTGCCGCCATTATTGAGATATATATATATGTTGCCGCCATTATTGAGATATATATATATGTTGCCGCCATTATTGAGATATATATATATATATGTTGCCGCCATTATTGAGATATATATATATATGTTGCCGCCATTATTGAGATATATATATATATATGTTGCCGCCATTATTGAGATATATATATATGTTGCCGCCATTATTGAGATATATATATATGTTGCCGCCATTATTGTGTTTATTGAAGATGTTCCACTTGTCAGAGATCACCAACCCCCATGCCTCCCTACACATCCTATCTTTCAGGAGGTACAAGGGGGGAGAAAGGTTGGGGATTTGGTTGCGGTGCTGCCAAAATTACGAATTTACAGAGATATTGAGAAACTGAATGTGTGTAGTAGACTGTACATACAACACAACTTATAGGAGAGTGACTATTGATTGCATTACTTTATAATCAATAGAATATCTTTTATTAGGTGACCGGTCAACTCAACCAGTAGGCCATATCAACCAGTAGCTCTCAACCAGTACCAAATCAACCAATACGGTTAGGTTAGGTTAGGTTAGGTTAGGTTAGGTTAGTACTATATTTTGGCAATGGTTTGGTTGGTCTGGGTTAATTTGGCACTGGTTGAGAGCTACTGGTTAAAATGGTCTACTGGTTGAGATGAGATGGAACCCTTTTATTATCATAGTAGCGTATCAAACGTCCAATATAATTGTGGGCTTTCATCAATGTTTGCTATTCTTATACAAGTCTGCATGTATAAATGAACAAAATAATTGTTAATTCCTTGCAAAATTGGACAATTCAGGACATAAGTTTTAAAACTCATTTAGGATGACTGTGAATAATTGCACTAAACCGAACGAAAACAATGGGTAGTCGACTCATGCAAAATTGTATGTTTACTATAGGTAGTGTCAACGAACTTGACAATAATCTTGACCCTTTAACTTCTTATAACTCAAAATGAATGAAAGCAATCAGGCTGACGTTTCTATCATTTGGGAAGAGTCCACCAGGAAGTAGGTGTGGATATTTACAGCCACTTTGCTCTAGGCCCTTTTGAGTTACAGAGAGGTCAGGGATCAAGAATATTGCCAAGTTCGCTGGCTCTGGTTATAAGATTCTACGACCGTGATAAACTGCTGATAAAATTGTCCGAATGCAATCCCTGTGAATTCAATTAGCTCTCCCTTATAAAGCCAACCAGACTAGGCGTTGTGCTGGAACGCTACTAATTGCTAATTGTTAGGCGGCAAGAGCGAGCTTAAGGGGGTAGTACTCGCTTTTTCTGGACCCCCTTCTCCCTCATGTTTAGCATATTAGTTTTGAGGTTTTAAGACGTTCGTTCCGTTAGTTTGGCGAATTTGAGACCTTTGATTCATTCCTGGCGAGCGTAAGCGAGCCTCTAATTCTAGAAGCAACCGGCCGGGACATTTTTCTACCGAGAAATGTACAAATGTATCTTGAAAGGGGGTCTAAGGGGTATTTTTCTAAACTTGATGGAGGTCTAGCGAGGATACTCAAAAATACATTAATAAATAAATATATAGACCAAAAACCAAGCACTACCCCCTTAACAGATAGATCACATAATTAACTGGTGCATATGTGTACAGGGTAACCTTCAAGTAATTTAGTAGATCATAAACCCACACACGAAAGCCTGGCAGCCTACATGCCATTATATATATATACGGTATATATATATATATATTGATTGATTGATTGATTGATTTCTTACTTTATTTTATTTTATATATTTTATTTTATATATTTTGTTATATATTTTATTTTATATATATTTTATATATTATATTTTGTTATATTTTGTTTTATTATATTTTATTATATTATATTTTATTGTATCATATTTTATTTTATATATTATATTTTATATATTATATGTTATATTATATTTTGTTATATTATATTTTGTTATATTATATTTTATTATATTTTATTGTATCATATTTTAATATCTCATATTTTAATATATCCTATTTTATTTTATTTTATTACATTATATTTTATTTATCATATTATATTATATCATTATATTATAGTGTATTTTATCATTTTTTATTTTATTTTATTTTATTATTATATTATATTATTTTATTTTATTATATTTATTTATTTATTTTATTCTATTGGATTATTTTTAATTTGTATGTGTATGTGTATTGTTATTGTTATTGTTTGTATTTGTATTGTATTTCATTTGTTTTTATATTATATTTATTTATTTATTTATTCATTTATTTATCTATTTATTTATCTATTTATCTATATCTATCTATCTATCTATCTATAATATCCTTATACTATATATATTTACAAATGTGTACGGTAAAATACTTTTCACCAGCATTAAATTGTACTAATTATTAATTTTATCTTCTCAGATTTAACTTTTAAAAGTATATAATATACAGTAGTTATATACTGGTTGTTTGTAGCTACTTTCAACCATTTAACCTCTTCTGTACCGGCGACGTCTTTTTAATGGTATTCTAGCTATCGTATTCTAGCTATTCTAGGGGGTATGGGGACTGGCAGGGGTGTAGCGGGACTGGAAGGGGAATAGGGGGCCTGGCAGGGGGATAGGAGAACTTGCAGGGGGATAGGGGGCCTGGCATGGGGGTAGGTTGCCTGACAGGGTGTTTAAGGTATCTGGCAAGGGAAGGAGATGGAATGGTGGGAGAGAGTGAGGGTTATACATCCTGAAGTATCGATTTTTTTATTAATTTATGAATAAATTAATATTGTGTTTGTCCATGTTAGTACTATAACTATCAACCAACGCAGGATATTATATTTGTTATCAATATTAATTTACATCCCCAAATGTAACTTTCACCCCCCGGAGCCTTCAACTTTGTTGGCGGAGATAAAACCTCATTTTCCACGTGTCCTAGAAGAAAAACTCGTTATCACAGGGTTCTTTACCTTGGTAATTTAATCCCTCGCTCCACTAATTAACCTCCCACGAGCCAGGGCTCCA
Source organism: Paralithodes platypus (assembly GCA_032716605.1). Lineage (NCBI taxonomy): Eukaryota > Metazoa > Arthropoda > Malacostraca > Decapoda > Lithodidae > Paralithodes > Paralithodes platypus. The sequence goes on from CM064487.1 coordinate 110,251,526, forward strand.
ATTGTGACCGGCCATAATAATTCCATTATTGCGTTGCCCACCATACGTAGTAGTGATGGAGGCCCAGACGTGACCTCATTATTAATTTCTCTTTGGACGGACCTGAGTGTGTGAGTGTGATAGTTTGATGTATTTATAGAAAAGGATTAGCATAAATGGAACACATTTATTACAAAGCTATAACACACACAGAAATAAAGGAGGAGGAGGAGGAGGAGAAGGAGGAGAGAGAGGGAGCAAGTAGGAGAAGTAAGAATAGAGAGTGGAAGAGCAAGAGGAGAGAAAGGGAGCAAGTGCGAGAAAAAGGAGGAGGACGGAAGGAGGAAGAGTGGGAAGTAAGGAGGAACGGAAGTAGAGGGTGACCAGACCGGAAGTAGTATTAACCAGTGGTATTAACAGAGGAGGTGAAGCAGGGAGTGGTGGTAGCAATCAAGGAGAAGGAGCAAGAAACAAGGAGGAGAAGTAGGAAGTAAGGAGGCAGGAAGGAACGGAAGTATAGGGTAGTGAGATTGGAAGTAGAGCGGTGACCAGGTGTATTAACAGAGATGGTGGAACAGGGAGGAGGAGTAGGAAACAATGAGGAAGAGTAGGAAGCAAGGAGGAGGCAGAGGAAGTAAAGAGGAAGAGTAGGAAGTAAAGAGGAAGGGGCAACGAAAGTACAGGGTGGTCTGACCGGAAGTAGAGTGGTGACCAGGTGTATTAACATATGAGGTGAAGCAGGGAGGAGGAGTAGGAAGCAAGGAGGAGGAGTAGAAGCAAGGAGGAGGCAGAGGAAGTAAAGAAGAAGAGTAGGAAGTAAGGAGAAAGTAGAGGGTGTTGAGAGCGGAAGTAGAGCGGTGACTAGGTGACTAGGCAACAGAGGAGGTGGGGCAGGGAGGAGGAGTAGGAAGTAAGGAGGAGGAGTAGGAAGTAAGGAGGAAGGAGAAACGGAAGTGAGGAGGCAGGAAGGAACGGAAGTAGAGGGTGGTGAGACCGGAAGTAGAGCGGTGACCAGGTGTATTAACAGAGGAGGTGGAGCAGGGAGGAGGAGTAGTGGTGGGAGAGTGTGGTCGTAAAGTTGGCTGTAGCAAAGGATAGGACAATGGTCGTAAAGTGTTCGCCATGTTGTATACCTTAATATGCCTTCAACGATTAGGGAACATTTTAGTAATATATCCTTTAAGTATCTGGCACCTTACCTCCAGCACCTTACCTTTCGTGTGTTATATGATTATTAAAAAGTGTTGATTCGTAATTCACTAAGGATATAACATAAAATTGCATATAAGGTTGAAGTAATGGAAGTTGAACATGTTTGAGGTATTAATCTATACTTCAAATGGTAAACGTCTTTCCTGTCTTTAATAGAAGGGAATCAATTCATGGGTAAATAAATTCACAGTACGGTGAATGCTTGAATGAGTAATTAACCCCATATGACAGAAAACGTATTAATTGCTATAAAGACACGACAGTTTTCGAATTTCTATAAAGTCCTCACCTGAAGACGATTCTAAAGAGTGTTGAAACCTGTCGTGTATAAACTTTATATACAAAACGTTTTCTGTCATGTGGGTTTATCTCTGTAATCAACTCATCCCTAACTCGTAAATTATCCTCATATGAAACGATGAGACAACACTGCAAGTACAACACATTACAACACATCTTAAAGTTGACAACATGGCTGCTATATAAAGGAAAACAACAACACTACCTAACCTACAAATGGGCTATGAATATGGTCTCCGTGATAAATGACCTTCCTTTCCTTACTGCTCAATCCAAGGTATGGTTTTCTCTTTAACTCTTTAAGTCTGCCTCGCTTTAACTCTCACTCTCTCTCTCTCTCTCTCTCTCTCTCTCTCTCTCTCTCTCTCTCTCTCTCTCTCTCTCTCTCTCTCTATATATATATATATATATATATATATATATATATACCTGATGACCATTATTCTGTCGTCCCTGTAATGGAAATGCCTGGCTTCATATATAATTCTTCTGACTGAACAATTCGTATATATCACGTGAAATTTGTATCGCCTGTCCGATAACCCTTTGTCGGGTCGGCCGGAGTGTGCTGTTCTATAAAATTGGGGTCATAACCCGAGTGAGTGCCCCCCCTGTGACTGTGCTTCAGAGGTGCGGGTAAAGAGGGGACCCATCACGATCTATAGAATAACAGAGGACTACAATTTAATGGGGGTTCTCAAGCGGAGTCAGACCAGATATTAAATGGGGGTTCTCAAGCGGAGTCAGACCAGATATTTTCCGTCATTTATATTTATTGTTCATTTATATTTGTGATGATGATGATGATGGCTACAGATAAGTAGGAAATTAGAGAGTTTTGGATAGAGGAAGAATCAGTTGAGAAATGGGAAGTACACTAAACGATAAAAGTACTTAGGCTCAACCAAGTTGCTCCATTGTCTATCTTTTTTTATTTATTCACCTGTATATATACTGTATATATATAAATACTGCACGCTTTTCTGTTGATTAAGTGTTTATTTGATACTCTTTATTGTAAGCATTCTAAGTAAAGTAATGAAATGTTGTCAAGCTGTGAACACTATTTTATAACTTACTTACGTCGTCCTTCACTGGCCTTGGTAAAATTATAAATACATAATAATTATCTAGTCTGATTATATTTCAATTCAATTCAATTCAAAAGACTTTATTGACACAAAGTAATGTACATAAATACAGGTGATACACATCCATGCGCTATTTAGATATGTATATTCACATCATGTTATTATGTTTGATTTTTTTCTTCCCATTTTCCTTTGCTGCACTTGACCTCCATTACGGTTCTCATAGCCCTGCCAGTTTTGTTTTTTCTTCACGTTTGTTCCGTGTCTCTTTCCGTCCGGACCACACAGTCCATAGTTCACAAATCGTTTGGCATATGGACCGGCGTTTGAACCATAGAGGGAGGTTTTTGGTATTTCTGGACCCCGTTCTCTCTCATACTTAGTCCCATTATTATTGAGATATTAAGACGTTCACGCCATTAGTTTGACGATTTTAAGACCTTTCATCCCATTTATTTAGGTGTCGATGTTTCCAGGCGAGCGTAGCAAGCCTGTAATTTATGAGGAACCAACCATCAGCCGGTATATTTTTCCACCAAAAAAAGTGGACACATTTATCTCGAAGGGGGGGGGGGGGGGTCGGGGGTTACTGTTTGGTAGATGACTAAGGAGTAAACTAACCTCTCTGATTCTCCCTGTAAAGGAAGCTGTTGGCTACCACTTCCGGTCCCCCTCACCTCCACTGACCGACACAGGCTCTTAACCCCTACACTACCGGTGTAATCCTTTTCATAATATTGTGACAACTATTAGACGATTATTTTCGGATTAAGAAAGACCTCTGGCAATAATAAGGCTTTAAACTATCTCAACTAACCCTTTTAACTACCGCAGATCCTACCTAAGCTGTATAATAGCGTCTAAATATAGCTAGAGTAAAAGATAACACACGTCGCTGGTACTCAAAGGGTAAACTCCCTCACAGAACTATCAGTAGAGGACGAATACGTTATTGTCATTTAGTACTTAAGCCGGTATCATACGAGCGCTTTTTCACTCAACATTTATCCTCAATACTGGACTGGCAGCTTATGAGGTAAACATTTAAAATATTTCGGTTACCTAAATTCATCGATCATCAGTCTACTTCCCGATTTCAGTTCAAAATATTCAAGAAATGTTGTCAGAAAAATGCCGATAATTGAATGTTGACTATAAACGTTCTCGTGTGATACCGGCTTTAGTTGGCACATCATGAGGTTCATTTATCCGAATTAATAGCAAATATTTACTGTTGAATTGGTGCAATTAAAAATTATATGATTTTGTATTCTTGATGTAGGAACAGGCCCTATTAACTCTGGCACATACTTGGCATACTGTTAGGCAAACAGAGACAAGGGGTGTTAGGAGATTCCCCAAATATATCCACCTGCAGCGAATCAAACACGGTTCAGTCGTTTGTAAGAAGGGGAAAACTGAAGAAGTGGCAGTATTAGGTTCCCGTGGGACTCGTAAAGTAAAATGGCCCTTAATCAGACCTTGGGAAGGATTGGTTCTTTATGCCGTGTTGAAATTTCCCGTGGGAACTGTTTGGGAACCTCGGCTCTATGTTTAGGGGAGCAAGGGCGAGAAGATTGTTTGCTGTGGTGGGGAGGTTTGTTTTGCTCTTTAGTTTTACATATGGAAATTCTGCTACCTCGTTATAAGAACCATATTGTTTACTTCACATTATGTGTGTGTGTGTGTGTGTGTGTGTTATAATATTCCAGGTGCTTGCTTGCTTCTCTCTTGATATAATTCACTAACCATGTCAAAACATAGACTTATTATATATATCGCAAAATCAAACTTTAAAAACATATGATTTGTAAAGCGAGGTACAGTTAGCCACTATTTACGCATTCCTTTCCTTTAGTAAAAATACAAATACTAATGTTGGCAAGAAGAAGCAATGTATACAGTATGTCTGCGTAAAGGTACTTGACAGACATATACAGATAAATGGTTATTATGGTCAAAAGTTCATCTATGCGTATTTGTAGGGGTCTTTGTTAAAACATTGTATACAATAGTACAATACATGGTACCTGAATTTACGTTATAAGACCTAACCCGGCGAACCTGATTTTATATATATATATATATATATATAATTATATACCGGTATATATATATATTTTTTTTTTTTTTTTTTTGCTTATCAATTTATTGTGTGTGTGTTTGTGTGTGTGTGTGTGTGTGTGTGTGTCATCAAAGGCATCGACAATATGAACTGTAGTAAGTACTTCACTATCGACCAATCTAATTACACGCGGGGAAACGGTTGCAAAATTATTGGTAAATCTTTTAACTCGCACGAATCTAAGAATTTCTTCTTCAATCGAGTTGTCAACTTGTGGAATGGGCTTCCCCGAAACGTTATAGACTGCATCACCGTTGATTCATTTAAACTCCGCCTAGACAAATATCTCTCATCAAACCCGCGACTGACTGCGTTTGTAAATGAATAACTTTATTTTATCCCCCCTCAGTTACTAACCCCTCTGTCCTCTACTAACTTCCTAATCCTGCCACGGACATTAGTTCCAGGGCAGTAATTCCCTTTCCAATGTTCCTTTACCCACTCTAAACCACTGTTTGGACACTTGATCCTCAGTGTTTTGGAGGACAAGCAACCTAGAAAGGTCACTAGATCTGTTGTTGCTTGATTTCCTTTGTACTCCTTTGTGTCTGTGTATCTGTATGTGTGTGTGTATGTAAATCGTCGTATTTTTACATAAATATTGCATTCATTATATATTTTGTAGAGTACCTTATGTTTGATATTTCCCATTTCATTCATATATCTTGCGCTCTTCTCTTTAGGCGTTATCTTCGCCTTTGCTTTCTCTTTCTTTATAAAACTTAATTATCCTCTTTTCTTTCAGCTATAAATTATTATATTGTTATTTTTGTCTTCGCTTTCTCCTTCTCATTTCCTCGTTCGTATTTCTTATATTTTCATCTCCCTTTTCTTTACCTCTCCTTCTTCCTCTTACAAAAATAAGTGACTGTGGTGAAGATCTGACCTCTGACCCTCTCTTGAATGGTACACACACACACACACATACACAGACATACACAAACACCCACACACAGGCATACACACACACACAGGCACACACCCACACAAAAAGAGAGAGAGCGAGAGAGTAGACTAGAATATAATATATATTATGTAAGGATTAGGAAGACTAGGGAATAATAAAATGCATTATATAGTACTCATTCTCTCTCGGGCGCAGGGATAATATGTAAGGTGCAGGTGGGATGAATTGAGATAAGAATAGATGATGAATGATAATAATATTATATTGAGCATTATTCAGGTAAAATATATGGAAACACAGGTGGTGGAGCATTAGTACAAAATTACAAAGACATTAATTGAACATATATGTGCATATTGATTGGCGTAAGCAATTACACAAGCCATGCTGTAGTGAAATCAGAAATCACACTAAAATCAGATCGTGTAACGTTGCTTGGTTTTGTCAAAAATCATTACTTACAAATATTATATGCTTTCCCTTGGCCTTATTTTACACGATTCAGCTCTAACTGTTCTCATATGTTCTCAATCTTGCTACAAACTTATTCCTTATTTTCTAGAAGGCATATTCATCAGTGCTATTTATCTCAGTTTCTATTTTCCTCGCCACTTTTTTCCCTCTTGTTTTTCTCTTCCTAGTAATTTCCATGCTCCTATTGACTGGCTTACACAATTGTTGAGGATCAGAGAAAAAAATACAGCGATCAAGCGAACATAAACTAGGAAACGGAAAATAATTAAAATGGGCATATGTGATATATAAATATGCTGAAGAAAGAGATGAACACAAAATTACCAAGCGAACACAAGCGTGAAATGAGAGACGTGGAAGAAGGCAGAAATAACATTATTCGTGGGCAGAAGAAATCCTCGGTTTAAGTACACAAAAACACAAACCTCTGAGTGACCTTTGAACCTCACACTCTGACCTCCACCTGGTCATTCCTCTTTTTAACCCCATTAGCACCACGACGTAATGTTTATATTATTCTGGCTATCATTAGACGATTTTCTTTAGGTTGTTATCTACCTCTAGGACTCAAGGGGTTAAATACGATTTGAATAAACCCTCTCAATAACGTAGGTCATTTTTAAACTGCATAATATTATCTTATAGTAACCAGAATATAGTTAAATGGACGTCACTGGTACTGAAAGGGTTTATCCTATATATTTTCAATCAATAGTCGTTCAAAACGTGATATAGATTAACAAATATTTTGCTGTCGTTATGTCCTTCAAAACTTTGACATAAATATATTTTCTTTCAGGGTAGCTACAGGTTAATATATTTAGGTTAGGTACAAACTCTGATTGTCAAATGGATACTACAATTATATTTCCACAGATCCTTCATGATCTGAAATAATCCGATTATTTATAGCCAGCATAAACGGATAAGAGCATCATTGTACAGAAAGGGTTAAACAGAAGTATATTAATGATCTTTATACCTTCAGCATTTTATTTAATGACTCAGTTTATTTTTGTAATATAATATTGTTCAGGGTTTACAAAAAAAAACAAAAAAAATTGCATACCAGCCTGTTTCTTCAAAACTTAAGGAACTCTCTGAAGTGAGTACATGTTCATATGGTGGCAATATTTATAATTAAATTATCCGTTTTGTTACTTACTTCCTCTCATATGTATAACTTTATATACATGTTCTTGTAGTCACTCTATTGTTCGGTAGTTATTGAATATAAAACGGTTCTGTTTCACGTAATACCCATGTGTGGTTAGAATACCGTTTATGGCCCTTGTGTAATATATACCGTATATATATACCGGTATATATTTATATATATATATATATACTGTATATATATACTGTATATATTATCTACCCGTTTGTCACTCTATCTCAGCCTGTGTAACTCCCTACCTGAATTTACCTACTTGGTCTTGTCTCCAAAGCCAAATGGTGTGTGTTTGTCTCCACTGGCCTTTTTTAGCTTCGATCGACTTATCGAAGCCGTAACGCCACTTTCTCGCTGTCTCATCTTGCAATCTCAGACGACTCTCTCTCTCTCTTTCTCTAACGCCACCTACGAGTATTGACAGTAAGTAGTCACTGCTTCCATTGCCAAATTTGAAAATGGGACTATCAATGCAATGGTAATCAATATAGTTAATGTTCTACCAAATAGATACAGTCACTCCTTCATAATTGATTTAAGCATGCGCCTATGTTGCACCCATGTCACATGCTGCACCAGGCTACCAGTCGCTCCTTTAATAGCTCAGTTCACCCTCTGAGGAAAACGGTTCACGCCAGCGGCCAATACTTAAGCATTGTACTCATTTTTGTCCTTGGACCGTGACGCGACCAGCGGACAATCAGCGGTAATGAAGCTGCTGGAGGGATTGCTCTTGACCCTTTACACTCTCTTTTACCCTTCCTGACTCCACGCAGACCTTAGTCCCTCTTTATTGGGTGTTTTCAAAGGGTGCACTCGAATATGGCAGTGCTGGAAGGTTTCTCAGCGAGTCGTTGTCACCTCGTATGTCTTGTACTCCACCCTGAGCATAACCTTATCTGGTTTTGGTCACGGGAAAATGTTGCTTATTTGTAGCGCTGCAGTGTTATTAATTCGGCTCGGACATTCACATTTATTAATCCTTTGACTTCGGGAGGCTGTATCTAACATCAATATAATCCTCAGGCACTATAGGAAAAAACAGATACTGTATATCCCATGTTTTTTTCCCCTATGTGTATTGAAATTAACTATAACAAAGAAATGTATCCCGATAATATCTCCCCTAGAAAAATCTGTACTTAAACCCAACAATGTGTAGTTCATACTTGAATACAAAGGTTACTCGACATCTTCACATTTCTTTCTAATAGAATGCAAATACTTCACATCTTTGTAAATCGTAAGTACCATAAGTATTTTCCGTATGGTTTACGTATGTCAACAAAATTACTTTCCTATAATGTATATATTTGTTTTACAGGAAATATGCTACTTTTACAGAATGTTATGAATGTACCCGTATATGAGATATGAACATGTCTAAAAACAGACAAATTTAATTCCAAACCAACTTTTAATGATACTTTACAGTCTAACCATTAAAAAGCAATAATTTAGAAAAGTAAGGTAAATGCACAACGTTGGAACTATAACACATACAATCCTGCATTTGTGTATAGATGAGAAGCAAATTATACTTCTCAATTAATTTCTGCATGCCCTAAGAAGCGAGAATTTTGAAGAGGGAGGCCTAACCATAGCAGATTACAAATTGATTGGCTCCCATGACTAATTGTGTCATTCTTTATTCCAAGCCATTCTCCTCTACCCCTTCTCTCATTAATGTATAATAACTTCAAATCTCATTATCGAACGCTCACACATCAAGTACCCTACTAGAAACAAACTAGATACACTAATAAAGCTTTGAAAAACACACCCAAGACCCCCTTCGAAATAAATGCGTACATTGTTCGGCTCACAATCGCTCTCCAAGAAAGAAATCGGCAAATAAATGGGGCGAAGCGTCTTCAAATCGTCAAAATAACGGGACAAAGGTCTTTAAGTGTCAAAACTAATGAGATTAAATATGAGGAAGAAGGGGGTCCAGAACAAAATGTAAACCTCCCCTTAAGCTTTATATTTATCTACTTCCTATCTTCTCTTACCACAGAATAACATAAAGACACATCTATCCTATATTGAATGTACTAAAGCCTTCACGGTTTTTATTTTATGCATGTGCCTTCTACGCCATAAATACCCCCAAAAGATATGCCTCTTACATCCTATTGTGGATTAAAATTCTCTATACGCGTGTTTTTACTTTTTTTCCTCACAAAATTTCTTCACCAATATGATATACGTTTTAATCTTCAAACAGTAGTTTATCTATATATATATATATATATATATATATATATATATATATATATATATATATATATATATATATATATATATATACACCAACTGAGGTACCCATCGCCGCTTGGGGGAATATCGAAGTATGGGCTGTCTATCTTTGGCGGAAAAAAAAATGTGATTGCTTCTCTAAGTAAATACTTATCAATTTGATCTGTTAATATAAGTTGTATTATTACAATTTCTCAAGAGCTATAATAGTCATTATAATCATAGATTTTGGTGGGTGTGCCGTCATTACCAGACCGTATGTATGTCATCGTTATATCAATACCGTCATTATTATTATCATTATTAGTATTATTATCATTATTTTTATTATTATTATTATTATTATTATTATTATTATTATTATTATTATCATTATTATTGTTAGGCCTTTAATTATTATTGGTGTTTATACTTATAGTATTATTATTATTATTATTATTATTATTATTATTATTATTATTATTATGATTATTAGGATTATTACTGTTATTGTATTTGTTTTATTATTGCTGTTCTTATTGTTGTTGTTTGTTGATTTTATTATTGTTGGTGTTGTTAAAAGCAGTGAGAAATAGGTGAGAGAGATATAAAAACAAAAATTATATTGCCTTTGCCTTGATTACCAGGCCGTTTGTCATCATTAGATCAACACCGTCACTACACCTGGGCTTCCATGGGGCTATAATATATATTCCGTTGTGGCAGCCAGACCCTCCCGCCGGGCCCAGCCACTTTCTTCACCCCAGGGGGTTCCCAGTAGTATAACTCTTATTTCTACCCTCGCTTATCCTACTTGCTCAGTTTAATTTATTTGTATATATATTCATCGATGTTTTTGCTTCCATTGATGAAACCTATATTAGTGTTTCTTCGTTTTCTTCTCGTTGGTGTTAGTCTGGATTAAGAACTAGCTCTGTTTATCATTTAATACAATAATAATTAGAGGGGTACTTGGAAGAGCACGCTCCTCCGCCTACGCTGGCGGAGGTATGCGCTCTACTGATTGCACATATCCTATCTGCCTACCAAATGTTATGAACTTCGGTTCATAGCATTGTGGGCCTTCTACGCTGGCGAAGGCATGCACTCTATCGATCACCTTATAAATTGAATAACGTTTTCCGTGGTGCATATAATATCTCCCCTTCATATTTCGTGAAAATCGGTTACTAATGTTTTAAGATATCTTGTTTACAGACAAACAAACAGTCAATCCAACAAACTGAGGCGGAGGTAATAATAAATATAACTAAGCACAATCCTAGGCTCTCTCTGTTCACTTTTGCCATCATTCATCCGGAATCAATTCAAGGGAGATGGGTCGTTTTTCTGGGCCCTCTTCTCCCTCATGTTTAGCCCTATTACCTCATAAGTTTAGCCCCATTAGCTCATAAGTTTGGCGATTTTAGGACCTTTCACCCCATGTTTTTGTCAATTTCGTGTAATTTAGGTGTCGATTTCTTTCCTGGCGAGCGATAGCGAGCCTGTAATTTAACAGGAATCGACCTTCGGCCGGGACATTTTTCTATCGAAAAATGTACAAATTTATCTTGAGGGAGGGTCTTGGGGTGTTTAATTTAAGCTTGATTGATTTCTAGCGAGGAAACTAAAAAATATCTATCGATTTATCTATCTATATGCTCAGGCCCAATCCCCATTTTGGGGGTAGCCGACTCAAGACAGAGCAAGAACAGGGAAAACACAAAAACAACATAAAACAACAAATAAACACAGATAAAAAACACAAAACTCACACACATCCAGGTCACCCAGGAGAAGACCCAGAGACCAGGGTCACCAAGGTCGCTCCAAATATATGAATACATAAATAAATAGAACAACAAATATTAACACTGTTCCCATAATCAATTAATGAACGATTTTGAGCTCTGGTGACACTTCCTGCAGGTGTCAAGGGTTGCCGAACTCCAGTGATTGGTATTAATTTTAGAAGTCGTGTATTGTGTTTCGTGATATTGCTTGATACCCATTTCGTTCCGTCAATGATTGAACAACAACTTCGTGTCAAGATAATAATTATGCAGAAACGAATATAGTCTATTTTTAGAGTATTATTTTGTGTTTCTTTTTTTTAAGAGACAATGAACGGAGGAAGGAAAAACACAGATAAAACAAAAAGGTCCATGTGCCTAAAGGCATCCTCCATTCATAAAATGTTTGTAACAACTGGATTTAAACTTTTATAGATTGTAAGTTTGTGGAAAGCAACTCGAGGGAAGTGAATTCCAAAGAGTAGTAGTTCTAGAGATAAATTAATTTTGATAAGCAGAAGTTCTGCATTGTGGAGGAGAAAGTGTAAATTCATGGGCGCTCTCAGCTGCCCTAGTTCTACGGGGAAAGATGTGGAGAGGCGGCACAATTGAAGTAAGTCCCTCGGAACAATTGCTGTGAAAATATCTGTAGAATAATGCAAGGGATGCAACGTTTCTTCGTATGGATAATGTAGGAAGGTCCTGTGTGATTGCAGGGTTATTGATTAATCTAATAGCTTTATTTTGAATTTTGTCCAACTGCCTCAATGCAACCACTCCACTTCCACTCCACAGAGGTGAACAGTAATCCATCTGAGAACGCACATGACTTTTATATATTACGGCCAACTGCTCGTCAGAGAAGAATTCTCGAACTCTGTACAGGAGTCCCAGTTTTTAAGAGGCATTCTTAGCAATGCTTCTAACATAATGTGTCCAGCTCAAGTTAGTAGTTAATGTTACACCGAGAATGGCAATACTAGGGGAAGTGGGAATATTTATATCATTAAAAAATATATGGGAGTCAGTGAGATTCTGTCGGTTAGAAAATTGAATGTACTTGGTTTTCTGTGCATTAAAGGAAACTAGATTATTTTGTCCCCATTCATAAATTCTAGAAAGGTCCTGGTTCAGAGAAATTGCAGTGTTTATTTTTGAATTTATAAGATCGGGTTGGGTGAAAGAATTGGTAAATGTGAAGGAACTGTGGTGTGTTGAGTTTATCTGCGTAGGAATGTATTGGATTCTGAGTGGTAGATATGAGATCATTGATATGAATGAGGAGCTGATCCTTGGGGAACACCAGCATTTATTGAGTGAAATTGAGAATAAAGGCCATCTACCATTACACATATTTTTCTGTTATGAAGATAAGAAGAAATTAGTGGAACTAATGATGCAAGGTCGTAGTGTGACATCTTCGACAATAAGGATTGATGCCAGACTCTATCAAATGCATTTGATATATCCAGTGCTATTGTATGTGTTTCACCATGTTGGTCTGTAGCTTGGTTGATTTGATGCGTAAGAAGGCAAAGAATGTCTGCAGTTGATCGACATCGTCTAAAACCATATTGCCTATCACTGATTAATTTATTATTCTCAAGATGCTTAATTATGTGATTATTTAATATAATTTCAAAGACTTTACCAAGAGTGGAAGTTATAGCTATTGGTCTGTAGCTTGATGGATATGAAGAGGCACCTTTTTTAGGAACTGGATGGATGTTTGCTTCTTTCCAGGGTACTGGGAAACATGTGGTATGAGTACACAGACGGAAAAATGTTGCCAATACAGGAGCGAGCACCAAGGAGCAATTCTTAAGTACTATTGGAGGAATTTCATCTGGACCAGGAGCCTTATCTACTGAGAGATTCTTCAAAATAGTTTTGACATGCCTGGTGTGGATCTTAAGTGAAGGAATTTTAGGCGAATTAAAATTAAGTACAGGGACATCTTGATTTATTTCATCTAAGGTTGAGTTGGTGGAGAAAATATCCGCAAGAAGGTTAGCTTTACCTCGTGGGTCACTTACAAGATTGCCAGTCGGAGATTTTAATGGTGGAATGGATGAAGCAGTAGTGAAGTTGGATTTGAATGAGTTAAAAGTAGACCAAAATATTTTGTTATCATTTAGATTATTTAGAAGTTTATTTGCCTGCTTGTGGAGAAAGTTTGATTTAGTTAGGTTTAATACAGTTTTGGCATGATTTCTGATGTTTCTAAAGTAATTAAAGGCTTCATGTGTTTTTGATCTTGTGTATGCATTGTAGGCTATTGCTTTTTGTTCAGTTACTCTAGCACAATTATGGTCAAACCATTTAGGTGAATTAGATCTTTTACTGTACTTTTGATGAGGAATAAAAGTTTCCATTCCAATTTTTACAAAATCTTGTATGTGGCTCAAGGTGGTGTGTGCATCATTAGAAAAGAAAGAGGTCCAGGGAATATCAATAAAGAAACCTTGAAGACCCTCCCAGTCTGTCCTATCGTAATACCATTTAGTCACCAAAACAGGTTCAGAGTGGGAAGGTGTGGTAGGTGATAGACAGGTGGCCTGTATCAGACAGTGATCAGAAGATCCAAACGGGGACCTCACTGTAACATCATAATTTTCTGAATTGGTTGTTAAAAATAAGTCCAGTAGGTGGGAATTATGATTAGGATTATCTGGTACACGGGTGGGTTGGTTGACTAGTTGAGTGAGATTAAATGAGTCTGCAAATAGCTCACATTAAAGACCAGCATCATCAGTCCTGGCTGAATGAGTGAGCCATTCAACATTATGGACATTAAAATCACCCAACACAGTGATTTCAGAAGAAGCATTTAAGTTGAGGACACTGAGTTGTGAGGACAGAGAATAAAAAAGACTTTGCTCTGGAGGAGTATTTGGGGAACGGTAGATGCAACATATGTATTTAAATTTACCAGCATAAATTAATTTGTATATAATTATTATTTGTATATATTATATTATTTTTAGATCATTAGTCGTAGGACAAAAGTAATTTAGGTTACCAAAATGATCTGCTAATTCATATATACAGTATATTAAGTATGATATTTTTACAAGGATAGTTGTGGCCCTATGTCACCATAATTATTAGGTCCCATTATGACTCAGTCTCGAGTCGGCCAATCTCCCCCCCCCCCCCCCCCCGCGCACACACAGAAAAAATATTAAACGTTTATCAAATTGAAACGGGTCACTAAATGTTTTCAGTATTGTTCAACATGCTTTATAATTCTACCACTCTTTCTGTAAATTAAATTCTAAACACCAGCACTGTGACCAATGAATCTGATCCCGATGGTGACCCCGGGAAGGTTATGTGTGGTCTGTGGACGTGGAGAAACTTAGTAATTGTGATATTTTTTAAGGGGAGATGGGTCGTTCTTCTGGTCTCCCTTCTTCCTCATGTTTAACCCTATCATTTTTCAGATTTTAAGACGTTGGACCATTAGTTTGGCGATTTTAAGACGTTTCGTCCCATTTGTTGTCAATATTTAAACTTTTTGTGTCATTTAGGTGTCGATTTTTTCCTTGCGAGCAATAGCGAGCCTGTAATTTAAAAGGCACCGGCCTTCGGCCAGGACAGTATTGTCACGACAAGTGTACAAATTAATCTTGCAAGAGGGTCTTGGGCGGGTGATTTTTTTAAGCTTGAAGGAAGTCTAGGGAGCAAACTAAGACAAATAATTAAAAGATACATACATGAACAAATAAATACGCCCATGTCCCCCCTTAATTAATACGCCCATGTCCCCCCTTAATTAATACGCCCATGTCCCCCCTTAATTGTGATATTCTGTAATATATATATTCTTGTCAGAGTTATTCTAATATTAGAGATTATGTTTGTGGACAGTTTTCTCATGTCCGTGGGTGGCATAATTATATCTTTACAAAAAAATCTGTGTTTAACTGTCTTGATGGTGTAATGGTTAGAGTGTTTAAAATCTGCGTGTGATAACCCAGGTTCGAATTCTGGTGGATCACATTTTGTCATTACTTTCATTGGGAGGTGTTTGGTGTTGGAGTGAAATTAATCAAAATAGATTATATATGTGTATAAATGTTTTTGTCCCACTGTAATGCAAACTAATTTAATTGAAGAGTTAATCTGTGACGCCACTTTAAATGTCAGTCAAAGTTAAATATATTTTCGCATCTTGTATATTATATATAATAAAGTAATCAATATCTGAGTTAACTGGATGAAAATACGATTTGTATATAGAAATCTCAAATGGTCATGTAGTTTTATAAAGAAAAACATTTATTACATGTTACATATATTTTTTTTCTTGTAAAGGATGTAGAAAAAACGATCCTACATGATCATGGATTAAATAACTTGTTTATAAATTATATCAAACTTTCAGATCAAGATTTGTGTTTGTACAGAACACAGAACCAACTATGCGCTAAGGAATTTTAGTTTAATGTTTACTACTTCAATAAAAAAAAATTTAATATAAATCTGCTATGAAATAAAATTATGACTGACTGACTGACTACCTATATATCAATCTGTCTATCTATCTATCTATCTATCTTTTTTTTTTTTTTTTTTTTTTTTCTATATTCCAACTACTCCCTCTCGGGCATAGGCTGAGAGCCTGTACATTCCACCGCTCAACACGGTGAAGCCCGTGAGGTCTTGTTCCAGTCTGGGGAGTGAGACATGCGAAGCATCCATCATGGCTCGAAGCAGCTCCATCTCTGAAGCGGCTGGTTGCTTCGCTCAAGTGCTTCACCGTCTCACCCTCCAGACTCAGACCCTCACTCTCAGAACGCCACCTATTGAGCAGTGAACTCACTAGGCATTGTCCCCCTGTACCGGTAACATATTTTGAATATGGGAATATTCATACAGTGTTATTTAATCAGGGAACAATGAGGGTATCTGTCTATCTATCTATCTATCTATCTATCTATCTATCTATGTTTGTCTGCCTGTTTATATAGCTGTCTATCTATATATCTATCTATATATAATTATATATATATATATATATATATATATATATATATATATATATATATATATATATATAATACATTATTTATTATGCATTATACAGTATATGTAATTGTTAACAGGCTAGCTAGTATACCCTTGAGATAAACTTTAGGGTCATGTTTTTAATTTTGTGTGATTTCTCTGACGTCCATCCCAGCGCAGAATTATTAATTAGTTCATCCTTGTTTGTGTCGGCGGCTGGCATGCCAAGGGTGCCCGAACACCAACATAAGAATACAAACGCATATAAGACCGGTGTCATACGAGCACTTTTTTCAGTAATATTTTGGAACAATTCTCGTTTGCTAACTTCAGAATTAAACTTTTATTAGTCTTAAGCCACCAAGCATGTTCTAATTTCAGCCAGGTTCCCAACACCAATGCACAAAAGTTACGACGTATTGCAGGTAAAAACTTTCTCTCATCAAAAATTGGCGGAAAAAGCGCTCGTGTGACTTCGCTGTAACACTTTTCACCATGGAAATGTTGATTGACGTATCGCCCGTCAGACAATATGGCCAGGAATGCTGTAGTACCCGGTCGGAAATATAAAGAGAAAACGGGCTACTTGATATTCAGCAAAGTTCCACCTGATATAGATTTATAAAAGGTGAAAAACAAGACTGGGGAGTCCGGCTTGTGTGGGTATTTCTCGTTTGTGGGGAGAATTGTGCAAATAGTTTTACAATGGACGCCATGTTGCCAATCTCTTGTTGACTAATTCCTTTAAGAAGTTTAAGGCCTACATCACGCATAAGTAAGGATTTCGTTTTATTTCTTGTCATTCAACTACGATTTTGAGGATCCTTGAGGATCTTTCACCAGCCATTACCCTCCCGGAAGAGAGCTTAGAGCTCATATTGTCCGATTTATGGGTAAGGCTGAGACCTTTTTCACACACCACACACCCAGGCAGCGAGGTCACAACTCCTGGAATTACGTCCGGTTTCTATTCTCTGCTAGGTGAACAGAGGCTACCACGTGAAAGGAGACAAGCCCAAATTGTCTCCACCCCACCGAGGATTCGAACCCCAGACCTCTTGATTGTGAGTCGAGCGCTCTACCACTACGCTCGCTACCGGGCCGTGCAAATATATCGTTGTTTTCCTTTGAACTTCACACATAGAATTATAGGACCAAATATAATATTAGAACCACACATCCAGTCTTTTTTTAATTAGGTTATTTTAATTAGGTTATTTTGCGTACTGATTTATATTGAAATGGAAAACTAGAACATCATACTTTAACAATCGAAGCAATAGTTTAAGTTAGTATGCTTTGCTTGTCATTATAAACACAGAAAGAGATAATAGCATTAACCGTTTCAGTGCAGGTGACGTCTATTTAATATCATTCTGGCTATATTTAGACAATTTCTAACCTCTTAGGAAGGGTCTGTAGTAGCTAAGATGGTTAATTGAGATAGTTAGTAGCCTTTGTATTGCTAGAAGTCCTTCCTAAACTGAATAAAATCATCTAGTAACAACCGCAATATATCGATAAAACGTCAACCGTACCGAAAGTGTTAATAAATCTAGTCATGTATTAGTCTGAAGTGTGTACAGCTGTATCTGTAAACATCATGGTGTTGGAACTCTTGTGTAGTTGGTTTTGGTGGGTTCGGAACCTTCAGTTCCTCCATTACATTTAATGGGGCGTAGCCCCATAACATTTGAGATTTTAAGACGTTCAGACTATTAAATTGTCGCTATAAAGAACTTTCGCGCCATTTATTAGTCAATGTTAAGACTGTTCATGCTACTTACGTGTTGAGTTTTTCCTGGCAACCGATAGCGAGCCTTCAATTTAGGAGGAACTGGCCTTCAGCCAGGGCATTTTTCTACTTTGGCAAATTTATCCTACCATATTCTAAACATATCCAGCTGATTCTGTCCTAATGTTACCTCGAGTTGACAGAAGGATTTGTCAAGTTGATCATGGATATTAATTAACCAAACAAGCCTAGTGAGGTTATAAAAAGAAGAACTTTTATCGTCAACTAACGATGGCCAACTTTTGTTCAGCAACATTTCTGGGGCCTTTTGCGCTCCTATCGATAACTAGATTGAAGGTAGATGCAATTAGGTGACATCATTATTATGAAAGTTTACAGCATTGGTTGCCAGAACAGTGTTGCCAGAACAGTGTTGACGATAAATGTTGATGGGAAAACGCTCAAGTGACACCGGGTTTAGGGCCGTATTCCCAGATACAACACTTCACTCTTCCCAGTAGTAATTACAACTCATCTTATTTACGAGGCCTATACGATAGTAGAGTCTAGGTCCTAGGAGGAGAGTCTAGGTCCTAGGAGGAGAGTCTAGGTCCTAGGAGGAGAGTCTAGGTCCTAGGAGGAGAGTCTAGGTCCTAGGAAAAGAGTCTAGGTCCTAGGAGGAGAGTCTAGGTCCTAGGAGGAGAGTCTAGGTCCTAGGAGGAGAGTCTAGGTCCTAGGAGGAGAGTCTAGGTCCTAGGAAAAGAGTCTAGGTCCTAGGAGGAGAGTCTAGGTCCTAGGAGGAGAGTCTAGGTCCTAGGAGGAGAGTCTAGGTCCTAGGAGGAGAGTCTAGGTCCTAGGAGGAGAGTCTAGGTCCTAGGAGGAGAGTCAATATAATTGCTTGTGTTTCCGATCGGTCGTGTTGTATTTAGATTAATAATACGTCTTTAATTTCACCGATCAACTGGCTTGTTAATAGCACAGTTATCGGGGCCCCCTTTCTAAATTGTTACCCGTGACACTACCGGCATCACAGACCCAACCATTACCAGCAGGCTTTTTCCCAGCTGAGGGTAAATTGCCATGTCTTCACCTTCATTGCTCAGCTATTACGAAGATTGTGTAGGGAAATATGTTGTTTAATTTGATAACTAGAGACTAATTTGATACAGCGACATAGTAGATTTATAATATTCCATTACCTATCGAGAAATCAGGTGCTATGGTATTGAATTTAACGTCAACTGGAAATAATCGGACTATAGCATCCACCACAACTCCCCTCCATCCACTTCACAACGCCCACTCTGCCCTCTTCATTGTACTGCATATAGGTTCTCCATGTATTTATCCGTTTGTGGGACGTATCCTGGGCCAGTACACTACATTCTTCCCGATAGTGATTTCGAGACGCATATTTAGGAGACCAATTGTATCATAGTATACTAAAGTAGTAGCATCATTCTAAAGGGTCGATCGTGAACCTTTAAAAAAGGATGTCAACCAGGTATGTATTGTGTACAGTAACTAATAAAAGGATGTCAACTAGGTATGTATTGTGTACAGTAACAAATAAAAGGATGTCAACAAGGTATGTATTGTGTACAGTAACTAATAAAAGGATGTCAACAAGGTATGTATTGTGTACAGTAACTAATAAAAGGATGTCAATAAGGTATGTATTGTGTACAGTAACTAATAAAAGGATGTCAACCAGGTATGTATTGTGTACAGTAACTAAAAAAAGGATGTCAACAAGGTATGTATTGTGTACAGTAACTAATAAAAGGATGTCAACAAGGTATGTATTGTGTACAGTAACTAAAAAAAGGATGTCAACCAGATATGTATTGTGTACAGTAACTAATAAAAGATTCAGTACAGTAACTAATAAAAGGATGTCAACCAGGTATGCATTGTGTACAGTAACTAATAAAAGGATGTCAACAAGGTATGTATTGTGTACAGTAACTAATAAAAGGATGTCAACAAGGTATGTATTGTGTACAGTAACTAAAAAAAGGATGTCAACCAGATATGTATTGTGTACAGTAACTAATAAAAGGATGTCAACCAGGTATGCATTGTGTACAGTAACTAATAAAAGGATGTCAACAAGGTATGTATTGTGTACAGTAACTAATAAAAGGATGTCAACAAGGTATGTATTGTGTACAGTAACTAAAAAAGGATGTCAAGCAGGTATGTATTGTGTACAGTAAATAATAAAAGGATGTCAACCAGGTATGTATTGTGTACAGTAGCTAATAAAAGTAATTTGTATGGTTATCAAAATCGTAGTTTGTTTTATCAATAACACTGAATCAGTAATTATGGTCTCATTATGAAACATTCTTCAACTGTGTTGGTGGTGCAATGGTTTATAGATGCTTATGTTCTGGCTGTGGTGTCCCGAGTTCGAATCCCGGGAAGATCATATGCTTTCATTATTTTACTCAAGTGCATTGGAGTTTGTAATGAAGGATTAATGTTAAGAACGGTGTGTTCCTTAATGTATCCTACCTTTGCATAGTCCATCATTAATGTTAAGACGGTGTGTTCCTTAATGTATCCTACCTTTGCATAGTCCATCATTAATGTTAAGACGGTGTGTTCCTTAATGTATCCTACCTTTGCATAGTCCATCATTAATGTTAAGACGGTGTGTTCCTTAATGTATCCTACCTTTGCATAGTCCATCATTAATGTTAAGACGGTGTGTTCCTTAATGTATCCTACCTTTGCATAGTCCATCATTAATGTTAAGACGGTGTGTTCCTTAATGTATCCTACCTTTACATAGTCCATCATTAATGTTAAGACGGTGTGTTCCTTAATGTATCCTACCTTTGCATAGTCCATCATTAATGTTAAGACGGTGTGTTCCTTAATGTATCCTACCTTTGCATAGTCCATCATTAATGTTAAGACGGTGTGTTCCTTAATGTATCCTACCTTTGCATAGTCCATCATTAATGTTAAGACGGTGTGTTCCTTAATGTATCCTGCCTTTGCATAGTCCATCATTAATGTTAAGACGGTGTGTTCCTTAATGTATCCTACCTTTGCATAGTCCATCATTAATGTTAAGAACGGTGTGTTCCTTAATGTATCCTACAGTCAAGAGTCTTCAGCCTGTTACACAAGCTCGTGAAATACGAAGTCAACACCAGCACTCGGTATAAACGAACATATACTCATGAATACATAAGCTGCAGACAAGTTTATAAAGCTGTCAGTCTCGGTAAGTACAGGGTCCAGTGCCGTACCGTATTTCTAGTACAGGGAGCAATACCGTACTGTAATTCTAGCAACTGATAGTACCCTCCCACCTCCCGTCATAAAGGTAACTGTAGAAATTATGTATTACACTAGCCTGATAAACTGATAAACTGTCTTGATAGCGTAATGCATAAATGAGCGGAATTTCGGTGTGAGTATCCTAGGTTCGAGTCCTTGGAGGGCCACATGTATTTGTTGATTTCATTAATTGAGTTTAGAAGTAGAGTTGGTTGGTGAAAATATATAAATATGTGATACGTTGTCAGTAAAGTGGTCCTCCTCATGTGGTGTATATATTCAACTCGGCACAGATTGTTGGAGCGGTATAAACATATGGTAAATGAAGTGTTTACTGAGAGGAAGATAATGGTATAGTCGGCCAGCAAGTACCGTGTCATTACGACCCATCTTCCGCTAAGCCTAACACGTATACACTGGGTAAAGGGGGTATCACACTAGCGCATTATCCGGCAATTTCCGATGAGCAAGTTTGTTCTCGTACTATTTTGACGCTCTTGTGCATTGGAATCGGATACTAGATCGAAGGTAGATTATATAAGGTAGTTTTATTCTTATGGTACTTAAATTTTGAAGCTGCCAGACAAAATTTCTCGTAAAAAATTACGGAAAAATCGCTCGTGTGACATCGCCTTAACAGTGATGTATCTTACTACTCATATGTGGCAGCAACCCCAGGTATATATTCTGTTCTTGTTTTTAGTGATTCGTTTTCATATAATTGTATATCTGTAAACTCTCGACTATTTATATCTGCATGTAGCCAAGTTGCCCTACGTGAAACACCTTATTTGAGCATCCTAATCAAACATTCACATCATGCAATGGGTACGCAAGTTTAGCTGTTTTGAAGATGCGTAGACATACTTTCTCTTGTTTTCAGAACCACCATTTCGAAATATAGCCTTGAGATGTAAAATATGTAGCCCAGTGAAAGGCTGAAGCAACCTTAACTGGAATTTGTTTCTAGAATAATGTATGACTTCTCGCACTATGAATATTTGTTGAGTGAGAGTGCAGAATTTTGAAATGGAAAGGCACTATTCATCTGTAAGTACAATACAAATATGATTGCAATATTTCCTCCGCTACAGTAGATAACACAAATCTACTATGTTTCGGCCTTTAGGATACGGCGACCAGAGGGAGATAAAGCGTCGTAAATGTTCTGAGTATCCAACCCCTGGTAAGAGAACAATATTGGTGTTGTGGGAAAATCTACGGAAATGTTGATGCCCCAGATTTTGGAAGCTCAGTCCCAGTGTTGCCAATTTAGCTACTTTCCCGCCAGAATTATGGGTATGTACTTTGATATAAAGACAAATTTCTACATCTAGGGGCATGAATTCTAGCGATATTCTGGAGATTTGAGCCATTATAGCAGAGATTAGGGCATTATTCTAGCGATTTTCGACATTTACTTGCTATCAATCAGACTCAATTTGGTAACCCTACATAGTTCTGGAATGAAAGGAATGTTTGTGGTGTGAGGAAGGCTCCGAGAGTTGTGATGTTGATGACTCTCACGAAGCAGCGCCTTAGGCACCCCAGCCGTGAAAGAACGCAAGCTACTTCACTTTAAGTTTATATATACATGTATTCATCAACCCATAACTTTGGCAAAATTATGCTACGTCATAGTGTTGCTACGAAAATAGTATCGTTCGATGCCATGCCCAGTTAAAAAAAAAAGTAGACCAAAATGCTTGACCATTATTTACCTCTATAACTCACAAATGACTAGAGTAATCGAGCTCGTTTTCCTACCATTTGGGTAGGGTCAGCCAAAACATTACAATAATAAAGCATCGTTATGAAAATGTGCATGTTTATTTGAGATGGAAACGTGTTGCAAATACCAATATTTGATCATACATAATTTTGGAGAAAAAAAAAATGTAAATACACTCACACGAAGAAACCCTGGGAGTGGATTTGGTGGGGAGTGACGTCAAGGCGTATAGGCTCCCATTGATTGTCTGGTCCTCGCATTTACTCACTATGTCCTTCCTCTTTCAGTTGACCACTTGCGAGTTTCGAGCTATAAGGAAGTTGGAGCTTTAGGTATCGATATTTAGCAGAATTGTAAACGCTATTCGAGTTTTTGATGGTTAAAAAGATTGCTGTAATTGCTTTTATGTATATATATGCAATGCAACCGTATTATAGCAGGTCATTCTTCTAAATCCTGATGTATAAAACTTTCACTTCCTTTTAGCCCGAAACTCGTAAGTGGTTAATTACTCATGCTCCCTACCTCTTGCATCTGTTCTTCTTCCCTATCATCCTGCATAATCATCTCTTGTTGTTTCGTCCCCTCCTTCGGTACGGTAACCATCTTCGCTCATCTCATCACTTTCTGCTCCTAAATCCCACCTTCTTATTTTATCCCTATCTTGTTTGTCATTCCTTCATCATTTCCCCTAACTTCATCATTTTCTCCTTCCTTCTTCTTCTACTCCTTCCTTCCTCCCTTCCTTCCTTCAATGCCCTCCTCTACTTCCGTTCTTGCATCCTTCCCTCTAGTCTCATCCCTTCCCCATCGTCTACTCCTTCATCCTTCTTTCTATTTCCACCCCTTCCCTTTCATCCCTTCTTCATCAGGTCTTCTTCTTTCATCATCTTCTCCGTCCTTCTTCTGCTCCTTCCTTCCTTCCTTCCTTCCTTCCTGCCTTCCTTCCTTCCTTCAACGCCCTCTTCTACTTCTCTCCTCCTTCCTCCTCTACTTCCCTCTTCCTCCCTTCCTTCCTCCCTCCCTTCCTTCCTTCCTTCCTTCCTTCCTTCCTTCCTTCCTTCCTTCCTTCCTTCCTTCCTTCCTTCCTTCCTTCCTTCAATGCCTTCCTCTACTTCTCCCGGGGTGCTCATGACCAACCTCCACTGACCCCCCCTGACACGCACGAACATCAATTACCACACTCAGGCATCTCTCTCTCTCTCGCTCTCGCTCTCGCTCTCGCTCTCGCTCTCGCTCTCGCTCTCTCTCTCTCTCTCTCACTTCTGGCCAACCAATTTATCATCTTCTTTATCGGCTTAACTCCTGCCTTACCCACTTAATGCGCTCTTTGGACCACCAATTATGTTTTCCACTTGCAACTGATTCTCCTACTTATTTCTCTTCGGTTTTTCTTCTCGGTCTGAGCGCAGATTCACGAAAACATCTAAGGTCCCTTAACTTTCGATGCTTGCTATGCAAGTTCTTATCAAATTTAAGAAGATAAATTCAGCATTTCTTCGCTGGGGAGATTAAAAATCGAGCAGGGCAATACCCAGGGGACACCTCATAGGCATGTGATAAAGAGTTGCGGAAAGTCATGTTTCATTTGCCTGGCCTTCCTCACGGTTTCTATTTGTGTCTCACTTACACAGAGAGTAATCCAGCCAGCTATCACAAACACCTCCTCCTCCTATTGATTTCACTACACTAAACAAGCACACCACACGTCTTTCCAATACAAAACAAAATATATACGTATATATATATATACGAAAAAGAAATAACTTAACTTTGGGAGAGACTCTTGTTACTGACAACTTTTGCCTTTTGTCTCTTTCATACACATCAAAATAAAAAACAAAAAATACATAAATTCCAAAACTTTCGCTTGACCAGTGCCTCTGAGGCATGACCACGAAGAAGGTTGGTGAATATACTAAGGAGAGTTTGTTTTATGGACCCCCTTCTCCCTCATGTTTATCCCCATTAGCTTTGAAATGTTATGACGTTCACCTCATTAGCGTGCCGAATTTACGTCATTTCGCCCCATTTCTTATACAGTATTTAAACCTTTCGTGCCATTTAGATGTCGTTTTTTATTTATGTTTTCTTGGCAAGCTTCCTGGCTAGCATTATATACCTATCCTGTAATTAAGAAGCAACTGACGTTCAGCCGGGAAGTTTTTCAATCCGAAAAATTTACAAATTTATCTCGAAGGCGGGTCTCGGAAGTGTTATTATAAGCACCAACATTCTCCGCCATGTGTTCGGGTCATTTTATTGTAGCTGATGTTATTGTATATTATTGTATATTATTGTATAGCCTTAGTACAGAAAGAAATAGCTCTCCGTTTGAACGATACTCACTAACATAGGAGGCACATTTTGTTAATCATATGTGTGTAAATAATGACTTGAAAATACCAGCTTGTGTGGTATATACTTAACCCTTTCATGCACACATGACGCAGAGGTTGCCAGATTAGCAATAAGAAATAGAGTTATCTCACTCTTATAATTACCTCTCCAAAATTAGTGTTCTGCCCACAGCTAACTCAAAGACAACTGCAGAGGTTGAAGTAACTAAACTAAAGGTTTCTAAATACCCCTGATGGTAACAAAGGCTTTAAAGTATCCCTAATAGGCTCAAAATCGCGTTATATGTCGGAGAGGGTTAATCCCCATTTTTCTCCTGTAATGTTTGTATTCGCTGGCTCTATACAGGGGATAAGAAATTCCTCCTCCTCATGTTTATTAGCTTCATATTAGTAATTTACAGTGGAATTTATTACTGTAGCATTATAGTTGTGCAGAAAGCCTATATACTGATGTGAAAGTTCAAGTTGGATCTTATTGGTTACATATTAGTTACATACAGTACATACCAAGGATTTAGTATATTTGTGAAAAGGTACAATATACATTTTCAGACACAAGCCTGTAGATTCAAACGCTCAACACGATTAAGTCTGGAAGTTTTTATCCATATGATTAATGAGATAACTAGCCACATAATTTTTGCAATTACCTTTTTCGTAGTCTTGGCTTCCCAGACCAACGGTGCCAGGCTGTCTCCATCTGGATCGGTGCAGTACAATATTTGGAAGTTTTATCTCTATTGTCTCGCTGTCTCGACTCGTAATCTGAGACAACACTCTATTCTATCTCATTCTACCTATTGTGTTTTTCTCTTCTAATTTGATTGTGCCCTCCATTGAATATTTTGAATATGGGAATCTT
This sequence comes from Paralithodes platypus, assembly GCA_032716605.1. Classification (NCBI taxonomy): domain Eukaryota; kingdom Metazoa; phylum Arthropoda; class Malacostraca; order Decapoda; family Lithodidae; genus Paralithodes; species Paralithodes platypus. Next base: position 110,277,815 of record CM064487.1, read on the forward strand.
CTTACAATGCTAATGTGTTCGACACACCAAAGGTGTTTTTCTATAGTGTGTGGGTGTGCCTTGTGGTATTGTGCTGCAACTAAGCTTAGTACAAATTCCATCCCAATATCATCTCATTGACACATTGGAGCTTTAACTCGGAACTTTAGGACTAAATGCTTAATAGCAAAGCCACTCCTCTACATCTATCCATATAGAAAACTTCAAAAACAAATGTGTGTGGCAATAGGATTTGTTTTCTAATATGCAAAATAAAGATTTCTTTTGAAAGACCTCACAGGACGAATCAGATCCAATCATATAACTCGCTCATCTCCTGCTGTTCTCCATCACTGCTGTAAAGACAAGAAGAGAGAGAGTTCATCCCACCTACCACGGGCCCTGACTCCCTGGGTAGTGTAATTCACCTGCATCGTTGATTATATCGGTATCTGACGCCCCTCAGACAAATTCCAGACTCCTCCCATCCTGCTAAGGTGTTTCATCCGACAGCTCGCTTTGCTCCCTCCCTCCGTAATACCGGCCACCCCCAGGGGACGTCAGGGATAAGCATGCTGATGAGAGGGATGGTACAGGGAGTGCAATGTGAAGGTAATATGAAAATTAATATATAACAACGAAGAAGAAACTGTAAATTCAGGTATTTCGGTGTGAGTATCCTAGGTTCGAGTCCTTGGAGTACCACATGTATTCATTACTTTCATTGATTCCGTTGATTTCATTAGTTAGGTTTATTTGTAAATTAATTGGTGAGTTGGTGAAAACAAATATGAAATTATCGTTTGGAAAATGTTAAAACAAAAATATTATAGCATGATTGTCCATTTACAACGTAATATTTTAAGTCACATATAGTAAGTGAGGACAGTAATGGTATAGTTAGGTATTTATATATTGAGTTATGTAAGAATGCGTTGAATGTAAATTACGTGCAATACACAATAAACACCCGAGCCTACCAGGAAAATACTTCTGACTTCCCGCGTTGCCTTGATATCATTGCCTCCTAACTATTATTTGATACAACTTAAGGGGACAGTGGATATTTTGGGGGGTCTATTTATGTTTAGATTTATTTACTTGTTTTGTTTCCTCCCTAGACCTCCATCAAACTTTTAAAACACATAAATTAGATCGCTCTTTGAGATTAATTGTATATTTTTTGGGTAGAAACATTTCGTGGCCGAAGGCCGGTTCCTCCACAATTACAGACTCGCTATCGCTTGCCAGGGCAAAAATCGACACCTAAAGGGCACAATAGGTCTTAATATTGACAAACAATGGGGCGAAAAGTCTTAAAATCGACAAACTAATGGAGCAAACGTCTTAAAATCTCAAAACTAATGGGGATAAGCACGAGGAAGAAAGGGGACCAAAAAACGGCCCATCTCTCCTTAAAGTATTGCAGTTCGTCATAATATCACGGTTGGAGGCCTACCATTGAATAGTCGACAGTTTCTCATTTATGTGCGGTAGCACCTTTCCCAGTGTTCCTGCCTAATACCATGACTTCACGCAACTATAATATTTTTCTCTGCACGTTTTTGTTGATATATTATTATGTTTTTTCCACCAACCAACTTCACCTCTAAACTCAATTAATGAAATCAACAAATACAAGGACTCGATCCTAAGATATCAAATCGAAATTCCGCGCACTTATGCATTACGCTATCAAGACAGTTACAGAAATATGCACAAACCTACGATTTATTATGCAGTTTCGAATATATGATTGAAGTAGGATAAAACATAGGCAATATATATCTTGATAAAAAATATACTTTGAAACGTAGACGGAATGAAAATAAACACCGTGTGAGGAAGAGTCATTGGCCTGATGAAGCTATATGCGAAACGTTGTCAATAAAGTGAATATTTATCTTATTTTTGGTTGATTTATTTATTATTATTTATTAGGTATTAGGGATACGAAACAATTATAACATTACTGAAAATGCAGTTAAGACACGGTGGAGGATATCAACCAATATTTTACTTGCCCCTGCTAATAATCAAAAGTTTTCAAGAGCCGTTGTTTCGTGGATTCAAAGTTCTACTCTTAAGGGGGGATGGGCCGGTTTTCTGGACCACTTTCTCCCTCATGTTTAGCCCCATTAGTTTTCAGATGTTAAGATGTTTGCCCCATTAATTAGTCGATTTTAAGAACTTTCGCCCCATTTCGTCGTCAATATTTAGACCTTTCGTGCTATTTAGGTGTCTATTTTTTCCCTGGCGAACGATAGTGAGCCTGTAATGTTGGAAGAACCGGCCTTCGGCCAGGAAATTTTTCTACCGAAAAATGTACAAATTAATCTAGAAGGGGGATCTAATGGATGTTTTTTTTTTAATTTGATGGATCGAGGTATAGGGAGGAAACTAAGAAATCATAAAAAGATCATTAAAAAGGCAAATAAACGGCCCATGTCCCCTTAAGTTTCCTTGCTTTTCGAAGTGTGCCATGGCTCTATGGGTTTATGATACCCTTACCAACAAATCATTTTACCCGCAAAAATTTTAAATCACAAATACTTAGACCAACCTAACCTAATTCGTCCTGAACTAACCTTACTCTTAAGGGGTGATGGGCTGGTTTTCTGGACCACTTTCTCCCTCATGCTTAGCCCCATTAGTTTTCAGATGTTAAGATGTTTGCCCCATTAGTTAGTCGATTTTAAGACCTTTCGCCCATTTCTTCGTCAATATTTAGACTTTTCGTGCTATTTAGGTGTCGATTTTTTCCCTGGCGAACGATAGTGAGCCTGTAATGTTGGAAGAACCGGCCGAATTTTTCTACCGAAAAATGTACAAATTAATCTAGAAGGGGGATCTAATGGATGTTTTTTTATTGTAATTTGATGGAGGTCTAGGAAGGAAACTAGAAAAATAATGAAGACATGCAAAAATCGCCCAAAAAGTGAACCATCTCCCCTTAACGTAACTGTTATGCCAGGATATTATTTAATAAAGTCTGGCGTTGTTAATTCCACCATCACCATAGAGTACGAAGAGTATGAAAAAAGCAAGAGCTCAAGGACCCAGCACAGCATTGCAGGTTAGTTCATTCTGCCAGCCTGCCATAAGGCCTTTCATTCTGATGGCCATATTATGCTGAACGTACAGTTTGCTGCACATATTCTATTCCGTTGGGGTCGTGATTTGGCAGCCCTCCACCAACTTCCCCAACCCCCCTCCCTCACTCCACCTCTTATTAGTACGAGGTTGAGTGAGGGAGGGGGGTTGGGGAGGTGAGTGCAGTGCTGCCAAATCACGCCCCCAACCATAATAGAATATGTGCGGCAAACTGTACAATGGATATCCAGCCAAATCATGACTACTATCAAATTGTGGAACAGCATTCTAGCAATTACCCTTACTGTGCTATGTTTAACTCTATAATCAACGCTCGGGGCTTACGGACCCCGAGACTTGCTTCGTTTACAACTGCTGAGTTGCATTTATTTGTTTACAAAAGGCAAACCTTCAGTCTCATTTGCAACATACAAACCTTTAGCCCTGCTTTTAACAGGCAACCCTTCGCCTCACTTACAACCGCCTCCTCCCTCGCTTCGTTTTCACCTAGTGAGCTGCAAGCCTCATTTATAACAGGAGACCTTCAATATGTCATGACACAGTCAGCTCATAACCATTTTCCACATCACCTACATAAGCAAGGGGATCATTACTCACTAAGGTGACTAAGCTCCCCAGGTCACTTACAACTACGCCACTCATGGACAACCGATCTCGCAGCTTTGTTGGCGCCATAACTAGATACCTGTGATACACATTATGGCCAATTAGCACTAGACCACCTGAGTATAATAAGGCCTAATACCAAAAAATACTTGTAATATAACCCAGTGTGTGTTTACAAGAACCGACCTACAGATTGACTATATTTGTTAGTGTCCAATCGTACCCTTGCATAATCTAAGCTCGCCTAGCATCCTCATATCGTATTATAATGTGCCACATTATAAAGTGTTGACAAAACAGCACGAACAACTTTTTGGGGATAGGACATCTGAGCTAAGATATCTGTATCGGTTCTCCGACATATTCTGACTAAATACCCTATGTACTATTCCAAGCAATGTTGTTGGTCCTAGGGCTACACCACAGGTTATATAGAGGTGCAACTACTGACGCTTTCTAAGATTGTCTAACCCTATTATTGTTTGGAATCTTGTGTACTTTATTTATCAGAGAACACATGCAACAATGTTTAGCATGGACCAGAGCTGCCCCCTCTCCCCCTTCTCACACTGAAAATTAAACAGAGAAGTGGGATATTACCCATGTTCATTGATTAACACCATGTTGCTTATGCTTTGTTGATCAAATAATTCCTTCCTTTTCCATAATATAGCCATTGATGAAATACAATTTAATAACAAATATTGACGATTGTCATAAAAAGGGTGTAGTGTTTGATGACTCGAGTAAGTACAAAGTAAAGCCATTAAGAAATGTTATGACTGGAGGTAAAGGTAGAAGCCATTAAGGTACCCCCACCAGAGACCAAGTCATTAGCACCTGTGTGTTTGTTTCTGTCCACGGCAGGTAGGACATTCTTCACCCACTGTAGCCTCCAAGCATGGTTGCACATAGCCGGTACACACACACACACACATATATATATATATATATATATATATATATATATATATATATATATATATATATATATATGTATATATATACCTGTATATATATATATATATATATATATATATATATATATTTATATATATGCTGTATGTATATTTTTTCATGCACATATACTGTAAAGTAACGCTCGATTGTATTAATATTGGAATATATAGCTCTTCGTTTATTCTTTCAGGCTTTTAGCAATATAGGTATACAGTAATATACAATACAGGGAAT
>CM064487.1:110287707-110322707 GCA_032716605.1 Paralithodes platypus
AAAACATTAAGTAAAGTTTACAACCAAACGTAAATATGCTGTGAATCTCCAGATGTTAATAAATAACTTTACCAGAAAACAAAGCTTCAATAAAGAGAGGAATCGAGGGTCAATAAATTCAGGACCAAAACAGAAAGAGCTGTAGTAGATCTGTAATTATAGAAACTCTCGAAATATGCACAGACAAACCCAATGCATCGCGTCATTATCTGATCTAAATAAATTAATCTAATAGGACTTTGTTCCCAGATCCCGACTGGGGTTAACAGTTATGTAAAAGATGAAAGGAAACAAATTATATTGCATAAAGAGTATTGATTAGTAAGAAAATATATTGAAAGAAAAACAATAGGTAATTCTCACCTTGTGTACATAGTCATTGATTTAAGGGCCATTTGTATTAGCGATATTTTCTTACTGTCCACTTGCTCATATGATTAGCATACATTAGCTCAATTTTTATATATAGCTACACGTGTTCATTTGTACAATCTTAGGTATTGTGCTAAGTAGGAAATTCGCATATTTTAGATATACTTTTAGCCGTACCATTTGACTAAAACTAAAATATTTAAGAATTAATAATAGTATTTACTAGCCTGAACATATTTAGAGAAATTATATTTTTGTATAAACAGGAACAGCTGTAAAGGAATCCTAATACCTTAACCCTGGCTATAGATGCCTTACTAAGCTAACCTAATCTATTATTATTAATGTAACTTCAACACCAATGAATGAAAGTAAGCATGTGATCCACCGGGATTCAAACCTGGGTTACCACTTACATATTTTAAATACTCTAACCATTACACCATCACTACCATCATTGCTGTAGGAAATAACAGCCAGGGTAAAATACAATATACTGGGAAATTCTAAAACTATAAGCTTCAATTGGTGTACGTCATTTGTCTTCTATGTATTGTAGCAAACACATATCGAATAATGCATTACATTATATCCTTTAACTTACCATCGAAATATGCGTTTGATAATGACAAAAGAAAGTTTGCGGTGCCAACAGGACTCGGTCATTGCTCAGGGTCAATAAAGAGAGAAGAATAAAAGATTGAAAAACAAATATGACGATCTAATCGCATAATGAAGGGGGGGGGGGGGCGTATCGTAAAGAATAATAGTTTAATATATGTTTTGTCTTTCGCTGTGTAAAACCTCTGTAGATTCAAAAAAGCTCATTAATAGCATTTCACTTTACAGTTCCAGGCTATAATTCAAGTCTATTAAGGGGAGGTATTTAGTGTGTTCCCTAGACCTCCATCAAGCTTAAAATTACACCCCCTTGATCCCCTTTCAAGATAAATTTGTAAATTTTTCGTTAGAAAAATTTCCCGGCCGAAGGCCGGTTCCTCTTAAATTACAGGCTCGCTATCGCTCGCCAGGATAAAATGGACACCTGAATTGCACAAAAGGTCTTAATATGGGGTGAAAGTTCTTAAAATTGCTAAACTAATGGGGCAAACGTTTTATAATATCAAAAGCAATGGGGCTAAACATGAGGGAGAAAGGGGTCAAGAAAAAAATCCCTCAAGTGGAGATCTCCCCTTAACCTTTTCAAGCTCCAATACGCGTTTTGTTCTGTATTTGGCTACTATTAGACGGATTTTATTCAGATTAGTAACGGTATATGGAAGTCAAAGGGTTGATTGAGATAGTATTTACCCTTTTAATACCCACATATACTTTCTAAGCTGCTTAAAATCTTCTAATGATAGCCAAAATAAACTGCTAAAACGCGTCAGAGCTTGAAAGGGTTAATACATACTGTATTTACATGCATGTTAATTCCATATACTATAATGTATGTTTGTTATTACAGTACGTATAACGTCTGAACATATGCTATTAATTATATATACTGAACGCTCGACTTAAGGGGAGGTTTTTAATTGATTCCCTAGACTTCCATCAAGCTTAAAATTACTCCCCCTTGACCCCTTTTCAAGATAAATGTGTACATTTTTCGGTAGAAAAATTTCCCGGCCATAGGCCGGTTCCCCTTAAATTACAGGCTCGCTATCGCTCGCCAAGAAAAAATCGACACCTAAATGGCACGAATGGTCTTAAAATTGACTTAAATGGGGCGAGGGTTCTTAAAATCGTCAAACTAATGGGGCGAACGTCATAAAATCTCAAAAGCAACGATGCTAAACATGAGGGAGAAAGGGGTCCAGAAAAAAAATCTCCAGGTGGATATCTCCCCTTAATGATAATATAATGGAGATCACTGTGAACATCCATCTACATGACTTTTTATTACTCGACTTTCTGAAGGAGCAAGATTCCATTTACAATACCTACTATCAATTCCGTATTCAAAATAATCTTATATAGCATACTGTATTATTATAATCTTATATAGCATACTGTATTATTATAATCTTATATAGCATACTGTATTATTATAATCTTATATAGCATACTGTATTATTATAATCTTATATAGCATACTGTATTATTATAATCTTATATAGCATACTGTATTATTATAATCTTATATAGCATACTGTATTATTATAATCTTATATAGCATACTGTATTATTATAATCTTATATAGCATACTGTATTATTATAATAAGCCAATCGATGCTAAACAAATTATTGTTAGTCAAAACAAACCTTAAAAGTCGTCACAGTACATCAAAAGCTGGATGCGTATTCCTACTGTTGCAGAGTATTGTTTTAAGGGAGCCCACCTCGCTTTTTTCCCCTTTCTCTCCCTCTCTCTTTGGTTTGTATCCATTCGGTCCCATTCAGCCTACTGCTTTAAGACGTTTACCCCCATCCAGGTGTCAATATTTTCCTGTTGAGCGGTAGCAAGCCTGCATATATACTGTATATATATTTTGTTTTTGACAGCAAGCTAAATGTGTAAATTTTTCGATAGAAAAATTTCTCCGGCGAAGCCGGATTTCTCCATACAATGTTGTCTCGCTATCGCTCGCCAGGAAGAAATCGACACCTGGATGGGGATAAACGTCTTAAAACAGTTGGCTGAATGGGACCGAATGGATACAAGCCAGAGAAAGAGAGAAAAGGAGAGAGAGCTAAAAATAAGTAGGTGACCCCCTTTAATGAAGAAGTCGATGAAATGTGTCTTTTTCTCCTTTATAGTTAATTGCTTATTCATTATATTGATAAAATATACATTATTATTTAGGTTTGATTTAATAAGAATATGTTAATTTATTAGATTGACTATTTATATTATAGTTATCTTAGTGTGTGTCTTTGCAAAATGGAAAATCGTGACAGGATACTGGTGAAGGTTATATTACTCTCCGATAAAGAAGTGGTTTCAACAACATGTGGTTGATTTGTGTCATATATCTGTAAATGCAAGGTGTTTATTATTATTATTATTATTATTATTATTATTATTATTATTATTAGTAGTAGTAGTAGTAGTAGTAGTAGTAGTAGTAGTGGTGGTGGTGGTATTATTATTAGTATTATTATTAATAGTAGTAGTGTAGAAATATTTGTCATAGAAATCAACGAAATTAAGTCTGCTCCACAAGAGAATAACAATATATGATAAGACAACCTGCCTTTAGAGCCTCCGTGGAAAATGTTGCAAGTGACACCGTGGCATCAAGACCGTGGCCCTGATATTAATGGAGGGCAGGGGGGCGTCATTAACCTAATTCCATAATCAGTAGTGGACCATATTCTTATAAATGACTTTGGTGAATAGCGGCAAGCATGAATAATCGTCTGTTCACCTGCATGACTCAGGACATAATAGTCTTTGTGATCAATATTCAATTTTCGATCGCGATTCTTCTATAGATAATGACCAAAGGATTATTAATTTCTACCGACAGCGTATTTGGCAACCTGGTTTATAACAGAGGATTAGCGTTTGCATATTATCTGGGTCTCGAAAACCTATTCTTGCTAACGTCATACATCACACAAATATGGTAAAAAATTAAATGTAGGATATTATGTCCTGAAACGGTGTGCGCTTTCTGCGATGTCTGGTCTTTGATGAGCTTCATATGACATACACCTGCAGCTGCTACTGATTATGTGCGTTTCTTGTGTCACAATAGTACTGCTGCTACTGCTGGCACTCTTGAATTATTGTATGATATCGGCTGCGCAGGTGTTGATTGGATGAGGGTCGACCTAATATTGTGGCAGCGAACACTTAACACACCCTACTTGCCCTGGGACACTCGAGTAAGGATCTTTTGGCGATGAATGATGCTGACGATATTCATAATGTGTGTGAAAAACTAATAAAATCCCGTGATCTTATTATCTGTAAGTGTGCTGGTCCCTCGGTTTTCTCCGATGTAGACTTTGAGGACATTACAGTGTTTTATAACAGGGTTGACCATTTATTCATATTTATATCTAGTAGTAATCTGCTATGGCAGCCAATTGTAGCTAGTCCCAGACAATGTATGTGCGCGGCTTCATTTTTTTGACCAGTGAATTATACAGTAAATTATCTCTTAGAATAACCAGACTTTCTATATCATAACTGTTCAGCTTACTTTTAACCAAAATAATCTAGTTAAATATAATTAGAGCAAGATATAAGTCATGTATCATCATGTAAGGCTTTTCAATATAAGGTTAGAATATTGTTAAACTAGTGTGTATTAAGACAGAGATACACATTTTGTTTTTTCCGGTAACTTTTGGTCCATAAATCTTTGTCCGGTAGTCTGTTTTGCAAATCAATCCGTAATCAGATTGTAAATTGACTATGATAGGTGACTCAATTATTACACAAGAAGAAATATACGAGCTACCACATCACAGTTATTGACATGAAGAGAAAAAAAAATCACCTTCAGTTTTCAGCCAGATACATAAAATGTTGCGAAAATGTACTACAAGGTGAATATTTGATGGTGAAGATACCTTAGTAAAGAGTGACAACTGGTGATTATTGATGACCCGTTGTGTCATCTTGCTGGACACGTAGAGGGAAGGGGGTTAAGGGGAGATTTCCACTTGAGGGACTTTTTTCTTGGCCCCTTTCTCCCTCATGTTTTTCTCCCCATTGCTTTTGAGATTTTAATACGTTCGCCCATTTAGTTTGACGATTTTAAGAACTTTCGACCCATTTCTGTCAATTTTAAGACCTTTCGTGCCATGTAGGTGTCGATGTATCCTGGCGAGCGATAGCGAGCCTGTAATATAAGAGGAACCGGCTTTCAGCCGGGATTTTTTTTTACCGAAAAATGTACAAATTTATCTTGAAAGGTGGTCTAGGGGGAGTAATTTTAAGCTTGATGGAAGTCTAGGGAATCAACTAAAAACCTCCCCTTAAGGGAATCTGGCCTTGTTGTTAATGGTTCCACTCCTCTTACTACCTGTGTCTAAAAGACGACCACGGGTTACACATTAATGGCATTACTGAGGGTTACAATATGTCTGCCATTAAGATTAAATGGCCGAATTTATCACCTACCGTATAATTTGTTTTTGTTTTCTTGTTTACATTTCCATCCAGTACTAACTAGGTGATAACGGGTTACTATACTTTATTAAAATGCAACTCTAATAATTTTACGATTTTTTGTTATAATTAAGCTTAATGTTCTGATTAACCCTCTCACGTTCTTGACGCAATTTTGAGCCTATTAGGGATATTTTAAAGCCTTTGTTACCATCAGGGGTATTTAGAAACCTTTAGTTTAGTTACTTTAACCTCTGCAGTTGTCTTTGAGTTAGCTGTGGGCAGAAAACTTATTCTGGAGAGGTAATTATAAGAGTGAGAGAACTCTATTTCTTATTGGTAATCTGGCAACCTCTGCGTCATATGAGTCTGAAAGGGTTAAGAGCTTTATTAATAACAATTCATGAGACTATCGAAGAAATGTTGAGTTCCTTTCTTTGAATGCCTTAGCGCAGTGAGTTTTGTATTATACTGTAATTAGGAGGCAGTTTAATGATTGCTGTATTATTAGGTGAACAGTGTATCCACGGACCAGCCTTATTTAATAATACAATTTCAAAGTACTTTTCCTCACGTAACTATGAATCCGTGTCATGCTTCTTAGATGTACCGTATGTACTTCAAGGAATAGGTCAGGATACGATCATTATTTCGACATAATTTATATCGATAATCGTGTTTAATCGTGTATCAATCATTAATTCTGAACATTATGGTTACTATATTGACATTACTATGAAGGAAGACAACGGAATACACATATCACACAAGACAAATCGTTATCCTCTTTCTCTAAAACATCCGAGGTATATTGAATAAAGTGATAAATGTGTATATTGAATAAAGTGATAAATGTGTATATTGAATAAAGTGATAAATGTGTATATTCTGCTGAACGATTCTGACACGCTGTTGATATTTGTTAAACATTGTGTTGTGCAACGTAGACTGTATACGGAACGCTGTTAATATAGTGTTCCTCATCATGTGCTGTCTATATTCATCATGTGGTGTCTATATTCATCATGTGCTGTCTATATTCATCATGTGCTGTCTATATTCATCATGTGGTGTCTATATTCATCATGTGCTGTCTATATTCATCATGTGCTGTCTATATTCATTATGTGGTGTCTATATTCATCATGTGGTGTCTATATTCATTATGTCAACTAATTAAAGTTAATTTATGAATCATCTTAAGGGGAGGTATTTAGTGTGTTCCCTAGACCTCCAGCAAGTTTAAAATTACACCCCCTTGAGTCCCTTTCAAGATTAATTTGTACATTTTTCGGTAGAAAAATGTCCCGGCCGAAGGCCGTTTCCTCTTAAGTTACAGGCTCGCTATCGCTCGCCAGGATAAAATCGACACCTGAATGGCACGAAAGGTCTTAAAATGGGGTGAAAGTTCTTAAAATCGCCAAACTAACGGGGCAAACATCTTAAAATCTCAAAAGCAATGGGGCTAGACATGAGAGAGAAATGGGTCAAGAAAAAAGTCCCTCAAGTGGATATCTCCCCTTAATCCTCACTTCGATATCAATTCCAACCTCCATTTCAATGTTACATAGATGTGCATGTTATTCCTACCGTTCACGTGCATTGACATTTTAACTTTGAACCTACTGATGAAATATATCCTCAGCTCTGGTACCAGCCTCAGTTTGATATTCACCTTATTTCTCACTCTTCATCTTCATTTTAGTTCCTTATATTACTACCTTATATTACTACCTTATATTACTACCTTATATTAGTACCTTATATTACTACCTTATATTACTACCTTATATTACTACCTTATATTACTACCTTATATTACTACCTTATATTACTACCTTATATTACTACCTAATATTACTACCTTATATTACTACCTTATATTACTACCTTATATTACTACCTTATATTACTACCTTATATTACTACCTTATATTACTACCTTATATTACTACCTTATATTACTACCTTATATTACTACCTTATATTACTACCTTATATTAATACCTTATATTACTACCTTATATTACTACCTTATATTACTACCTTATATTACTACCTTATATTACTACCTTAATCCTGTCCCTTTTCTCAATTTGATACACTGTCGATATCATGTTCATTTATTCATCTCAATCCAAACCATCGATGGTTTATGTTAGAATTAACTAGAGAAAGCTTATGATCCATCTGTCTTTCACTCGCCTCACAGATCTTTATTTTGGCTATCTCTTTCATTTCAGTTCTAATCTCAGTTCACATTATTATTCCACCCACACATTGATCCTCCATATAATTTAATCCAATCTTATTTAGCATCTCAGTGTTACTGTTGATTCACAGTTTGATCCTAGTGCACTGTCTTGATAGTGTAATGGTTAGTGTTAAAACAAAATGTGGAAACCGAGGTTCGAATCCCGGTGGATCACATGCTTTCATTAATTTCATTGGGAGGTGTTTGGTGTTGGAGTGAAACTAAAAATATAGAGTAATATCCTTTGTTCGATATTTGTTCATCCTCATCACTTGGGATCTGTCAGGTGTGGGCCAATCGGCGCTCTGCAGACCCCCGTTTTCTGGCCTCTGACCGTCTCGGTGAGGTCAGCCCTAATGGTGTTAGTGAGCTGGGCTTATAATTAGGGTTAAGTGTGAGAGGGATCTGCCTTGTTTGGGCCAATCGGCTTTCTGCAGACTCCCATTTTCTTATGTTCCTATGTTCAATCCTCATCTGTTATCACTGCAAGACTTCTATTCTCTCTCTCTCTCTCTCTCTCTCTCTCTCTCTCTCTCTCTCTCCTCTCTCTCTCTCTCCTCTCTCTCTCTCTCTCTCTCTCTCTCTCTCTCTCTCTCTCTCTCTCTCTCTCTCTCTCCATTAATTCAAAACTAGAACGCGAAGAATGTAAAGCTCGGTTCACACATGCACGAATTAACGTCCCGTCCGTCTCCGACCCCTTAATTCGCCGTGCCTAGGCGGCGTCCTTTTTGTGCAGCATAAAATGGTCCGTGTGGGTCGGGGCAACTGCCAGAAAAGGTGTTATGTCAGGGACAACCACAGGACACACACGGGACCAGTCGTCGTCTCTAGACGACGACTGGCGGCGTTTAGACGACGATTAACAGGATGAGAACGGCGGCGAAAAAAGTTGGAACGGCCCTAGTGGCCATCGTGGCCACATGGGGCCTCCAGATTGATGCCGTCCTGCCTATTTTCTTGGTCGGGGACGGACGTGACGTTGATTCGTGCATGTGTGAACCAAGCTTTAGCGTTGATCATTTCTTGCATTGCCATTTTAGTTAAAATACAAGGTTTATACAACATTGGAAATAAGACCCTTATTTAAGGTGAGATGGGTCGCTTTTCTAGGCCCCCTTCTCCCTAATATTTAGCCCCATTAGTTATCAGATTATAAGGCGCTCGACCCATTAGTTTGGCGATTTTAAGACCTTTCACCCCTTTCCATTGTCAATATTAAGACTTTTCGTGTCATTTAGGTGTCTATTTTTTCTTGGCGAGCGATAGCGAGCCTGTAATTTCAGAGGAACCGACCATTGGCCGGGACATTTTTCTACCGAATAATGTATAAACATATCTTGAAGGGAAATCCTTTTTTTTTTTTTTTTTATAAGTTTGATGGAGGTCTATGGAGGAAACTAAAAGATAATTAATTGCATGACAAAAAAATCTACCAAAAAGCAAACCATCTTACCTTAATTTTACTGTTAACTTTGCTACAAACATTCTAAACAGAAGACATTTACGAGACAGCTCTGGAATTTATTGTCAGAAAGTAAGGATTTCCATTAGTGGCAAAACAAAAAGAATGAAACGAGCAACCCTCCAGCGTTAGGCCTTTTAAGGGGGGTGACCTGTTTTTGTTCTGTCCTTTTCTATCTTTCTCTGGCTTGTATCCATTTGGCCCCATTCAGCCTACTGTTTTAAGACGTTTATCCCCATCCAGGTGTAAATTGTTTACTGGTGAGCGGTAGCGAGCCAGCATATTTTTTATTTTTGTTTGACAGCAGGCTAAATTTGTACATTTTTCGATAGAAAAATCTCTCCGGCGAAGCCGGATTTCTTCATATAAAACTGGCTCGCTATCGCTCGCCAGAAGAATCAACACCTAGATGGGGATAAACGTCTTAAAATAGTTGGCTGAATGGGGCCGAATGGATACAAGCCAGAGAAAGAGAGAAAAAGACAGAAATAACAAAAAGCAGGTGACCCCCCTTAATGGTTGTGAGAAGACCTAGATATCGGATTGGTTTATGAGCGAGGTTACCTTTGTCTATTTCCGGTATCAACTATGGGTAGCTGTATGACAATTCAATATGTAATTCGATTAGCGAATATTTAGTTAATATCTTCAACATCTAACTTGTTGAACGTAGTTACTAATACTATCAAACACGCAAGTACACTACAAGAAAGCAATCAAAGCCCTTGTAGAATGTATCCAAAATGGTTTAAAGCAATCAAAGCCCGTGTATAATGTATCCAAAATGGTTTAAAGCAATCAAAGCCCGTGTATAATGTATCCAAAATGGTTTAAAGCAATCAAAGCCCGTGTATAATGTATCCAAAATGGTTTAAAGCAATCAAAGCCCGTGTATAATGTATCCAAAATGGTTTAAAGCTCCTCGGTGGTCTAGTGGTTTAGGTGTTGCACTACTGGCCTAGGTTCGAACCCTGGCTGGGGCATGACACAAAATTATTAATTCTACATAATATTATACACTGGCTCCTAGGTATAGCTCGCCAGAGAAGACCCTGTATATATCGCAATAGCAGCCCTAGCCAGATGAAGGTTGAGGGAAGGTGACACTGATGGAGGGCTGGCCGATGAAATACAGGCTGTAGGGACGGATTAAGGGGAGGTTTTTAATTCGTTCCCTAGAATTCCATCAAGCTTAAAATTACACCCCCTAGACCCCCTTTCAAGATAAATTTGTACATTTTTCGGTAGAAAAATTTCCCCGCCAAAGGCCGGTTCCTCTTAAATTACAGGCTCGCTATCGCTCGCCATGATAAAATCTACACCTAAATGGCACGAAATGTCTTAAAATTGACATAAATGGGGCAAAGGTTCTTAAAATCGCCAAACTAATGGGGCGAACGTCTTAAAATCTCAAAAGCAATGGGGCTAAACATGAGGGAGAAAGGGGTCAAGAAAAAAATCCCTCAAGTGGTGGACTGACAAGCTGCTGGTGGTGGGGTGATAAGGAACCTGTTGAAATGATGTAAGAATAGAGGGATAGTTGAAGAGATAGGCTGGAGAGATTAACCCCTTCAGACTCATATGACGCAGAGGTTGCCAGATTAGCAATAAGAAATAGTTATCTCACTCTTATAATTACCTCTCCAAAATTAGTTTTCTGCCCACAGCTAACTCAAAGACAACTGCAGAGGTTGAAGTAACTAAACTAAAGGTTTCTAAATACCCCTAATGGTAACAAACGCTTTAAAGTATCCCTAATCGGCTCAAAATCGCGTCATATGTCTGAGAGGGTTAAGGTGAGGCTGATGGACTGTTGAGGTTAAGGGGAGATGGGTCGTTTTTCTGGTCCCCTCTCTCCCTCGTGTTTAGTCCCATTATGTTTTAGATTTGTAGACGTTCGGCCCATTAGTTTGGCGATTTTAAGCACTTTCGACCCATTTCTTTGTCAATATCAAGACCTTTCGGGACATTTAGGTGTCGATTTTTTTCTGGCGAGTGATAGCGAGCCTGTATTTTGAGAGGAACCGGCCTTTGGCCGGGACATTTTCCTACCGAAAAATGTACAAATATATCTTGAAAGGGGATCTAGGGGGGAGACATTTTAAGCTTAATGGAGGCCTAGGGAACAAACTAAAACCCGATAGGGGGTCTAGGGGGTGTAATTTTAAGCTTGATGAAGGTCTAGGGAACAAACTAAAAACCTCCCCTTAAAATTGTAGTTGATGAAGGCTAAGGGGAGGTGACACTGATGGAGGGCTGGCCGATGAAATACAGGCTGGTAGGGAAGGATTAAGTGAGCCTACTGGCCTGACAAGTGCTGCTGGTGTGGGGTGATAAGGAACCTGTTGAAATGGTGTATGAATGGTGGGATAGTTGAAGGGGGGGGGGGGGGGGCCGGCTGGAGAGATTAAGGTGAGGCTGACCATGGTCTGTTGAGGTTAAGGGGAGATGGGTCGTTTTTCTGATCCCCTTTCTTCCTCATGTTAAGCATATTTGTTATGCACATTAGTTTGGCGATTTTAATACCTTTCACCCCCTTTCATTGTCAATTTTAAGACTTATCGTGCCATGTATTTTTTTTTGGCGAGCGATAGCGGAAGAGGAAGCGGCCTTCGGCCGGGACATTTTTCTACCGAAAAATGTAAAAATTTATCTTGAAAGGGGGTCCGGGGGTGTAATTTTAAGTTTGATGGAGGTCTAGGGAACAAACTAAAAAACTCCCCTTAAAACTGTGGCCATCCCTTAGCTGATGAGGACTGAGGGGTGACACTGATGAAATACAGGCTATAAGGACGGATTAAGTGAGTCTGGTGGCCTGACAAGCTCCTGGGATGATAAGGAACCTGTTGAAATGGTGTAAGAAGGGAGGGAGGTGAAGGGGGCGGCTGGAGAGATTAATGGAGTGAACGGTAGCCCAATGGATCCCCTATATCTTCTCTCCCATATCTGAACCTTCCATCCATAACTCTTCTTAACCCCTCCCCCCCACCCCCCTACACACACACACACATAGACACACACATAGACATCTCTCTCTGGCACACACACACACACACCTCTCTGTCACACACACACACACACACACACACACACTCTCTCTCTCACCCCCCCCCCTTCTCTCTCTCTCTCTCTCTCTCTCTCTCTCTCTCTCTCTCTCTCTCTCTCTCTCTCTCTCTCTCTCTCTCTCACTCTCACTGTTATCATATTTGTCATTAACTTTCCTTTCCACGTAATAGGCACACACCTTTATTTATGATACTGCTACAACCATTTCTCCTACCACTTAGTACGGCAACACCCCTATATTGATAACTCTAATAATTTATTTTCTTTACATGCAAGAACCTACAAGGAAAAAAACAATAACACTTAACAAAAACAATAATTTATCCATCCCAGGTCCCAGGTTCTACACAGAGAGTAATCCAGCTAGCTCTCATAAACACCTCCTCCTCATATAAATTTCACTACACTAAACAAGCATTCACCACTCTTCTTTCCAATGCACACAAACAAACAATGATAAATTTGGCTCTCACTCTTTCAACTTTGGGGGAAACACTTGTTATACGGCAGGTTTGCCCTTTGCTTTTTCATACACATAAAACAAAACAAAAATATCCTGCCTCCCTATTGCCGATATTGAGAAACTAGTATTAATATTTTAGAATGTATTATTCTTCTACGTATACCCTCTACACTTCTTGTTGTTTTGTTTTTGTTTTGTTTTTTTGTCGCTAGCCTTGATAGATTGAAAGATATTCCCTATCTGATCACTGAGCCGGTTACATTAGAGTTTTGTATTGGTAGTCAGGTGGCTTAGCACTATAAAATAATATCGTTACAAGGGTGACAATAACGTAGAGACATTTTACGAGTTTCTGTGGATTGATGTAACAATAAAACAAATCCCATGATAGTGTGAACAATTAAACTAAGAAGCCATCTTTTAAACAAATCTTTAACCATTCGTATTTTGACCAGCAGATTAAATGTAACCATTATAGAATGGCTTTTAGTATTGATTTATAAATAAATTTAATTAATTTAGATAGTTTGTATTACAATTCCAGAGCTGATGAATGTTGTTACCAAACAGGGCCCAGGGGACCGTTTTTTGTACTTTAAAAGCCCAATGTAGCCCAAACTATAATTCCTAGAGAATTCTACTTGGTGCCATTCGTTTTTTCTCGCCGAGCTGCTTCTAGACATGGTCGTAGATTTCATTTTCGCCCAGCCATTAATTAGGCCAGAATCGAGAATATTTGTTTCCAAAAACCAGGCAAATCGGTGATGTTGGTCGAATTTTGACTTGTCAATATTATTACATATTTGGATTCGTCTCGCCGTTGCGGATTCAACGGTATATTTTTTTTCTTTCAATTTTGACCTATTTTTAGGCCCCCTCGGCCTATTTTAAAGTTTAAAAACTCCATAGACGAGTTATTTATGTACGGATTTGTTTAAATTTATAACATAAGTACACTTTGGCAAGCTGAATCGAATGGCGCAATCCCAAACTATAAGTCCTAGAGAATTCTACATGGTGCCATTCGTTTTTTCTCGACGAGCTGCTTCTAGACATGGTCGTAGATTTAATTTTCACCCAGCCATTCGGCCAGAATCGAGAATATTTTTTTCCAAAAACTTTGGGTTTAAGCCCAGGCAAATCGGTGATTTTGGTCGAATTCTAACTTGTCAATATTATTACATATTTGGATTCGTCTCGCCGTTGCGGATTCAACGGTATAATTTTGTTTTAAATTTTGACCTATTTTTAGGCCCCCTAGGCCTATTTTAAAGTTTAAAAACGCCATACACGAGTTATTTATGAACGGATTTTGTTTAAATTTATAACATGAATACACATTGGCAAGCTGAATCGAATGGCGTAAACAGAATTTAAATCAGGCCATTAGTTTAGGATTTCGATTTTGACTGGGCCTTCCTGGAGGGCCCAGGGGACCGTTTTTTTGGACTTTAAAATTCCTCTGTAGCCCAAACTATAAGTCCTAGGGAATTCTACTTGGTGCCATTCGATTTTTCTCGCCGGGCTACTTCTAGACATGGTCTTAGATTTCATTTTCGCACAGCCATTCGGCCAGAATCGAAAATATTTGTCTCAAAAAACCTTGGGTTGGGATTTGCCCAGGCAAATCGGTGATTTTGGTTGAATTTTGACTTGTCAATATTATTACATATTTGGATTCGTCTCGCCGTTGCGGACTCAACGGTATATATTTTTTAAATTTTGACCTATTATTAGGCCCCCAAGGCCTATTTTAAAGTTTAAAAACTCCATAGACGAGTTATTTATGAAGATATATTGTTTAAATTTATACCATAAGTACAGTTTGGCAAGCTGAATCGAATGGCGCAAACATAATTAAAATCGGACCATTAGTTTAGGATTTCGATTTTGACTGGGCTTTCCTGGAGGGCCCAGGGGACCGTTTTTTGGACTTTAAAAGTCCTCTGTAGCCCAAACTATAATTTCATTTTCGCCCAGCCATTCGGCCAGAATCGAAAATATTTCTCAAAAAACCTTGGGTTTAAGCCCAGGCAAATCGGTGATTTTGGTCGAATTTTGACTTGTCAATATTATTACATATTTGGATTCGTCTCGCCGTTGCGGATTCAACGGTATATTTTGTTTTAATTTTGACCTATTTTTAGGCCCCCCTAGGCCTATTTTAAAGTTTAAAAAATCCATAGACGAGTTATTTATGAATGGATTTTGTTTAAATTTATACCATAAGTACAGTTTGGCAAGCTGAATCGAATGGCGCAAACATAATTAAAATCTTACCATTAGTTTAGGATTTCGATTTTGACTGGGCCTTCCTGGAGGGCCCAGGGGACCGTTTTTTGGACTTTAAAAGTCCTCTGTAGCCCAAACTATAAGTCCTAGGGAATTCTACTTGGTGCCATTCGATTTTTCTCGCCGAGCTGCTTCTAGACATGGTCTTAGATTTCATTTTCGCCAGCCATTCGGCCAGAATCGAAAATATTTGTCTCAAAAAACCTTGGGTTTGCCCAGGCAAATCGGTGATTTTGGTCGAATTTTGACTTGTCAATATTATTACATATTTGGATTCGTCTCGTCGTTGCGGATTCAACGGTATAGTTTGTTTTAATTTTGACCTATTTTTAGGCCCCCCTAGGCCTATTTTAAAGTTTAAAAAATCCATAGACGAGTTATTTATGAATGGATTTTGTTTAAATTTATACCATAAGTACAGTTTGGCAAGCTGAATCGAATGGCGCAAACATAATTAAAATCTTACCATTAGTTTAGGATTTCGATTTTGACTGGGCCTTCCTGGAGGGCCCAGGGGACCGTTTTTTGGACTTTAAAAGTCCTCTGTAGCCCAAACTATAAGTCCTAGGGAATTCTACTTGGTGCCATTCGATTTTTCTCGCCGAGCTGCTTCTAGACATGGTCTTAGATTTCATTTTCGCCAGCCATTCGGCCAGAATCGAAAATATTTGTCTCAAAAAACCTTGGGTTTGCCCAGGCAAATCGGTGATTTTGGTCGAATTTTGACTTGTCAATATTATTACATATTTGGATTCGTCTCGCCGTTGCGGATTCAACGGTATATTTTTTGTTTTAATTTTGACCTATTTTTAGGCCCCCTAGGCTTATTTTAAAGTTTGAAAACTCCATAGACGAGTTATTTATGAACGGGTTTTGTTTAAATTTATACCATAAGTACAGTTTGGCAAGCTGAATAGAATGGCGTAAACATAATTAAAATCGGACAATTAGTTTAGGATTTCGATTTTGACTGAGTCTTCCTGGAGGGCCCAGGGGACTGTTTTTTGGACAGGAAACTAATGTGCTATTGCCATTTGGAAGCGATAGTTAACGAAACCTGGTAGAAAACAAAGACGCCCAATGATAATATCTTTGGGTAAACTCCCAGTAGAAGGGTATGGTAATGTTTTACTCTTTGGCTACCTAATGGCTTTGATAATTATATGAACAACCACTCCAAACCACACTACTATCTCCACCACCTCCTCCTCCTCCATGCACCCCCTCCCCTCCTCCTCCTACTCCAGCTGCCCCCCCCCCCCTCTAAACCCCCCTTTCTCTCTACCTGGGTCTAAAGATAGTCACAGTTGAACAGGGATGAGCAGAGATGAATAGGGAGCGAGCACAGTTATTTGTCAAGGGAAGATGGTGATAGAAGATATGATAAAGATTGGTTAGGTCGGCATGGAAAGTAAGAGAAACATAATAAAAGATTGGTAATGGCCGAACACTTAAAATAGGAAATACAGAAAAGTCTTGAAACAATGTCAGATGGAAAACTATTAATTGCGGGTAACATTTATAGGTTTTAGGGAGGGATTATTGAAGGAGAAATATATATAAAATGTTTGTTTATGCAGGAATGGAATGTTGATGAAGACAGTCGAAGAATGGAGATAAGATGACTGTGTAAGAGGAGAAATAGGCTCGATTTTGAAGAAATGGCTTGGACAAGAGTAGAAAAGTAATATGCTCACGTATGCGTGTGAACCAGAGATTTGTTGAACCTAGTATAAATTAGTAGGCCAGGAGTTCACTGAGGGAGTGTTTGCATAAATGTCTATGTGTGTGTGTGTGTGTGTGTGTGTGTGTGTGTGTGTGTGTGTGTGTGTGTGTGTGTGTGTGTGTGTGTGTGTGACGCTTTATCTATGTTTTATGGTTCCATGTCATCTCAACCAGTAGGCCGTTTCAACCAGTAGCTCTCAACCTGTGCCAAATTAACCCAGACCAACCAAACCAGTGCCAAAATATAATACCAACCTAACCTAACCTAACCTAACCGTATTGGTTGATTTGGTACTGGTTGAGAGCTACTGGTTGAAATGGTCTACTGGTTGAGTTGACCGGTCACCATGTTTCATGTATGTCCATACTTTCATTTTTGACTCGATGCTTTTCACAATGCACCATAATATATTTCATACAATAATAGTAATAAGTATTGTTAGTTCGCAGCGGTTCTTAACAAAGTTGGTGTTCATCATTTTTTATGTGTGTTAATATATCTTTGAGCCGTGCAGTGCGGGACCTTTGTTTTGGTATGCTAGCGGAAGGCGACCCATTTCTCACCATGGCCTGTAATAGCTCGCCATAAAAAATAAACAGTTATTCATTTTTAGAAACCTCTTAACTTATTCCCCTTCAGTGCGATGACTCAAACTTGCTTCTATATTGCCTGGCACTATATGGTTGTTTTCAGCTTATGAAAGATATTTGATTTACTTGGCATCTATAACTCTTGTACTCATGCTGGAGGTAGCGAGAAAATGATCATAACAACGTCACCTTGGGGCCTCAAATTACTCATAGATCTCGGCGATACAAGGTGATGGAGGTGAACTTTTCGCCACTCCCTACACTACACTACCATCACCCGGAATTACTCGGGACAGAGCCGTGGTTAAGGTAGATTATGGGGACAGTGTCGGGTTGTTTTTCGGGGGGTTATTTATTCATTAATTCATGTGAGTATCCTAGGTTCGCGTCCTTGGAGTGCCACGTAATGTATTTGTTGATTTCATTAACTGAGTTTAGAAGTAGAGTTGGTTGGTGAAAAATATGAATGTATGTGTTAGTTTCCTCGCTAGACCTCCACCAAGCTTAAAATAGCACCACCTAGGCTCCCTTTCAAGATAAATGTGTACATTTATCGGTAGAAAAATTTCCCGGCCGAAGGCCAGTTTCTCTTAAAATTACAGGCTCGCTATCGCTCGCCAGGAAAACAATCGACACCTAAATGGCACGAAAGGTCTTAACATTGTCAACAAAATGGGGCAAAAGGTGTTAAAATCACCAAACTAATGGGCCGAACGTCTTAAAATCTGAAAACTAATGGGGCTAAACACGAGGGAGAAAGGGGCCCAAAGAAACGATCCATCTCCCATTAACTGAAATTAATTGCAGTAACCTGGCCTGGATTATAGTTGGATAAGCTGCAAAGACGTTGGGTATGTATGTACGGTCGCGGAAATAAGTCATGTCCCAGCTGTCATTACGTTTGGCTTGCTCTGTGCTGTATTAATGTCTGTCAGATGTTGAATAGGGTGGGTAAGTGTAGGGACATGTTTGTATATTTCACTCGATATGAAGAAATGAAGCTTAGATATTGCTGATACCTATTATTGATCAAAACATACTTGGTGCCGAGACATGACTTATTAGCGCGACTGTACTCTGGTGCCCCATTTTTCCCTCCATTCCTTTTGTCTTTTATGTTTTTGGGGGGTGGGGAGGGGGGTACTTTTATATAAGAACTTTGGGCAAGGAATAAAGCAAGTTTCTTGTTACTACATGGTACGCCTTCTGAAGGACAACCATTCGATTTCTAGGGTAACCTGTTACACTTAAGGGGGAGTTTTCTGGACTCCCTTCTCTCTCAGGCTTAGGCCCATTAGGTTTGATATTTGATGACATTTGCCCTATTAGTATAGCGATTTTAAGATCTGTCAAGCCATTTAGGTGGCGATTTTCTTAGGTGGCGAGGGTTAGCGACAGAAAAAGTTTTCAACGAAAAAATTTTTGAGAAAAAATGACAATTAAAAGATCAGCGCTACATGAGATTGCTGCTAAAGAGGTTTGTTGTCTCTGTTGAATTTACCTTCATAGTGCAGCCCTCTCGGGACCTAGGGGCTACTTTTTAACCTGCACAGGGTGTGGGTACCTCGGCTAGAGCATAATAAATGCTATGCAATGTTATTGTGTTATAGCCTTTTTCTATGCAAACTTATCATAAAAAGTATGCTTACGTCAAAAGGAGCTATTCATAATTATATAAGTGTGATATTTTGCTTTTGTTTTCTGACTAGTAAATGTTCATACTAGTCTGCTAAATTTGGACCCACCCTTTCGTGCCTCCAACTGCTTCAAGTTAATCTACTGATGCCCATACATAGGCAAATTAATCTACTGATACCCATACATAGGCAAATTAATCTAGACTTCATTTATTACACATTCCTTCCCCCATTGTTTTTACAGAGCATCTTTTAATTGGACTCTCTTTGTAGGTGGCCTAATTTTCTTGGGCCTAATAGCCTTTGAAGATAATAAAGGCACGACACGCAGAAAGACCCTTATTGTGTATTCATAGAGTCCCTAGTCTGACTATGGGTGTTTCCGTCATGAAGGTTATTCATTCCTTGATATCGTTGTGTGTCGTGTTATATACCTTTATTGGGACCTTTAGTTTTATTAATTTACCGTACTACACTTTTGTTGAAATATACAATATAGCCTGTTAAAATAAAGTTGACGACCAAAATTTGCTGGATAATCGGTCGTGTAAATCCTCCATTATATATTCTCTGTTGTCCCTAGTGTTCTCTTGTGTAGTGATCGTAAGCGTCACAGACAAATGTATTTATCTCGATTATTATGACCGCACTTAATTTAATCAAACAAAATATGAGTCCTGATGGTATGACAAGGGTAATCTCGTTGGACTACAGGTACACGAGCTCCTCCTGAGCAATGTTTATTTATTAAGAAGATTATAATCATATATACCAAAACAAATTGATATATATAAATATATATATAAATAATAATATAACAAAAATCTATATAATATTTTCGATTGTCTGTGTGTGTGTGTGTTCTTAGTAGGCGGCCGCAGTTTTGGACCTGGGGAGCTGCAACTTTGCATGTGGGTGTCAATTGACCTGGGATAGGTCATAGAGGGGGCGAGGCCACGATCGGAGGTCGTTTCGAGGCCGAAATTGAAAAAAATCAATAAAAAATGGCCGTTTGGGGCAGAAGGAGGCCTCCGATCGAAAAGGTGTATGGAATAAAAGTTATTCGCAGCCCTCCAAAATGGGAGTACCGATGAGGTCATATCCAAAATCGGAGGTCATTTAGCGGCCGAAATCGAGGTCGCCGTTTAATGAGGCACAGGGAGGTCTAGGCTGGTGATTATGGTAGTAGTAGTATTGTGATGATTGTGGTAGTAGTGATTGATGATGGTGATTATGGTAGTAGAATTTAAACCCGGGCAACGCCGGGTACCCCTGCTAGTCACTGATAAAAACAACATTAGCATTCTACATGTTCAGCCTAGTATCTCAATAATGCAACATGGCATTAATACATACTGTACAGTATATGAACGTTCTTTGCTTCACCAGATCCTACCTAAATTACATAAAATCGTCTAGTGTTAGACAGCATCTGTTAAAATAAGGCATCATCGTATTGTAAAACTGGTATTCCTGGACAATCATTACCCGTAAATAAGGCTTATAGCGTCTGAAATCATCAATCGGCTTGACCATTTACATTAATGCGATTGTCTTGTTTTATAATTGTCCGTGTTATTATTATTTGCCCTGTCATCCATTCCATACCTCTCCTTACAACATGGGGAGCAGAGGCAGTAAAATTAATTGGTTTATTGTTTTACGTGATCCAAAATATTTTATAGCGGTGGGAGATAGTTTTGCTCTCTCTCTCTCTCTCTCTCTCTCTCTCTCTCTCTCTCTCTCTCTCTCTCTCTCTTCATCTCTCTCCCTCTCTCTCTCTCTCTCTCTCTCTCTCTCTCTCTCTCTCTCCTCTCTCTCTCTCCTCTCTCTCCTCTCTCTCTCTCTCTCTCTCTCTCTCTCTCTCTCTCTCTCTCTCTCTCTCTCTCTCTCTCTCTCTCTCTCTCTCTCTCTCTCTCAGCTGAAAAGAACGGATAGGGTAATTCATAACGGATGCTTGAACGTGTGATACATATTTTAATGTGGGGTACGCACCGAAATAGCCATGGACGTATTCGTAACATTCTGATATGTTTGAGGAATGCATTATAGTGATATGATTTCAAATTGGTATTTTAGATAACACAATGCACCTGTAGCAATAAATACATGACTGTAAAGTAAAATGTTTTAACCACTTGGGGAGACTGTAGACACCAATCGAGCGAGGCTTATAGGCATGTCTCCTCACTCTTTCTGTTTGTGTCTCACCTACGCAGAGAGTTATCCAGCTAGCTATCACAAACGCCTCCTCCTCCTATCCATTTCATTACACTATAAAAGCTCACCACTCTTTTTCCAATACTGTAAAACAAAAGTATAATAATAAATATTAAAAGTAATAAAATAGAAATAATATTCTCACTCTTTCCTCTTTGGGAGAGACACTTGTTACAGGCAACTTTGCCTTTTGTCTCTTTCATACACATAGAAAATAAACTTTAAAAATTTTCTTGTTGATAAAGTTTCCTGGTTCATCCACTCAAATATATAGTTATAATTTATGTGTTGAGCTGAAGCAATATATGAATCATGATATGGATATTCGTAAAGTTAGTTAATAGACAGTTGTTAACAGTTTTCTTGGGGCTGAATATGAATGTGTCGAGGCATGTTTATGAACTAACCGAACTGATTCACGTTTTCTATACAGAGCTCATCCCAAGAATAACCAAAATTAACATCTAAATATTCTCATGTTTCACGTTTGTTTGTGTTGTCTTTCCGGTGACGTATCATGTGTGTTGACGGTGTTGACAGGTAAACTTGTTGCCGTCATCCCAACACCTCTCGCCTCCTATGCTAATGACCCTCGTCCCTCCAGTATCATACATCATCTTCTGTCTCAACTCGTCCTTCGTCTGTCATCCTGGCTCGGTCAACCTCATTACATGGAGGACAACTGGTATAGAAAGTTATTAAGTGTCAGAATTGATTGATTTTTAAATTTGAGCTGGTTGTTTCGGTTAAGGGGATTTTTTGTTTAGTTTGCTCCTTAGACCTCCATCAAACTTGCAAAATAACTATCGCAATAACCCCCCCCCCCCTTAGAGATAAATTCGTATATTTTTAAGTAGAACATTTTCCCGGCAAAAGACCGGTTCTTTCTAAATTGCAGGCTCGCTATCGCAGGCCATGACAAAAATCGACACCTAAATGGTACGAAAGGTCTTAACATTGACAAAGAAATGGGGAGAAAGGCTTAAAATCGCCAAACTAATTGAGCGAACGTCTTAGACTCTCAATATAAATAGGGCTAAAGATGTGGGAGAAGGGGGTCCAGAAAAAAATAACGTTCTCAAAATCTCTGTTTTCCAAATAATCCTTCGTGAGTCTTCCATTACCCCCTCCACACCCCGACTGTGTTGGAGCCTCAGTCCTCTAATAACACTCAACTGTGTTGGAGCCTCAGTCCTCTAATAACACTCAACTGTGTTGGAGCCTCAGTCCTCTAATAACACTCAACTCAAAGATCACAGTACATGAATCAGGCTCTTATATATATATATATATATATATACTGTATATTTGATTTGATTATCTTCATTATCTTAGAGGAATACCAATATCGAATCCATTTGCATTATTTTCAAACCTTGGAGAGCTCCATTTCATAATATGCTGATATACTGGACAATCAACGCATTACGTGTTATTGTCCTTATTTGACTTTCGATACTTTGAAACATGAAAGTTATGTGTGTTTTGTTTTGCTTATTCTCGTGCGATTTCAACTGTAAATACCTGTTCACTTTCAACCCGGCTTATCAGTGTTATCTTTCTCACACCTCCACACTGATATTCAGTTTGTTAAAAAGCAGTTACCCTCAGCCCCCATTATTATATCTGATTATCTTCGTCTTTATCAACACACGAAGCTTTAAATCCATGAGACAGCTACTACCTTTCTTATATGTCCCTGTTAAGCCGGTATCACACGAGAGCTATTATACTCAACATTCGATGGTCAACATTTTTCTGGCAACATTTCTGGAATAATTTACACTGGTATCAGAAACTAGACTGGCGATCGAATAATTTATGGGACAGAATTAATTTAAAAAGTTGACCTCATAAGCTGCCAGACCAGTGTTGAGGGAAAAATCGCTCGTGTGATACCGGCTTTAGTAGTCATCCGGGTATGGTAATCGTGATGTTTATTCTCTTAATCATGTTTTTGGCCTGACCCTTTGAAGAGTGTAACGCATTTTGACAGTTTATTCTGACTACCATTGGACGAGTTTATACAGTTTAGGAAGGACCTGTGGGAATTATAAGGGTAAAGACTATCTCAATTAACTCTCTGACTTCCATATACCATTCCAAATCTGAATAAAATTGCCTAATAATAGCCAGAAAACAGAAAAGAAATGCACAATCTGATTTTGAGAGGGTTAAGATATGCATAGCAATAAGCACCGCGGCCTAGCGTATGGCCCCTAAAACATCTTTAATTAATTTTAGTATCATATTTTGTATTTATACTAATACAACATTACACTGTAGTGAAATACTTGGTAGTTTCCTATATTTCACAATAAATTAATCCAACCCCACTTATAAAATGTGTGTGTGTGTGTGGGTGTGGGTGTGTGTGTGTGTGTGTGTGTGTGTGTTTCCTTTTTCTTTCTTTTTTATCAAATTTTGTTTAATATTTAAATGCATCGATATAATGTTTGCCCGGGCCAAAGAAAGTTGCTCCCTCCCAGCAGCCTCTGTGTTAAGAGACCCGGAAAACTATATAGAGGCCAGGTCGTGCATAATTAAATAGCGATCCCATCTTACACAGAGGTGGAGTTACAGAAGCACCGCCACTCCTGTATCTTCTTCTTCTTCTTCTTCTTCTTCTTCTTCTTCTTCTTCTTCTTCTTCTTCTTCTTCTTCTTCTTCTTCTTCTTCTTCTTCTTCTTCTTTTCTTGATCTTGTTCTCCTTATACTTTTTTGTCTTCTTCTTCTTTTACTTTGTCTTCTTTATCTGCGTTGTTCTTTTTTCTTTCTTTTTTTCTTTTTTTTTTAAAGACCTCCGTCTACGTATTGTGAAAAACCTGTTATCCTCCGGCAAATTGTGGGGTTGAGTCTTCTTGTATTCTGCTGTTCTTTTGTGTTCTTGTTCTGGTTGATACCTGAAGATTGTATTGATCGTTAGAAGGAACTCTGGGAATCAATGGGGTACTAAATGCTATCGTTTTAACATCACGCTGTCCTTACACGCGCTATGAAAGAAAGAGGGTGAATGAGTATGTGTGTGTTGTGTGTGTGTACTTACTCTAGTTGTACTTACTCTAGTTGTATTGCGGGAGTGAGCATGCTCGTTATTTCCCGCCTCCTATATGTGTAGGTGTTATATGTATCGTTGGAAATGGCTGTGGATGTGTGTGTAGTCTGTATTTTTAGCCAATTGGCGACATCGGAAACGAAGGCTTAGGGTGGATCTGTATGGTACCATTCTCACTATAGACGGTACCGTCTCGCCCGAAGGCTTAGGTAGCCATCAGCTTAGGTGAACCATATGATACCCATCTCGCCTTGTACCATTTTTGCCAACCCCAGATGGGACTTCACAACGTCGTCCACTTATTCCAGGTACCTATTTACAGCTAGGTGAACTGAGGCTAACACATGAAAGGAGACAAGCCCAATTTGTCTCCGCCCGGCCGGGGGATTGAACCCCCGACCCCTCGTGTGTGAGACGAGAGCGCTACCTACTAGGCTACGGGCTGTGTGTGCGTGTGCGTGTGCGTGTGTGCGTGTGTGTGTGTGTGTGTGAGAGAGAGATAGAGAGAGGAAGAGAGAGTGAGATCAAACAAACTTGCACACTCATTTTAATTTTGTAGTTTATTTTTCCTAACATATTCTATATATATATTTTTTACTCCCGAGTTAATTTTCCAATAGCGTAAAGCTGTAAGAAGGGATATCGTATGTAGAGCCATCGGCTTCTTTAATGCCGTGTCTAACTCTAATTCAGGCTGGTTTCGGTTGGTCCTTGACAAACTAATGCCTGAACTAATGCTACCTGGGATTATTCAAGCGTTAAGGGGGGGTCACCTGCTTGTTTTCTATCTTTCTCTCCTTTTCTCTCTTTCTCTGACTTGTATCCATTTGGCCTCATTCAGCCAACTGTTTTAAGACGTTTATCCAGATTCGGGTGTCCATTTTTTCCTGGCGAGCGATAGCGAGCCAGCATTGCATGGAGAAATCCGGTTTTGCCGGAGAAATTTTCCTATCGAAAAATTTACAAATTTAGCTTGCTGTGAAACAAAAATATATGTATGCTGGCTCGCTACCGCTCGCCAGGAAAATATTGACACCTGGATGGGGGCAAGCGTTTTAAAACAGTAGGCTGAATGGGGCCGAATGGATACAAGCCAGGGAAAGAGAGAAAAGGAGAGAGAGATAAAAAAAAAGCGAGGTGGGCTCCCTTTGTCTTGTTTCCTTTCTCTCCTCTTTTTGTGTTTGCTATTCTCTCTTCGTTTTGTTCTTCTTGCTATTCGCTCTGCTCTTTTTATTCTTGCTCTTCCTTCCTTTATTACTCTTACCTTGTCCTCTCCTTCCCTGCCATTGTATTTTCACCTCACTTCATCTCTCATTCCATACTCATATTTTCACCTCACTTCATCTCTCATTCCATACTCATATTTTCACCTCACTTCATCTCTCATTCCATACTCATATTTTCACCTCACTTTATCTCTCATTCCATACTCATATTTTCACCTCACTTCATCTCCCATTCCATACTCATATTTTCACCTCACTTCATCTCTCATTCCATACTCATATTTTCACCTCACTTTATCTCTCATTCCATACTCATATTTTCACCTCACTTCATCTCTCATTCCATACTCATATTTTCACCTCACTTCATCTCTCATTCCATACTCATATTTTCACCTCACTTCATCTCTCATTCCATACTCATATTTTCACCTCACTTTATCTCTCATTCCATACTCATATTTTCACCTCACTTCATCTCCCATTCCATACTCATATTTTCACCTCACTTCATCTCTCATTCCATATACTCATATTTTCACCTCACTTCATCTCTCATTCCATACTCATATTTTCACCTCACTTCATCTCTCATTCCATACTCATATTTTCACCTCACTTCATCTCTCATTCCATACTCATATTTTCACCTCACTTCATCTCTCATTCCATACTCATATTTTCACCTCACTTCATCTCTCATTCCATACTCATATTTTCACCTCACTTCATCTTTCATTCCATACTCATATTTTCACCTCACTTCATCTCTCATTCCATACTCATATTTTCACCTCACTTCATCTCTCATTCCATACTCATATTTTCATCTTATTCCTACTCATATTTTCACCTCACTTCATCTCTCATTCCATACTCATATTTGTCTTCTGTTCTCCCCCTTACGTTCATCTCCTCTCGTCCTAACTATGCTAACTAAATAAGGCCTTCTTATATTACTCTTTCCCTGTCCTCCCCTCCCCTCCCCTCCCATGGCTGTTATCACCTTCTTTCCTCTCCCATCTCATCCTATGCTTTTCTCTATCTAATTTTCTCTACTCCCATCTCTTCTCTCAACGATGATATTTAAATAATCTAAGCATAATGCTCATGAAGATATAGCAAATGTGCCTTATAGAAATTGATTTTGTGCATTAACAATTTGTTTTTAAACGTTTTGATAGTTTTAACTGTTATACTCAATTGAGAATATCTACAACTATGAGTGAAGGTAGTCGCAATACCAATTTGGCTTCAACAAATACTGGTGGTATTGAAGCAAAATGTAATTGATTGGAGACAAATATAAAGAATTCATGTCAAAATAGTGTTCAACTATATTCTTTGGATAGAGCTCTTGAAGGTGTGGTAATTAATGTAATATGTAATAAAGGTGTTCCATACACATGCATTTATATACCGAGTACTACTCTATCACCACATTTATATACCGAGTACTACTCTATCACCACATTTATATACCGAGTACTACTATATCACCACATTTATATACCGAGTACTACTCTATCACCACATTTATATACCGAGTACTACTCTATCACCACATTTATATACCGAGTACTACTCTATCACCACATTTATATACCGAGTACTACTCTATCACCACATTTATATACCGAGTACTAGTCTATCACCACATTTATATACCGAGTACTACTCTATCACCACATTTATATACCGAGTACTACTCTATCACCACATTTATATACCGAGTACTAGTCTATCACCACATTTATATACCGAGTACTACTATATCACCACATTTATATACCGAGTACTACTCTATCACCACATTTATATACCGAGTACTACTCTATCACCACATTTATATACCGAGTACTAGTCTATCACCACATTTATATACCGAGTACTAGTCTATCACCACATTTATATACCGAGTACTACTCTATCACCACATTTATATACCGAGTACTAGTCTATCACCACATTTATATACCGAGTACTAGTCTATCACCACATTTAGAGAAACATTTGCGTTAGGATAGATTGTGCGCGGAATTTCGATGTGAGTATCCTAGGTTCGAGTCCTTGGAGTGCCACATGTATTTGTTGATTTCATTAATTGAGTTTAGAGGTGAAGTTGATGGTGGAAAAAAACATAATAATTAACTACAGCATGTATTGAAACTGCTGCGATCTACTATTCAATCTAAAGATAGCAACTCCACTGCCGTCGCTTGGTCCAGTCACGTCAATAACTAGAATGGGACTAGGGAGAGCTCGTATTTCTGCCTACGCTGGCGGAGGTATGCACTCTACCGGTCGTCTCCTAAATGGAATAACTTTTTCCTTGGCGCATATCCTATCTGCTCACCGAATTTTGTGATCATCAGTTCATAACGTTGTGAGCCGTCTACGCTGTTAGAGATATTCACTCCACCGATCACTTCCTAAATTGAAGCACTTCTTCCTCGGTGCATATTCTATCTGCCCACCAACTTGTTTGAAAATCGGTTCATAACTTTTTGAGATAACTTGTTTACAAACAGACAAAGAGAAGCAAGAATATAACCTCCTCCATCTTCTCTGGCGGAGGTATTTATTGCGAGAAGTGAAGCGAAGGAGAGGAAAATCGTTTTATTGTGGAAAATGGCAACTGTTCGGCCATTTCTAAAAGCGTAGGGGACACTTTAATTAACCTGTTACTTAAGGGGGGATGGTTCACTATTTCATGTTTTCATTTATTCACTTTTTCTAGTTTCCTCCCTAGACCTCCATCAAAGTAAAACAAAAACAAATCCATTAGATCCCCCTTCTAGATTAATTTGTACATTTTTCGGTAGAAAAATGTCCCGGCCGAAGGCCGATTCTTTCAAAATTACAGGCTCACTATCGTTCGCCAGGAAAATAAATCGATACCTAAATAGCACGAAAGGTCTTAATATTGACATGGAAATGGGGTGGAAGGTCTTAAAATCGACAAACAAATGGGCCGAACGTCTTGTAATCTCAAAACAAATGGGGCTTAACACGAGGGAGAAAAGAGACCAGAAAAAAACGGCCCATCTCCCCTTAAACCAATCAATGTTTATTGTCCAGTTTCTGTGATCCTTCTGATTATAGACGTGTATATAGGGGCGTCTATCAAGCTAAATTCAGACACCTTAAGGGGGGTCTCCGGCTTTTTGTTTCTCTCCTTTTCTCTCTTCCTCTGGCTTGTATCCATGCGGCCCAATTCAGCCAACTGTTTTTAGACGTTTATTCTCATCCAGGTGTCGGTTTCTTCCTGGCTAGCGAAAGCAAGCCAGCATTGTATGGAGAAATCCGGCTTCGCCGGAGACATTTTTCTATCAAAAAATTTACAAATTTAGCTTGCTGTCAAAACAAATATATATATATATATGCTGGCTCACTACCGCTCGCCAGGAAAATATTGACACATGGATGAAGGTAAACGTCTTAAGACAGTAGGCTAAATGGGGCCGAATGGATACAAGCCAAAGAGAGAGGGAGAAAAAGAGAAAACAAAAGCGAGGTGGGTCCCCTTAATGACATTCTCTAAAGGTTTATCTCCAACGTGCTACTGTTTCTCCGTTTATAGGTCACTTTACGATACGATCGAAGAAATACAGTGATAGGGATGGTGCTAAATGACGCCACTAGTCTTAATGTGTAAACTAATCTAGGTCAGTGGGGTTTTTTTTCTGAACGCTTTGATGACCCGTTAGTAAACAGATATAAGTAGTATCTTAGATTAAGCCGGACTCACACGAGCCCTTTTTCGAGCAATCTTTACGAGCAATTATGGTCTGGACGCTTCAAAAAGTACACTTTATCATAATTCTGCCGCCTAACATAATCCAACTTCAGTCTAATTGCCGATACCAGTGCGAAAAAGTCCCGAAATAGTACGAGAAAAAACTTCCTCATAAAAAATTGACGGAAAAAGAGCTCGTATGACAGCGGCTTTAGTCTAGATATAACTCTCGAAACGGGTGTAGTTGTTTTTCTTCTTATGTTTGATGTAATTAGACGATTATAGTATATATAGGAATGATTTAGTATATATGGGAATGATTTAGTATATATGGGAATGATTATAGTATACATGGGAATGATTTAGTATATATGGGAATGATTTAGTATATATGGGAATGATTTAGTATATATGGGAATGATTTAGTATATATGGGAATGATTTAGTATATATGGGAATGATTTAGTATATATGGGAATGATTTAGTATATATGGGAATGATTTAGTATGATATGGGAATGATTTAGTATATATGGGAATGATTTAGTATATATGGGAATGATTTAGTATATATGGAATATTTAGTATATATGGGAATGATTTAGTATATAGGAATGATTTAGTATATAGGAATGATTTAGTATATATGGGAATGATTTAGTATATATGGGAATGATTTAGTATATATGGGAATGATTTAGTATATATGGGAATGATTTAGTATATATAGGAATGATTTAGTATATATGGGAATGATTTAGTATATATGGGAATGATTTAGTATATATAGGAATGATTTAGTATATATGGGAATGATTTAGTATATATGGGAATGATTTAGTATGTATGGGAATGATTTAGTATATATGGGAATGATTTAGTATATATGGGAATGATTTAGTATATATGGGAATGATTTAGTATATATGGGAATGATTTAGTATATATGGGAATGATTTAGTATATATGGAATGATTTAGTATATATAGGAATGATTTAGTATATATGGGAATGATTTAGTATATATGGGAATGATTTAGTATATATAGGAATGATTTAGTATATATGGGAATGATTTAGTATATATGGGAATGATTTAGTATATATGGGAATGATTTAGTATATATGGGATGATTTAGTATATATGGGAATGATTCAGTATATATGGGAATGATTTTAGTATATATGGGAATGATTTAGTATATATGGGAATGATTTAGTATATATGGGAATGATTTAGTATATATGGGAATGATTTAGTATATATGGGAATGATTTAGTATATATGGGAATGATTCAGTATATATGGGAATGATTTAGTATATATGGGAATGATTTAGTATATATGGGAATGATTCAGTATATATGGGAATTATTTAGTATATATGGGAATGATTCAGTATATATGGGAATGATTATAATATATATGGGAATGATTTAGTATATATGGGAATGATTTAGTATATATGGGAATGATTTAGTATATATGGGAATGGTTTAGTATATATGGGAATGATTTAGTATATATGGGAATGATTTAGTATATATGGGAATGATTCAGTCTATATGGGAATGATTTAGTATATATGGGAATGATTTAGTATATATGGGAATGATTCAGTATATATGGGAATGATTTAGTATATATGGGAATGATTCAGTATATATGGGAATGATTATAGTATATATGGGAATGATTTAGTATATATGGGAATGATTTACTATATATGGGAATGATTTACTCTATATGGGAATGATTTAGTATATATGGGAATGATTTAGTATATATGGGAATGATTTAGTGTATATGGGAATGATTCAGTATATATGGTAATGATTTAGTATATATGGGAATGATTTAGTATATATGGGAATGATTTAGTATATATGGAAATGATTTAGTATATATGGGAATGATTTAGTATATATAGGAATGATTTAGTATATATGGGAATGATTTAGTATATATGGGAATGATTTAGTATATATAGGAATGATTTAGTATATATGGGAATTATTTAGTATATGGGAATGATTAGTATATATGGGAATGATTCAGTATATATGGGAATGATTATAGTATATATGGGAATGATTTAGTATATATGGGAATGATTTAGTATATATAGGAATGATTTAGTATATATGGGAATGATTTAGTATATATGGGAATGATTTAGTATATATGAGAATGATTTAGTATATATGGGAATTATTTAGTATATATGGGAATGATTATAGTATATATGGGAATGATTTAGTATATATGGGAATGATTTAGTATATATGGGAATGATTTAGTATATATAGGAATGATTTAGTATATATGGGAATGATTTAGTATATATGGGAATGATTATAGTATATATGAGAATGATTTAGTATATATGGGAATGATTTAGTATATATGGGAATGATTATAGTATATATGGGAATGATTTAGTATATATGGGAATGATTATAGTATATATGGGAATGATTTAGTATATATAGGAATGATTTAGTATATATGGGAATGATTTAGTATATATGGGAATGATTTAGTATATATAGGAATGATTTAGTATATATGGGAATGATTTAGTATATATGGGAATGATTTAGTATATATGGGAATGATTTAGTATATATGGGAATGATTTAGTATATATGGGAATGATTTAGTATATATGGGAATGATTCAGTATATATGGGAATGATTATAGTATATATGGGAATGAT
Organism: Paralithodes platypus; assembly: GCA_032716605.1. NCBI lineage: Eukaryota > Metazoa > Arthropoda > Malacostraca > Decapoda > Lithodidae > Paralithodes > Paralithodes platypus. Next base: position 110,319,603 of record CM064487.1, read on the forward strand.
TTAGTATATATGGGAATGATTTAGTATATATGGGAATGATTAGTTATATGGGAATGATTTAGTATATATGGGAATGATTTAGTATATATAGGAATGATTTAGTATATATGGGAATTATTTAGTATATATGGGAATGATTTAGTATATATGGGAATGATTTAGTATATATGGGAATGATTTAGTATATATGGGAATGATTTAGTATATGGGAATGATTCAGTATATATGGGAATGATTATATTATATATGGGAATGATTTAGTATATATGGGAATGATTTAGTATATGGGAATGATTTAGTATATATGGGAATGATTTAGTATATATGGGAATGATTTAGTATATATGGGAATGATTTAGTATATATGGGAATGATTTAGTATATATAGGAATGATTTAGTATATATGGGAATGATTTAGTATATATGGGAATGATTTAGTATATATAGGAATGATTTAGTATATATGGGAATGATTTAGTATATATGGGAATGATTTAGTATATATGGGAATGATTTAGTATATATGGGAATGATTTAGTATATATGGGAATGATTTAGTATATATAGGAATGATTTAGTATATATGGGAATGATTTAGTATATATGGGAATGATTTAGTATATATAGGAATGATTTAGTATATATGGGAATGATTATAGTATATATGGGAATGATTTAGTATGTATGGGAATGATTTAGTATATATGGGAATGATTTAGTATATATGGGAATGATTTAGTATATATGGGAATGATTTAGTATATATGGGAATGATTAGTATATATGGGAATGATTTAGTATATATGGGAATGATTTAGTATATATGGGAATGATTTAGTATATATGGGAATGATTTAGTATATATAGGAATGATTTAGTATATATGGGAATGATTTAGTATATATGGGAATGATTTAGTATATATGGGAATGATTTAGTATATATGGGAATGATTTAGTATATATGGGAATGATTCAGTATATATGGGAATGATTTTAGTATATATGGGAATGATTTAGTATATATGGGAATGATTTTAGTAAATATGGGAATGATTTAGTATATATGGGAATGATTTAGTATATATGGGAATGATTTAGTATATATGGAATGATTCAGTATATATGGGAATGATTTAGTATATATGGGAATGATTTAGTATATATGGGAATGATTCAGTATATATGGGAATTATTTAGTATATATGGGAATGATTCAGTATATATGGGAATGATTATAATATATATGGGAATGATTTAGTATATATGGGAATGATTTAGTATATATGGGAATGATTTAGTATATATGGGAATGGTTTAGTATATATGGGAATGATTTAGTATATGGGAATGATTTAGTATATATGGGAATGATTCAGTATATATGGGAATGATTTAGTATATATGGGAATGATTTAGTATATATGGGAATGATTCAGTATATATGGGAATGATTTAGTATATATGGGAATGATTCAGTATATATGGGAATGATTATAGTATATATGGGAATGATTTAGTATATATGGGAATGATTTACTATATATGGGAATGATTTACTCTATATGGGAATGATTTAGTATATATGGGAATGATTTAGTATATATGGGAATGATTTAGTGTATATGGGAATGATTCAGTATATATGGTAATGATTTAGTATATATGGGAATGATTTAGTATATATGGGAATGATTTAGTATATATGGAAATGATTTAGTATATATGGGAATGATTTAGTATATATGGGAATGATTATAGTATATATGGGAATGATTTAGTATATATGGAAATGATTTAGTATATATGGGAATGATTTAGTATATATGGGAATGATTTAGTATGTATGGGAATGATTTAGTATATATGGGAATGATTTAGTATATATGGGAATGATTTAGTATATATGGGAATGATTTAGTATATATGGGAATGATTCAGTATATATGGGAATGATTTTAGTATATATGGGAATGATTTAGTATAAATGGGAATGATTTAGTATATATGGGAATGATTTAGTATATATGGGAATGATTTAGTATATATGGGAATGATTTAGTATATATGGGAATGATTCAGTATATATGGGAATGATTTAGTATATATGGGAATGATTTAGTATATATGGGAATGATTCAGTATATATGGGAATTATTTAGTATATATGGGAATGATTCAGTATATATGGGAATGATTATAATATATATGGGAATGATTTAGTATATATGGGAATGATTTAGTATATATGGGAATGATTTAGTATATATGGGAATGATTTAGTATATATGGGAATGATTCAGTATATATGGGAATGATTCAGTATATATGGGAATGATTTAGTATATATGGGAATGATTTAGTATATATGGGAATGATTATAGTATATAGGAATGATTTAGTATATATGGGAATGATTTATTATATATGGGAATGATTATAGTATAAATGGGAATGATTTAGTATATATGGGAATGATTTAGTATATATGGGAATGATTTAGTATATATAGGAATGATTTAGTATATATGGGAATGATTTAGTATATATGGGAATGATTTAGTATATATAGGAATGATTTAGTATATATGGGAATGATTTAGTTTATATGGGAATGATTTAGTATATATGGGAATGATTTAGTATATATGGGAATGATTTAGTATATATGGGAATGATTTAGTATATATGGGAATGATTCAGTATATATGGGAATGATTATAGTATATATGGGAATGATTTAGTATATATGGGAATAATTTTGTATATATGGGAATGATTTAGTATATATAGGAATGATTTAGTATATATGGGAATGATTTAGTATATAGGAATGATTTAGTATATATAGGAATGATTTAGTATATATGGGAATGATTTAGTATATATGGGAATGATTTAGTATATATAGGAATGATTTAGTATATATGGGAATGATTTAGTATATATGGGAATGATTTAGTATATATAGGAATGATTTAGTATATATGGGAATGATTTAGTATATATGGGAATGATTTAGTATATATGGGAATGATTTAGTATATATGGGAATGATTTAGTATATATGGGAATGATTCAGTATATATGGGAATGATTATAGTA